>BMAW01059929.1:379760-613554 GCA_019974015.1 Nephila pilipes | reverse complement strand
CAGCTCAGGTGTCATCCTCGTCACTTGATCGTGGTTTAAAATTACGACGTCCGTCGCCAATAGCCCTCTTGTTGCTGCTAGTGCGACTTTAATAAAAAAACTAAGTTTAGTTTAGTAGTCACGAAGGCTATTGGCGACGGACCTCGTAATTTTCAACCATGGTCAAGTGACGAGGACGACACCTGAGCTGGCACCCCCCTCTCCTAACATCCACACCATACCCACAGGATGACTTTGATCCCCGAACAGATTTAACGTGCATCAGCCTCGGCTACACTGTTGGTTTTAGAGACAGACCTCGCTATTGGAGACAGACCTCGTAATTTTAAACCTCGATCAAGTGTCGAGAAATATTCCTGAGCTGGAACCCTTTCTCCAAACTTCCTAACTGGAAGTGAATGTAATGTTTATTGGCGCAACAGCCAGATATGGCTATGCTGCGCCAAACAAGATTAAACTGTGATCTAGACGTGAAGTTGGAAAAAAAAGATAAAAAGTGATTGACAAGAAGGAGGGTCGAAAATAGAGAAGGATTGCTACCAAACTTCCTAACAACGACCGTGGTTAGCACCTACTGAGCCGACCGTATAGCCGACTTTGAGTACCGGCTACGTGAGTGATGGTCAAATTTAATGCCTAAAGAGCCAAATATGTCTAAGCTGCACCAAACCAGGCAAAGCTGTTTTCTAGATCTAGACAACTGCAAAAAGAGGAGTGAATAATAACATTGCTATGGCACAAGAGCCAGACATGGCCATTCTGCGCAAAACATGGCAATTTTAGTTTTTTAGTTTAGTTTTTATTAATGTCGCACTGGAAGCAACACAATGGCTATTGGCGACGGACCTCGTAATTTTGAGCCCCGGTCAAGTGACGAGAACGACACCTGAGCTGGCACCCCCCTCTCCAAACATCCACACCACACCAACGGGAGGACTTTGGGCCCCGGCAGATTTAACGTGCATCAGCCCCAGCTACATGGCGGATCTTTGGCGGCCAAGGATCGAACCCGTGACTGAACGAAGACCACCGGTCACGAATTCGAAGCCATGACCATTACACTACCGCAGCCTACGCAAAACATGGCAAAGCTGTGATCTTGATGTGAGAAAAAATTCAAAAGACAAACGAGTGAGTGAAAGTATTTTAATGGTGCAACAACCCAATGCAGCAATGTTGCACCCAAAAAAATGCGATCTAGGAGTGTGAAAAAATTGAAAAAAAAAAAAGAAAAAAAAAAGATAAAGATAAAAATTGGTTGACAATGAGGGTTGAAGTGAGTGAATGTAAAGTTTATTGGCGCAAGAGCCAGGTATGGCTATGCTGCGCCAAACAAGATTAAACTGTGGTCCAGACGTGAAGTTGAAAAAAAGGTAAAAATGGTTGACGAGGGTCGAAAATAGAGAAGAATCGCTAGGGTATCCCGGGGACGTTTCATCTGTGTTTATCAAAGAAAATAAACCCCATGGAATAGAAAAAGATAGCTAGAGTGCCTAAAGCTTATATGATGCCCGTATCCACCTAAAGAAGGCTAGCCCCTGAGATTCCCTGTTATAAACCCCAGGGATTGGGTACCCATTTCAGTAGTCTCTTACGTCATGAATTAGCTACAGCAGAACTATTCTTTATCACCCGGTCACCACACGGGTTCAAGTCCCGACTACACAGCGAGGTTTTATTTGCAACAGTGTTCGTATTTACGACTCGACGAAAACCACCAAAAGTGAGTTCGCAACCATTAGCACTAGGCTACCGTGGCCACACAGAAAGAAAAGCCTCTCCACAGAATTTGTGCGATTAATCCAAAATGTCGGTAAATTTGATTAGATAAATTTTTATTACAAAAATAGGAAATCTGTACATTACCGATAGTATTAAAATTTCATAAAGATACTAGATTTTATTATTGTCTATCTTCCAACAAAAGTATGAGAAAATAGTCTGAATAAAATTCAATAATTTCATGATAAAATGTATACAATACTTACACATTAATAATTTTTTTCACTGTAAAAACTATTATAAAATATGCAAGTGCGAGAAGGAAAATGGAAGTTCATAGCATACCACGAACTCCATACTACACCTAGCCATGTGTACTATGAGTTAAAAAAATAAAAGTTTGTCGACTTTAATTAGTTTCAAAAATAGAGAAAGATCGCTTGGGTACTCTGAAGGCGAGTCATCCGGTTCCACAGATATTAACCCCCCCACACACACAAGAAAAAAAAATCACTAGGGGATCATGGGCTCCCGATTCCAATTTAATGGCGGCAAGCTTCTCCGAGATACAAAATATATACGCAACACTATCTTGTCAACTATTTAAAAAAAAAAAAAAAACACAAAAACATAACTGGTCTCAACACTTTGATCACCTAATTGTGAGAATAAATTTTTATACAAAATAACCCCACCGCAAAAACTTAGAATTGAATTAAACTGCGCGTATTAAATTTTTGGTTGATTGTATTTGACATTGCGCAAGAAGCAACACGAGAGTCATTAGTAACGGACATAGTCATTCTGAATTTCAATCAAGTGACGAGGACAACACCCGAGTTGACGCCACCTTCTCCATAACTTTCAAATAAAACGGTATCATACTGACAAATGACTATAAAATTTGAATTTAACTCTGCTTTTCCCCCCAACAAATAACCTTATGAAACTTTGAATCAATATTTAAAAGGATTTTATTTGTCAAAGGTTTTCGTAGCTTATATGAAAATGCATGTATAAAGGGGCTTATTCTAATAATACAAGACAATTAAATAATTTCCATCTTAGCAAAACTTGGAGACTTGTAGAAAGTGTTATTCAATTTTTCAGTCCCCCTACCCCACACGACAGATAGTAATTGATCGTAAACTGGAAAATTAATTCATGCAATATAACTAATAAACTATAGTGCGTGACAATTTAAGGAAAATTTTTCTGCAATAATAATACAATTTTGCGAGAACCCGAATGAGTTACCACATTAATTCATTCTGAACTTTTTAAAGCTATTCTCAGAACATTAACA
Organism: Nephila pilipes; assembly: GCA_019974015.1. NCBI lineage: Eukaryota > Metazoa > Arthropoda > Arachnida > Araneae > Nephilidae > Nephila > Nephila pilipes. The sequence goes on along the minus strand of BMAW01059929.1, from coordinate 610,526 downwards.
AAGAAACATTCAAGAAAATAATTTATTGCTTACAATTAACAAAACTCAACATAGAAACTGTACAAAATTTATCAATTTAAAAAAAAAGTGTTTTTAAACTTAAATTTGTTCGAGGTTATGACCAAAATTTGAGAGTTATATCCCAAGTTACATATTAATTTCATCGTCATACTCATCATAAAGCTTGAAACTTTTACGAAATGCTTGTAGATCTTTTTGGGTAAACCCATTCTTCAAGACAGACTCCTGAGCACGATCCAAGAGTTTCGTAAAGGTCACTGCAGACTTCCGCATATAGAGCCGACATTGGTGAAGACATTCTTCTTTCATTACTTTGACGCACGAACGACTCGCTCCAATAACTTCGTTCATTGATTCTATCGCTTTTGGAGGCTTCAACGATTCTTCCATCATATCTCGTTTCAGTTGATTAAATTGTTGAATAGCAATCAAAGTTGACGAAGAAAATCTTGCATTTTCTCTAGTTTCGGTTTGGTTGTCCATAATTGCTACAAACTCTTGTGCGAAGCCAAATATAACAGCTCTCAGTCGATTTCTAGCTTCGTGCTTCCATTTCCCATAGCCTGCAACGTAAGGAGACATTTCAGGTTGGGGTCCATTACCAACAATTTGAGTAGTCGATCCAGTTTCTCGAACACATGCATTACTAGAGAAGAATTTGTCAATAAACAGCTTCCAAAAATTTTCGATTACATCATTTGTTTTCATTCCGGCCACGATTGTGTTGAGAAAAGATTCGTTTGAATTTAGTATCAAATCCAGATTCTCTTCTTCACTCCAAACGTTTTCATTGCCATCGTTCGATGCACTAGACAAGATTTTCTTAAGATCTTCTTCCATATCAATGACGAACACTTTAAATTTTTTGATTTGTAACCGTTTCCATTTCAGAATAGAACTATTCAAATCATTTTGGGTTTCTGAATGCTGAAGAACATTCATAGTCGGTGCACTGGAAACCTGGAAACACCGTGGTATTATTTCGAATCTTAGCATGGACAGTGCTTCGGAACGTAGTATTTCCGTCGCTTGTTCCAACAGCGTTGACGAGAACAAGGTTCCCAAAGGGGTCTCGTGCCATTCTGTGCCATCATCTGCGGGTGTAATTCCTGAAGTAGTTTCGTTTGATCTAATGGGTGCTATCTCGTTCTCCAAAAACTTGTCGAGTTCGGATACAATAGTGATCAATTCCGCTCTAACGTGTTTTTTCCATCGTTTTATTTTATCTTGTATCTCCGATTCTGCGACAGTTATTGAGCCGTAAACTTTCGAAATAAACTGCTTCAGTTCTTGTCCCAAAAGGAGAGTAATTTCTTCCGCTATTGAAATATTCCTGTTTTGCAATGCAGACGACATTTCGAAATAAGCTACACTTTACTCTATGGCTGCAATTGAAACATTCAATTTTAAACTCTACTACCCATGCTGAAATTAATGGAGTTTTTATCTTTGTCTTCATTAGCTCCACCTGGTGAATTAAATGTAAATGTCATTTATTGCTTGGATTGGAATAAAGTTTCCAGAATTTTCATCATTTGGAACTAAAAGTTTCACCCTAGGAATTATAAAAACTTGGAATTTAGTGCCGACATACCTTCATTCGAGATAACGGGTATTGATCGTGTTAAAATAAGTTCTCAAAATAATAAGAGCATAGTTGATGCAACCGCGGTGCAGGGACCTGAGGGCTTAAGGCTCAAATTCCACCCAATTGTGTAGAACCACATATTAAATACAACTCGAGAAGGTTACCGAGGTAACATCAGATAAAATAATGATATGAATTCAGGAAAAAAATACAATTGATATAAATGGAAATAAATTGGATGAGGAGTTACCTCATTACAAGATTCCAAGGTGAGCCTTTTAAGAGATGCGAGTCCCAATAATTTGCACCGATTCACCTCCTCTTATCTTTGATTCTTTGTAATTGATTCTCATTGTGGTGGGGGAAATATGAGTTTAAAAGTATTACATAAACGACCCGCTAGAGAAATACAATAAACTTTTGACAATAGATCTCGTGATTTCGAAGAACTTTCGCATTAAGAGGACAACATCTCTTCCGGTGTTTCATTAATTTTGATTACACCATAAATTAGAATTGTGCCCGTGGTAGCCTTGTGGTCATGGTTGCGGCCTCGCGCCCAGCGATTTTCGTTCGAGTCATGGGTTCGAGCCGAAATGCCATCAAATACCCTCCATGAGCCAGGGCTGATGCACGTTAAAACATGTTGAGGCTAAAGTCCCCCGTGGAAGTAAAGTGTGGAAGTTATGAGAGGGGGGGGCCAACTCAGGCATCATCCGCGTCATTTGACCGACGTTCAAAATTGCGATGGCCGTCGCCAAAAGCCCTTTTCAAGCTAAAATCCTGCATTCTTACGTCTCGTAAAATTACCTAAAAAACATTTTAAGTTTTTCAGCTTTTTATTACATTTCTTAAAATTCCAAGTTTCCCTATTCTGTAGTTACAATGTTTTGTATATATATTCATATTTTTGTCTAACAATTCATTTTTGCTCATGAGTTTGTGGACACTATTGTATTGCGCCATTTAGCCTTTTATGCATCTTTTTTCGGAAAGGAAATTCTTACAGTTAGTTATTTTTTGAAATTAGTTCCAGTTATGTACATTTTCTGCTCTCTATGTATAAAGTAAACTTTATTTAGTTTGAGTTAGAAATTATGTAGTATCTTATGTTCTTTTATCGATAAATGCTGAGTGAGGAGGTGTTTATCTCCCAGGGGCCGGTTTGTAGCTCTAAGCCCTTTGGGTGAGCTCGGTCCCCTTGAATATTCTGCCAATAACCCTCGTGTTGCCTCTAGCGAAAGTTAATAAAAAAAAAATTAGAACAAAAATGTGGAAATCATTTTTTAAAAAGCTTGAATACATAGTAGTTTTTCAATAATCCTCCCGTTGGTGGGGTGTGGAAGTTAGGAAAGGGAGGTGTTAGCTCAAGTGTCGTCCTCGTCGTTTGACCGTAGTTCAAAATTACGAAGTCTTTCGACAATAGTCTCCGTGTTGCTTCGAGTGCGATGTTAATAAAACCAATTAATTTGTGTTCCATTGGTTTTGGCTTCCATCGATATAAAATTCACAAACCTTTTACTTCAGCCCACTGTACTACTTGACCATGATATTGATTTGAATAAAAATTTGGTCTATAAGAAGCCAATTTTAATTCAGAGTTGATTGGATAATCTTATAGGATATAAAGCAACAAAGGATATTAATTCTAAAGGCCTATTTTAGATAGAACATCATAAATGTTTTCATCTCAACAATGGCAATTAATAAATTCGTCGCGAAATTTCACTTGGCGTTATTGTTGAAATGGTCCTCGCATCAGATTGCGGTAGCCTACGGGTCATGGTCGTGGATTAGAGCCAGCGTCGCTTTCGTCGAGTCGTGGTTTCGAACCCTGATGCCACTAAAGACCCGATGTCCAATGGGGCTGATACACGTTAAATCTATTCGATGTACCAAATCTTATTGTTGGCGCGGTGTGGGATGTGCCTGCTCAGGTGTCCTTCTTATCACTTGATCGTTACAAAATTATGAGCCAATATCTCTCGTGTTGCTTTTCAGTGCGACATTTATAAATTATCATTTACTCACACGCATTCGCAGTCCCCGGGGGTATCGTTGACATCATACATTGAAATAATAATCAAAAAAAGTTTGATATGTAAACAAATTTTGAGTCAAAATTCATTACAGTGCGTTGTCTGAAAGAATCAAGTAGTAGCATAACATGGGCAATACAGCCTTTCCGTGAAACATCTTAGGGTCTACTTCCCATTTGCTTTGTCCTCGTCTAGTGTAGAAAGCTAATTGAGATACTTTGCTGTGTTCTATTTTTTCTAATAATTCTATATTTCCTTTTTTTTTATTCTTATTTCAAGCAACTAGGTCGACGCTAAACTGAAACCTCTTTCTCCAAACACTCCAGTCGGAGGACTTAGAGCCTCGACGTATTTAACATGCATCTGCCTCGTTACACAGAGGGTCTTTAGTAGCATCGTGACTCAACGGCTTTTTCATTGATTTTATTTACGTCGCACTTTTTAATAACTCGAGAGCTATTAGCAACGAGTCTCGCAATTATGAACCCAGGTTCAAGTGACGAAAACGACACCAGAACTGGCACCTCAATTACGATGCGTATTAGAGTGATTCGAGGATCTGTATGTCGTCCAGAAATAGACAACCGGTTTGATTAAGGATTTGTTCACTAATATTGTTCTTAGGAGTATAGAGGGGTGGCCGCCGATTTTCGTTCAGTCGCGGTTTCGATCCTTGGTCGCTTGGTAGCCGGGGATGATGCACGTTAAATCTGTCGGGGCCCAAGGTCCTCCCGTTGGCGTGGTGTAGAAGTTAGGAGAGGGGTGCCAGCTCAGATGTCGTCCTCGAAACTTGAACGAGGTTCAAAATTATGAGGTCCATCGCCAATAGCTCTCGTGTTGCTTCTAGTGAGACTTTAACAAAAAACTGAACTAAAAAGGAGTACAGAGGGTGAACGGCCTCGAACCTTATAATTCTAGTGAGACTTTAACAAAAAACTGAACTAAAAAGGAGTACAGAGGGTGAACGGCCTCGAACCTTATAATTTGGAGCTTTAGTCTAGTGATAGTGAAGACATTTGAGCGCTAATACACTCTCATAACTTCCACACTATTCCCAGGCGAGGACTTAGAACCTTGAAAGATTTAACATACATCAGCTCCACTACACAACGGTAATTTAGTGGAATTACGATTTCCTCCCCGACTCGATGGAAACGACGTCGGCCTTGACCAGTAGACTATTGTGGCCGCTAGACAGCCGGAAGAATTCTCTACTCCAATGATGAAACTTTTATTTTCAGATGAAATCGCATCATGAAAAAAAATTTCGTGTCTTTTCCGAATTTCCCTTGCTCATAATATACTTTAACTTCCACACTAGACCACATAAAAGCTTTAAAGCCCGATTCTGTTTAACTTTTATTATTCCACACATCTTAACAATAGGTTCCTCTCTCAATCCTGTGATAATTGTTCATAGTCTTAATAAATTTATCATGGGATGAAGTTTGTCGGAGCCCTTAGCCTTCCTATGGCATATGGCCTCCTATCTATTGTACTGTGTGAGACAGCGTGACTTTGGTTTCTAAGATTACTCAGAAGTTTTTAAAAAGTGGTGTTTAACAATTGGCATGTAGGTTTAAAAATGCTTGGAGGTTAAGTGAAAAAAAAAATAAAAATGTTTAGGGTTTAAAATTATAAATTTAAAGAATTAAAAGTTTAGTGTTACAAGAGATAAAAGAAAGCCCTCCTACTCCTTCTTAAACAGTACCTTTTCAATTCTTACAACTTTCTTTACCATTCCATTGCTTCAAGAATGATGTGAACTTATAATGGAACAGATTCAATATGCTAATGTTTTACATATTTCTTAAATTCACATAACTGTTAATTGGACTGTTATCACAAACTCTAATTTAGTACGCCCCAAACCAGGCAATTATTTTAAGAACTTGTTTTACATCTCCAGTTGTTTTATTATTAACTCTTTCTAATTCCACTCAAATTGAAATTTTGTTAATTTCAACACGAATATAAATTATCATAAGAAAATTAATTTTACTGTGAAACACTAAGTCGATTACTATATTCTGAAATGATCTTTGAAGAATACTAAGAGGTAACGATGGCTCATTAGTTGGGTTTTGCAAAATTTCGCCCATATGGCACATGGTTTTTCAATGTCCAGTGAAATTCTTGGAAAACACATAATCTCTTGAGCTCTATTTTTGAACTTACCTAAACCGGAATGGCTTTCATATGTTAATAATAACATTTAAGGTCTTATATATTTAATTTTTAGGGACAACAATTTCATCATTTAAAAATAACGAACATATAAGTTACAAATCATATTCGGATTCCTAGTATACTATTAAGTTTACAGGCGTTTTCCCTTTCCAGCCTCTTTCGAGTATATAATTCATAAATATTTTTAAATCTTCATTTTTCTAAAGTACCTTTCGAAACTGATCTATTCTGCGATTGCTCTTTAGAAGATATTTAACGATTGAATGATTAGTATGCATCATTTCTGGATCACCATGTACTTCATCTTTAGTGATTCCTAGACAAGGTATAGGCAAGATACATTTTACCTGGCAAGCACTCGACAGCAATTCCTATTCTAATAAATTTAACTGCATTTTCTTCAAACCCATAGAAATTTTAATAATTGGATTATTTGTAATATAAATAAATAGCTTATGGTCACTTTGGATAAACATCTAATTTCCACATATAAAAAGGGATACGGTAGCCCAGTGGTTAAGACATCGTACTCACGGCCGGTGGTTTCGTTGAATTGTGGGCTAAAGCCTTGATGCCACTACTGACCCGCCGTGTAGACGGGGCTCCTGCACGTTAAATCTGTCCGGGCCCAAAGACGTCCCAATGGCGTGGTGTGGAAGCTAGGAGAGGATGGTGCCAGCTCAGATCTGATCACTTGACCAAGGTCCAAAATTACGAGGTCCGTCGCCAATAGCCCTCGTGTTGCATCTAGTGCGACGTTAATAAAACCAAATCATCCATATATAAAATTGCGATATTTTATAAACACAAAAACAATTGCCAATAATTCCTTCCTGATTTGTTCATAATTATTTTCATTATCTGTAAGATTTTACAGGAAGACGCACCCCCGGGGTACCCAAGGAATCCTTCTCTATTCTCTACCCTTCTTCTTGTAAACCAATGTTTTTTTTTTTTTTTTTTTTCAATTTTTTCACGTCTAGGCCATAGTTAAATCTTATTTGGCGCAGCATAGCCACATTTGGCTCTTGCGCCAATAAACTTTACATTCACTCACTCACTCTACATTTTTCTTCAGACGCTATAAGAGCACATACTTTTCATTTACTCTAAATTGAAACTTTTCAGAATTAAATTTTACAATATTAGCTTCAGCTCTTTCTAAGACAAACAACGGCTTTTTATCGGGATCCTTTTTAGTTTTTCCGACAACTATTAGATCACCAGAATAAATTTGCACACCTTCAGTATCCTCAAACTATTTTCAGTTTCTTTTCTGCAACACTTTAAAGGCAGAAGTAATTCCAAACGGTTATCTATTAAATTTATATCTACCAAATTAAAGTGTTGAATTCAGAGCTTTTCTCAACTAAGGAAAATTGCCCAATCCCTTTTTTTTTTTAATCTAATACAGAAAATAATTTTTTACTTATAAAACTGATTAATAATTTCGTCGCTAGATGATATATTGTGACATTCTTCCTTAACAGGTTTATTTAGATTTCAGCTAAGCATGTCTGCAGTTCACCATTTGATTTTTCAACTATAACCAAAATATATTCCCATTCAATCGATACATTTACTCGTGATATATAATGCCTTTACATTCTAAATCAAGTAATGTATTTTTAAGAATCGCTTGAGGTAACCTTTTTTTTCCGGGGGAGGGGTAGTATAGATGTTACATTTTCTTCAAGCACTGTATGATGCGGATGACTAGGAAATTCAACTTATCTTACAAAAACTCAATTTTCAATTAAAATTTCATTCTCGTCTGAAAATTCTACTTGGTCCTTTGTCTGAATTAATTTTAATTTTATGCATGCATTTAGGTTTAAGATTGTTTTATAATCTACATTTACAACAATGAAATTCAATGTAACATTTTTATTTTTCTTATTTAAACACTATAAATTTACACTGACCTCAGGATTCAATTTATGATTACCATAGGCTATTAACCTAATATATATTTTTTTACATAATTTGTGAATTTCATACTTCTCGAATCAAACAAAAATGATGGAGGCAATATATTGGCTTCTGAACCTGTATCAAGCTTAAAGTTTATAGAATAATTATTAATACATAATCATTACAACATTATTTTTCTCCGGGTTCCTCGACGCATGAAGAAAAAGATTTTATATACAGCCTAGATATTTGTATTACAACTTGATCTACCTGAACTATTTCATTTACATTTTGAGAGCCTTTCACTAAAAACAGTATTTTTAATATGAAGCCGACACATCACAGCAAAATAATTTTTTTGGTTTACATATACGAGCATTGTGCAATTTGTTAAATGCTGTTCATTCCCTCTTGCCACATTTCTTACCATTGAGGAACTCTTAAAGAATTCATTACCACACACTATTAGAAGCATTACTAACCATCTGAATTTTATTTTTTCTCGCGGTATGTCTTCAGCTTTCATACTAGAGTTCTCATTAATTGTCCTTATTTGTTCTTTACTCGCTTCAGCTGCCTGAGTGAAATGTGCTGCTTTCTTCAAAGTTAGTTGTGGTTCTCGAAGTAGACGTTTTTGAAGAGTTGTCAAAAATTCCAGAAACTCCTATATCACGAATGAGAGATTCCGCTTGCGCATAAAATTCACGTGGTGCTGCCAGGGACCAATCGTGTTAAATGCGCATCTATGCTTTATCCGTCAACTTTAGAGAACAGGGGAAACATTATCTTTCGATTACTACATTCTGAGGAGGAATGCTATATTCTTAGGACTTACTCAAAATGTGCCCACAAAACGTCTAGCTTGAACATGTTGAATGCTAACAGGTCTTCATGACCTAGTACATCATGACCTCGAGGCACCCTAGTGATTTTTTTCTTTCCCATGGGGTTTACCGTTTTTGGTAAACACGGGTGACACACCCCCGGGATACCCTAGCAATTATTCTCTATTTTCACCCCTCCTTCTTGTCAACCAATTTGTGTATTTGCATCAACTTCTTCTCGTCTAGACCACAGTTAAATCTTGTTTAGCGCAGCATAGCCATATTTGGATCTTGCGCCAATAAACTTTACTTTCTCACTTGAACTTCTTGTCGATCAAGCTTTTTTTCATTTTTTTAACGTCTAGATCACAGATTTACCTTGTTTGGTGTGTATGGCCATATCTGGCTCTTGCTCCAAAAACCTTTACATTCACTCACTCACTTCATCACTTAGTAGAGCATCAGATTTATTTATTTTTCCCTGTTGCAATCATGAAGATTCGAATTTCTATTGCCACTCTTTCTAGATCTCCAAAACATTTGCACTCGTAAAACTCATTTCATCAAGTTACATAATAAGTTCCATTTAAAATATTCACAGTTTCTTGTTTGTTTAACAGGGCTGCTGATTCATCGGATACACCTACGTCAGGCTACTAAGACTCAATAATCTGTTTAACAAACTTAGGTTAAATATCTCGCTGACATCATATATGTATAATGTTTATGTTAAAACAATTTGAATACAATAGCTCAAAGAACACTAACAGCTCATCACATTATTACGTAAATGAAAGACATTGTAAAGCTCGTGCAAGATCAAATAACTACTTATAAGTTTTTGCCAGTTTTACTTCAATGAATTACAAATATTAGATTCACAGACATCATTTGACATTGAGATAGAAAAAAAAAAAGAAAAAAAAACTTATGAATTCAAGGAAATTAAACATGGAATGCACGAAAGGAAAAAATCTGCACAGTGTCAAAATTGGTTTCATTGTAGAGGGGGGAGGGAATTAGTTTTTCAGTAGTTAAAAGCAAAGAATGTATTTTACTGAACGCGCTACATTTAATTTGTATGATGAATATTATTGAATTTCAGTATCTGTAAATCTTCATGTAACATTTCATCATTAGTTACAGCTTTATTTAAAAATGTTACTATTATCTTTATTTGTACATCTCGATTTATTTTTCTTACATTACATTTTATTCGAAAATGGTAATCTACACTCAGTTGTTAAATTTTATGTAATAAATATATTATTTATAGTGTTTTTTCTTAATTCATTTAATAATGCATTGATTTAATTCACGAAATATATTATATATAGTCATATTTTTATCTATTACTGAACATTACATTTAATTTTCAAAATAAGCATTATTGAACTTTAATTTCTGTAAATCTTTATTAACATGTCATAGTTAGTTACAATTCCATTTAAAAAATATCATTTACTATTTTATAAACATTTTTTAAATAAAGATTTTTAAAAAAAATTATATCAATGAACTGCAAACTTGTCCCCATTGTGTTTAATTTATGTATTTTGCTTGACTATTTTATTTACTAAATCATTCTTTCCTTGAAATCCAATTTGCGGTTCACTTAAAATATTATTTAAAAGTTAGTCCTAATAAAAGAAATTATACTTCGGATTATTATATTTTTCAGTTCAATTGTTTCATTAAAAAACGTCAGTGATAAACTACAATTCATTTTTCTTTTTGAAAAATTGAATTTTATTCGTTAACCTATTGAAAAGTATCTATAATTAATAATTTTTAGAAACTTTTCTTTTGATTATCACTATATACTCAGATACGATTTTTTAGACTTCATCACTCTGAGAACTGTTGCTCTTCACAAAATCATTTGTCAATGTAATACAGCTCCTGTTGTGGTTTCTTTTATCCCCCCAATATATATATATATATATATATATATACTTTCAAGCGTTCTTATTCTCAAAAATATCTTAGTAGCTTTGTATCATTTCTAGAAATGCTTAAAAGCACAGAACTTTTTTTTATCACTATTCATAATTCAGTTATTGAAAATTAAAGTATAACATTTCTGAATAATTTTTTTGAATTATTATTTCACTAAAACAATTGTTAAAAAATTACACTCGGAACACTGTAATATTCTGTGCAAAATAAATATTGATTTTCTCTTTTTTTGAGTCTATAGTTTTCTTATATGTTTGATTCTATATATTAAAACACCATCGTTTAAAATTGACCTTCGTTTGACTTGATTGATGAGGAATGTAGGGCAACACAAAGGTCATTATCCCTGTCTAAAAAAATTTATTTCAGATTAATCGTTTGACTTTTATTGTAGCATTATCTGTATAAACATTGCTACCTTCGGTTTTTTAATGTTTGTGTGTAATAAATATATTTATTTAATATATTTTTTCTTATTGTTTGGATTAGATTCATTATTAGTATTGCCAAATTTTCTTCCCCTACTCAATGTTAACATTCAATTTTTGCAATAAATATTAGTGATTTTCAATTTTCGTGAAACACAATGTTATGTTATATGCATGTGTGTGAGTGAGTGGATGTGAAAGTTATAGATGCAAGAACTAGATGTGGCTATGCTGCGCCAAACAAGGTTTTACTGTGGTCTTGCCGTGGAAAAAAAAAAAAGACAAAAATTGGTTGACAAGGATGATCAAAAATATAGAAGGATCGCTAGGGCAGCCCGGGGGTGCGTCATCCGTGTTTCCCAAAGGCAGTAAACCCCATGGGGGAAGAAAAGGATCACCAGGGTGCCTCGGAGTCATGATGCTCGTACTTACCCAAAGAAGGCAAGTTCTTTAGGTCACCTGATATAATCCCCAGGGGCAGGGTGCCCTGTTATCCCGAGACACTGGGTACTCATTTTAGTCGACTCTTACCATATGCATGAGCTACAGTGGAACTATTCTGTCATACCCGGTCACCACAAAAGTTATATTATGTTTTTTAATTAATTATAGCTTCGTTCAAAAAAAGATCATTATAAGACAATAAATTCTTTTTGAAAATTTTTAGCTTTATTTATTTTACTTTGAAAATATCTAAAATAAATGGTTTTTGAAATTTATAATCAAAACAAATTTTCAATTTTGTATTGATTACTAGTTTATGCTCCTAAAATTAATGCTTATAAATAATATTAATGCTCAATAGAATTGTTGTTCATTTTAAAATCATCTGAAGGTGTTTTAAAGCTCTTTTTGTGGTTTCCTCAAATTATAAGCAATATTTCTCTCGAAAACAAATTATTCGTTTAATATGTTTTTAGAAATGTTTAAAACAAGAGCTTTTTTATTGGCATTCATAATATTACTCTAGAAAATTAAAGTGACATTTTGAAATAATTTTCTCCAATTAAAACAACAAAAAGTAAAAAAAATGAGCTGAAAGCTGTGATTCAAAAAATTTATTTGCAAAATAAAAATGTGTTTAATTCCTTATAAAAACAACTCCCAATTTAATAAACAAAATTATACAGATTTTACTTCCTACAATTTTTCACAGAATTAAATGATAGATATTATGTATTTTTGTTATATAACTTAATAAAACTCTTTTATGCTTGGTAGATGGATTAAGTTTATAAAATCACCAGTTCTTTTGTCAAGTGAATTGAAAAACGTAAGAATCCTGAGCAATCGATTGTTTTTAACGAGAATTAAATTTTAAATAATATTTTGCTATTATTAACATTTTAATCATTGTGCCCTTATCTCATACGGGCAGCCAATTCGAACTAATTTTGTCACACCCACCTCATATGAACTAAGCTACTGTGATCAAATGCTACGGGATTTTCAGTTTTTATTATAGTCCTATCATTTCTATTCACATAGCTGTGTGCTACATAGAAAGCAGTGAAATGCTTGCCATTTGATTTATAACATGTAAATTTAGAATTTTTTTTTTCTGCTAGAACCCGTTTCAAAAAGATTTTTTTTCAGCGATTGTTTTTTGTGTTTAATTTTTGTAAAATGAATTCAAGAGGCTACTCATTTTTGGAACTTTCACCACCTACAGAGAAGAATGAAATGATGATGATAGTGAAGTTTTATTGGTGCAAGAGTCAGATGTGGCCATACTGCGCCAAACAAGGAAAATCTGTGATCTAGACATTAAGAGAAGAATGAAAACTCTACCACAGAACGTAGAGTGTACATCTAAGAATATAAGTTTAAAAAAATTGGGGAAGAATGAATTATTATCATAAGAATTACAATACAAGAATGGAGTGAAAAAAATTGTATCGAAACACTGTATGCAAATAATATACTTCAAACTTTATCATACATGAAGAAATAGTTACATTTTTAAAAAACAATATAGCAATTATTGATACTGATTAAAAGCACCATCACTTACAGATGATGTTCAGTATGTAAAATTTATATAGTTTTTTTCTTTCAATAAATTACTTATATTTCTTAACTTTTCTGCCAAATGTGAAAGATGAGGAAAGCCAAACATAAGATAAGTTAATGATCAACTTTATAACTTTAAAAACCCATTAAATAAAGGAAAATATAGTGTTTCTTATATTAATTGATTTAGAATTTTCTTAATATTAAAAAACACCAATAAAAAGAAGTTTGATGAACTTTGAACAAATTTTGTCAAAATCGTGCAATGAGCAAGGAATTAAGGAAATTATCACAGAAAAAATTTAGCAAATACTTAAAAAAAATATATAAACCTAAAGAATACGAAGCTCGCAGTTTATTAACTGAAGAATTTTTAAAGCATTATTTTTAAAAAAAAATGCCCGTGAAATAACCGATATTTGTTTAACGACAAACTATCTAATGATGAAAAATTACATTACAATTTACAGAAATAAAACGCAATAACACTTAACAATTTTTAGAACTTTTTGCCAGTTTACGAGTAATTATTTTAAGCTACTTAGTGTTAACTGTTATTGTTTACATTCTATTACAATTTTCTTGGGATTGTGTTCATTTTCTATTTTATTAAGTAACCTATCAATTTACTTTTCATCAACTGTACACTTGCAAATACCATTGATATATTGAATTTTTACAAAACAGAATAATCATCAATTTTTTTTTAATGAATTTTAAGTTCTTTAGTGCTATTATTATATCCCATTATACCTTTTTTACTAGCATTGTGTTCATTTTCTATTTCAGGTTTCTAATAAATTTTTATGACAAATATTTTTTATGTTTCAAGTCTAATATTCTTGTATTCAATTGCACTTTAAAAAAAAAAAAAAAACTCCTCTTTAAAGTCAGTTTCAAAGATGAGGAATTGTGAGAGAGTGACTGAAGGTTTTTATGGTGCAAGAGCCAAAGCAGGCTATGCTGTGCCAAACATTTGTTAAAATGATTTTAAAAATAAGAATCACACACAAGATAACAAAGGTAAAAAGCAAAAACTTCAAATTTGATGTAAAAGGCCAATGTTTTTTGAAAACGTAAATAAATTATAGTGGGAGTTTCATCCACCAAGATGAGGAATTAATTGAGGATTGAATTTTTAACTATACAAGCTTAAAAAATTTCACAGCAGGCTTTAACCATCTACCCACTCCCATAGTTTTAATTTATATGTTTTATTTAGCTATTTAATTTGCTTAATCATTCTTTGCTAAAAGCCTAATTATGTGATATTTTTCAAATCACCCATGTGAAGTATACAAGCTAGAATATAAATATTACATGAAAATGGCAGCTTTTTCTATATAAAATAATCCAACAATACACAAACTAAATTTATATGAAATATTTCACGATATAAATAAATCTTAAGGTACATTAATACAAGTTCATTTTATTTCGAACAATTACTTTGTAAACACATAATAATAACAACATTCAACTCAAAATTATTATAACTATGGTAATCTTATTTAGTATTACCAACAGATCTTCCATTATATAAGGAAATAAAATATTAGTTACAAAATACAAAAATAAACACAATTTACTAAAACTTATGTGCAATTTGAAATTTTTAATGTAATATTTACTCATAATTGCTTAGTTTGAAAGATAATTTAAAGGTCAAACTATGATATAAAGCTTTGCTTTCATAATTATATGAATAATTGAACATTAAATTACATTTTCTAGACATTGAAAATTAAATCAGCTTGATGTTGACAAAGTAAATTACAGATTTATCTTACAGATTAACAGAAGTTGTAACAAAAGTCTTGAATTAAATTCTTCATACACTGAGAAGGAAAGATTTTTTTTACACATCTTTCAGATTTTAAAACTGTCTTCAATTGATTTGGCAAGGTCTATTTTCCATTGATCTAAATATTGGATAGCCATAAATATTTGTTTTTCTATTCCTATTTTGTTATTTACAGAGCTCCAAATAGGACAAACTTGCGAGGTACTAACTGTTGCATCTTTGGAAATGGATTTACAAGAATTTCCATCCTCAGTGCAATCTTGCGAGTTGCTATTTCCTAAAATGATGGGATTGAATGCTGCATTTAATTCATTTTCTGAACAATTTTGCAAGACAACGGATGTATCAGCGGTGAAACTGGTCACAGAAGATTGACTTTTTGAACAAACTTGCGAAGTAATGAGAGTACTTGTAAGAGCAAGAGGCTCATTATCAGAGGAAATTTGTGATGTATCTGCAACAGTGGTGGATTTGTATGCAGTACATTTACTTACAGCACAAACTTCTGAGGTGGGAACGAGTGCAGTAGAAGTAGAACTGGATGAAGTAGAAGTAGAATTGGATGCATCAGAAGATTTACTTTTGATACAAAGTTCCACAGTACCATCAAACATAGTGGTAGAACTAGATGCAGATGACTCACTTTCGGTGAAAACTTGCGAGGAGACAAATGAAGCAGTGGAAGAATATGATGCAACATTAGTCCCAGCTTTGCTTTCATTTGAGGCATCACTTCTAGAATAAGGTGGTCTTCGACATAAACTATTTAATTTCTTTTGATGCAATTTGCATTCACTTTTCTTATGACCCCATCCTTTACAATAGAAACATTCAGGTCTTCTTCCATGAACTGTAATCAAACATTGGAATTCACCAAATTTCTTAAAATGAGGTATGTCCGATTTCCGCACATTCTCATGCAAATATAAAGAATAATACCTTGTTTCATTCCCAATGGTACGGTCCCAATTCTGATTATTTCGATATTCTACAAATATGATTTGTCCATACTGACTTAAGAACTCCTTCACTATGTCATTAGATACAGCACTTGGCAACCAAAGTATAGAACCTCTAATTTCCGAGGTGGAAAAAGGAATTATGCTACAAGTCAATTTTTTTACTTTCGTTTTTCTAATTCTAAGCAATTTTTCGCGAATGTCTTTGCTCTTCAGTACCAACTCCCATTCATAGGGGCGAGTTAAAGGACGCAGAATTTCTATATTTTCTTCTCCAATGTATTTATAGATAAACTTATTGAAAATGGATGGTTTTGCTCGCTTCGGATGCTTTGGAAGCTTAAGAATAACTGACATGGCAAAACGGGACAGATCTTCAGTCATTTTCAAAACAACAGTGTGGAATAAACGTTTCGTGAAAATTGTATGATCTATAGTTTTTCTAGAAAATAATTCTAATTCCTTGAGATGATCATTCAAAATTTGAATCGAAGACAGATAATTACCTAACACACACGCGCGCGCGCGTTCCAATTTACTAAACTACTTCAACTTAGTCACTCACTTTTCATGTGATGTTGCCAACTTATAAACTTGTAAGAATTTAAATTGTTTTTGGAAAGTAAATATTGTTTTTTTTTAATTAGTTAAACCGATGTATGAGGAATAAAGGGCCCATTTTGATGCATTTTATTGAATTTAAAATACGTAATATTTTCGGTGGTCTATTTATATCCATTATCCGTTTTATTCAGCTTACGCCTATCAATTTTCAATCAAAGTTAGATGACGCGATCGGCACCTCGTGGAAGCCCTACTTAAAATCATTACATTCTTGTCTCAGCTTTGTAAGAATGTTGAGCCATGATATTCAATGAGAATCAGCCTTCACAGTACGAAGGTCTTCGTTAGGAATTACAAGGACCGAAACCATTACCCATCGATTTCGAGTGGGATGGGGACGAAAATAACTTTTTTCATCTGAAAGAGCTTATTCAACTTTTTAACATCTGAAAGAGGGAGACACTGTACTCAGTACTAAACCAGAAACACGTTGTTTTCAACTCTGTTTCCCCCCGTTGTCCAGATCAATTAAGGAAAAAGACTATTATTTTCTATCTGCTTATAGTGCTTTCAATTCTTACCCTATTTGAACCGATTTGCCAAGAAAACAAATCTAACTATTAGCAACATAGGACTTTTATTAAAGATGTTTTCTGTGAACAAATATTCCACCAATGACTGCATATATCAGAAAAAGGAAAAATAAACAATAAAAAAATTCTTCCCTAAAAGTATTACTATTTTCAAATAATGCGGTTCTTCTCTTCAACAACGTCATACGTTAAAATGCCTTATAACTAACCCCAATGGAAAGTTCGTTTTGGTCTAGTTGATAAAAATGCTGCAAAAAGCGACCGGAAACTTTCTTTAGACCGAATGGTCACAGGATTGAAATGCCGTCGGCTCTTAATGTCAACTCTCTATCCCCGCCATGGGGTAAATTAAAATCTCCCGAAGAGGTAGGGAAACAACAACAATCTTTTTGTTTGTGTAAGTGAACTTTACGCCTTATTTCGTTTTGAATTCTGTTTAAATTTTGTTTATCAGCAGGGAATCTTGTGAACTGACAAAGTTTTTTGGCTTTGTTCCTTTCTCGAAAAAGGTTTCTAAGCTCTCGGCCGATAAATGTCTGTTTGTTTGTCTGGTTTGGTTTTGAGGCGTTTTGGTGTGCACTTAAAATGTTGTGTGTTAGTTTGGCTACTTCAATTTCAATATCCTCTCCTCTGTGTGCTTTGGGGAGTGTAAAAGTGTTGATGGTTGTGTCAAGAAGTGTTTTTCTAAACAATTCCCAGTCGGTGTGGAGCTTCGGCGAAGGAAGCTTAAACTTCTCTTGAGAAACAAAGTGAATGAGAACTGGGTTGTGATCGCTACTTAACTCCGGTAGCGAGTGTATCTGGAAGGGCCAATCAAAGTTCGCCGTAAGAGCAATGTCGATGGGGGAGGCGGAGTTATGTCCGAATCGTGTTGGAGTGGACGGGGCTAAGATATCTATACCGTTCTGATCGGCAAAGTTTTTAAGTGCATTACCTCTCGATGAGTTGTATGTGCAGCCCCAGGTAGTATGCTTAGCATTTAAATCTCCGCATATTAGTGAAGTCGGCCCTAGATTTAGAATAGTATTTATGTCTGTTGAAACGTGAGTGACTCTGACAAATGGGGGTATATATATCGAGGTAATGAGTATTGGGTTTCCATCCGTTGGGGTGAGGACAACGATAGTTGCTTCTGCACCGTTTAATGTGGGTGTTGGGATATTGTAGTGTGGGAGAGGTTTCTTAATAAGAATTGCAGTTCCGCCAAACGGGCGATTGTTTGTGGTGGGACTGTCATTTCTATATGTGGTGTAGTTTGGAATTGAAAATTTCATTCCTGGTCCGAGATGTGTTTCTTGGATTAGTATTAAGTCAGGGTTGTGCTTATTTATGAAGTTCCTTAATTCTACTTCGTGGAACTTTACACCTTGGGCATTCCAAAACACCAGTTTGAGTCCGAGAAGGGTGAATTTTAATTATTGGAAGTGGGTGGTGTCGCGACTACACCCGATAAGAAAATGTTGAGCTTGTCGAAGTCGCAGGTGACTTTCTACATGTTGTATAGGGCTTCGAATATTTTCGGGAATTTATTAAATAGGTTTTGTAGTTCTGCAATGGCTGTAATGAAATTAAAGTTTCCTGGTTGTGGGGTGGTAATAGGGGCAGTAGCCGGTTCAAACGGGTGATTGGCTTCGGCTGACATTTGGGCTATTTGTGGCGCCATCTCTTGGGTGGTTTCGTCACTGCAAATGTTCGCAAAAGCGCTTTTAGGATTGAGGAAAAAATTTCTTTCCCCCTCTGTGAACACCGGGCGCTCCCCACGCCGCAAGAGGTATCGTAAAACTTTTGTACTCACAAAGGGGAGATACTATCTCCCCTTTACTATCTCCGAGATAGTAAGGGTTGCTGACTTTTAGTCAGTAATCATTGGCAAGAAAGAAAGATTCCAATATTTGGCGCCGTGTCTTATCACAATAATTTTTTCTGAATTCTGGTTCCCATTTTTTTTTTAATAGAATGACTTACAAACTTTCAAATGCATGTTTTGATTTTATGAGTATTATGAATTTTTTAATACG
This sequence comes from Nephila pilipes, assembly GCA_019974015.1. NCBI lineage: Eukaryota > Metazoa > Arthropoda > Arachnida > Araneae > Nephilidae > Nephila > Nephila pilipes. The sequence goes on along the minus strand of BMAW01059929.1, from coordinate 591,612 downwards.
CTCACAAATGTCTCTTTTTAAGTAAATTTTAAAGTTAAAAATAACTAACAGTTTTAACTAATATTTCAATAATTTTCTTTAATAAACTTTGCCATCATATAAAAACGTTGGTTTTTATATCGAATTATTTTCTCTTCTTTTTTGCTTTCGTCTTTAACTCGTCTCTTTCCGTTAGTTTTATCTCTTTTCTCGTCATTCATCCCCCATCCTTCTTTTCTCTCTGTAAAAGATTGATATTGATAAAAATACAAATTTCATATTAGGCTCAAAAACACTTGGACAGATTTTACAATCATATTTTAAAAATTTGATCAACATTTTATATGAAAATTGATGCAAGCTAAACCCGCAATAAATAAGCAACTCTTTAAGAAACGGAAAGTATGTTAATTATCAATAGAACATTCTGTTCAGCTGTACCAATGTTTTCCACCAATTTTAGAGAGCTTCCATTATGGATAATTTTAAAATTAAAAGTAATTTGTTTGTACAGTAGAAACCACTATAAATTTATATAGATGTAAAGCACATGAAAGAACGATATAAATCAGAATATTTGAAACGCTGAGTCAAAAAATAATGTGAAAAGTCAAAAGGAAAAATACGACAAGGATCGATTTGGAATTTATTTAATTCTAACACAAAGAATCTCAGAAATTCAACTGATTGAACTTGGCTAGATAATTAAAATTCTTCGACAAAACCCAGAAATTTATAAACAGCCTTTCTATTTATGAAAGAAAAGGTAAATAAATAATGAATAAATATATAAATAAAATAAAAAATATAAATAAAATTTCAGCTTTTATTTATTTATTTCTTTTGTGCAAAACTTATTTTGACTAAATACTTTTTTTTCTTAGAAGCTATTAAATAAACTAATTTATATGAGAGAAACCATTTCGTAATATTTGTTGCCTTTTCTTACGAATTAAAACAAGATCGTGGGATACAGTGATAAAACAGGGGGCAAACACTGCCGACTAGTCGATGCCTCGAGTAATAGTGTAAATTTACCGACTTTTTCATTTAAGGTAACTTGATAATTTTTTTATTTATACCGGTATAAATTACCGGGAATTTTTCAATCGCGAATATGAAAAAAATATTCATATATTAATAAAACATTTTAATTAATATTTGCATGCTGTGAAAAAGGTATATAAAAATAAATTGTAATTTGAACACAAAGAATACAAATAAAATTCAACAATGTATAATTACCAGTAACAAATTGAAGCTGAAATTCAAAATTTGCCGGCAGTACCGATAAATCGGTGTACCGGTTTATCGGTACTGCAATTTCTATTACGAGCTCAACCAAAAATTGTGTTTCGAAATTGAAATTATGCATCGAATTTTAAATTGAGCTGAACTTTTAAAATCCTTACATGCCGAGGTATAAAAATTAAGGACTGAGTTCTATTTTTATGTGACTGTGCTTTGAAACTATAAGGCCGTAGTAGTCTAGTGGTAATGATCTCAGGCTTGCGGCCGGAGCCTTTTTCGACGTGTTGTGAGTTCGAGCCCTGATGCAACCAAGACCCGTCATCTAGTGGGACTGATTCTCATTAAATCTAGCCGAAGACTCAAGTCCTTCTAAGACGTAGTGTGGAAGTTTGGAGGGTGAAGTGACAATTTAGGTGTTGCTCTCGCCACTTGACCGAGGTTCAAAATTACGAGGTCCGTCGCCAATATCCCTCGTATTTTTTGTCATTGCGACGTTAACAAGCAATCGCAACCAGTGGAAATATTGATTCTAGTAAAGATCGTCGTGATTAAAAAAAAAAAAAAAGGCAGTGTTGTACGTTTAATTCAATTGTGTTTACAATTTCTCATGTAGAGCATGATACTGAAATTTTAAATAATCTGTAACTCTCACCACAGTTAAGAGAACGAAATCTGTAAAACTAAACGATTATGACAAATCTAAATTTAACTGTAACGATACCTGTTTTAATCTAGTAGACGTTTTATGTATGATATCAGCCCGAAATAAAAGTATATGTAGTAATTTCTCGGCTTGAGTGTCGCCTCAATTTTCAACTGACAGTTTTCAAATAATTATGAGAGAGAGAGAGAAGTTCATTGTTAATAGACCCTTACATAACTTTTGAATGACGATAAGTAAAGTCAAATAAAATAAATAGGCCCTATATACTAAATTATTCAGGGTTATAGATGGGTTGCGCTTTTTTTCTTGCGAGTACTCAAAAAATTTATATTTATTTTGAATTACAGTGCAGACAAAATATTAATCAGCTATTTGTTGATGAATTCCTTTATGCAATAAAGTCACTAATCCCATGATCATATAACATAATAATATTAATAAATACTGAATAAAATATACGTGCTAGTGTCTTAGCTTCATAATTCCCAAAAATCATTTCATATTTTTGGAATTGATTTGTGTTCTTATTGCACTTAAGGTAAATGTATTCCATCGTTCCCTCATTACGAGGGTCATTCAATATTTAAACCAACAAACATTTTTAGGGATGGAAACTCTTAATGCAGGCAGTTGAAACTTTCTTAAGTGTTAGTTGGGAACCTTGCAAAGAGTGTAATTCAACTTTCTGATTTATATCTAAGTAAATATAACCTCTGAAATTTTAGTTACGATGGTATGTCCACCCGAAGAAAATACTTTTCAAAAACAGCGTTCTGTGATCGGATTTTTACTTTCGAAAAGTGTAAAAGCATCAGAAATATTCTTTCGGGTGAACAAAGAATCCGGCAATAGTTGCACGAACAACGACAGTTTTTATGCGTGGCTAAAAAAGTTAACAAGTTGTCGCAAAAACGTCATCGACGAGGTGAATATCTATGTTCATATTTTTTGTGATTATAAGGAGAGGCAACGCATTATCGACTTATTATAAACGCATTATTATAAGGAGAGGCAAGCGTGAAAAGTGTGCTTTTCTTGCAAAACAACGCTCGACTTCCTATAGCACAACTGAATTTAGAAATTGTTTGTAAAGTGGATTGGGTGTTTCTCCCTCATCTTTTTACAGCCCTTGCCTTACCCATTTGGACTTTTATGTGTTTGGTTCGATGAAAGAAGCTTTGTGTGGCATCAAGTTCAACGACAAAAAAAGAAGTTGAGAAAAAAGTACAAAACTGGCTTCGAGATCAAGGCAGGAATTCTTAGCTAGGAGAAATAAAAAGAATCCCAAAAGGCTGATGGGACAGGTGCTGAGAACATGGTGGGAATTAAGTGAAAAAATAAGCAAAAAAAAAATTGCATTAATTTAATAAACCAGTTTTGTTGTAAAATTATTTGTCTGTTTAAATATTGAATGCCCCTCGTTTGATATGCTTATCTAATTACAGCTGACTTGAATCAAAATAAAAGCTTATTAGTGAAAATAAGCTTTCATTTATATTTTATGAAATCTCATGTAGAAAAGAACAGAAACTGCTTAATTTTATTTTTGGCATGTCCTTCTAAAATTTAATAAATAAATTTTCCTTCTCTAACACCTCTAGAATGAGTTCGAAAGTTTCTTGATGACACTTAAATTGTTTTTCGAACAAATCAGTATTAATTACAAATCTAAAACTAACAGGAACTGTTAAATATTGTTTTGGTATCTTAGATATATCAAATATTGTCAAATATTCTTAATAGATCGAATATTGCCTGTTCGTGTCTAGTTAGGAAGAAAAAATTATTTGTGAATTTGAATACTTAAGCATTGTTGAGCTAAGGAGAACTTGAAATCATAAGAAAGTTTTAATAGATCAAATATTTTTCACATCTTTCATAATATGAACAAATTGAAGATATTAATTGCAGTTTATATCGAAATATAACAAATACATTCAGGATTAAAATAAACTACTAAATTTCATGTCGATAACTAAGACAGAATATATAAATAACGAATATATTTTATTCTCTTTTCTAATGCGATGTCTTTTAAGCTGAAAAGGATATAGTGATAAATTTAATCCTCTTTAATAAGTCTGTTTTGTTTACGAAGATATTCATAAGTAAATTAGTTTTCTAGAACTATACCAGTATGGATGTAATAGCACGATGGATTTAGCTATAAAAGGATTAATTTCATCTAGTTTTTTTTATTAGAATTATCACGATAACACAGCTTGTATGATTAAATATGGTCATACGATTGAATTGTTGAAGTTTTATGTTGAAGCTTTCAATATCAGGTGATCTATGTATAAAGATTTATTTATCAGAAGCGAAAGCTCAAAAAATAAAAAGTTAACAAGGCAGCTAGGGGGGGGGAAGGAAATCATATTTCAGGAGTGTCCGGGAAATGTATAGAGTATCGGCCACTTTAATCACGCAATTTTCCCAGCACACTCCTAACAACTTTTATTCTCTTCTTTTCTCCCCTCGGTTTGTGATGACTTTTCGCGCTTGAGGATGACTAAACTCTCTAGTAATTCCACCGAAAAACAAAAAAAAAATCATCAATATTCCACCCCAGTGTCTCCCTCCCTCGAACAATGATAGGGGATGGGCTGTCTTCCAGCACCCCGAACTTGATTGTTTTCCCAAAATCGTCCTGCATTAACAGCTAATTTCTCTGCTCCCGTTTCGTCTAAGGGGTTGGCCTGACTCCCCCTCCCTCCCGACCGTATCCCGGCAGACGACAATCCCGAACACCGAGTGTACTCTTTCTGAAGATGCTCCCCTCTGCATCAGTAAGCGCATCCACCTATTGACCCCACACTCCTCTCCATTCATAAGCTTACCCCGCGCTTGCGCTCTAGCTCTTGGCAGAGTTGAGAAACAAGGTTGCTGCATTTGGCTACTTATCTCTTCTTTCGCGTTTTTGAAGCAAAAGTTGTTATGTGACATAAAAATAATGTTAAAGGATTTTGTTGTATTATAAAAGCATAAGCTTTTGCTGACGATATATATGTATTGAAATATTGAATTGCTATAAAAGCAAAACTTGAACTTTGGAAATCTTAACACCAAGCATTGTCGTCAATAACATTGGCTTCATCTTCCATCTCAAATCATATATAATGATTTTTTTTTGCCCTGTATATTGAAACCATAAGCACTTTCGAAAATTAAATTACAATTCAAAACATAATTCAAATCCATTCTTTGGAACAATTTAAAAAAAGGAGGTGGGGGAAGAGAATTATTTATAATTAATTTCAAATTGACCTTACCTTTGATATCAATTTTTATCATTCTTCACCCCAGAATACTGTATAATCCTTGAGAGATTTATGGAGGAAGAGAGACTCGGAACTTTCAGACACCTCAGATATTCTTAATTTTCGTCGGAAAGTGAAATATATTATCGGAAGTTTACAGAAATCATGTGACAGCTGATAACTGAGTAGTCATGGTATCGAACTCACGGCTGGGGCAGTTTCAGTCAAGTTATGAGTTCGTCTTGATTCTACAAAATGCCTTTCCTATAACTGGACCAATGCATACTAAATTTGAAAGGACATGAAGTCCTTACGTTGGAATGATGAGGAAATTAAAAGTGTGGGAGACCAGCTGGTGTATCGTCCTCGTCATACGATCGCGATTCAAAATTGTGGTCTGATGTCTATAGCCCTTCTGTTTCGTCAAAGGGCAACTTTAACGAACAGACAATCAGAAATTAGATTTCATACTACTGGATTCAATATCACAAAATATATAATTTTATTGTGTAAATATATATATTTGATTATTCAGACAGAAAAAAAGGTTATCATTTAATAGAGATTTTATTATGACACAGATTCACAGATAAGACAACTAGAATGGTCTGCACCACTCTTACTTTCCTAGGAGAATCGACATTAATATTGAAACTACCAAACCACGTCTTATCAAAATGTTTATTTCCGCTTAGATAATACCGTTAAACTGTAAATATATATCTAACATTTATTATCTTTAACTCAAGTATGAGACAAAAACTACATTGTTTAATTTTTTTAATAAAACTCAAAGACTAAAACCTAACTCTTGGATTTAAAATATCTTATTAAATGTCAGCACATAATTAAGTATTTAATTACGTTGCAAGAAGTATATGCATTTAAGAAATAAGCATCTTAAAACCAAGATTTTCTATTATTATTCATCATTCCCCCGGCAGATGAAATTGGCTCTCAAACCAACATCCACTATCAATTTTGCTTTGGTTGTATTCAAAAGCATAGTCCAATTTCAATTTTTAATAATGCTTAATATAATAAAAAGTATTACTTTTAATTAATTTAAATCATTAATATGCATTGGTTGCTGTTGTTGTTGGTTTCATTACCGTCGCATTAGAAGCAACACAAGAGCTTTTAGCGACGGGCGTCGTAGTTTTGAACCTCATTCAAGTGACGAAAACGACATCTGAGCTGGCACCTTCCTCTCCTATCCTACATCCCACGCCAACGGGAGGAATTTGAACTTCGACAGATTTAATGTGCATCTGCTCCAGCTAAATGGTGAGGTTTTAGTGACATCAAGACTCGAACCCACGACTCGAAGAAAACCGGCGGCGGTGAATCCGCAAACAGGTCTATCAGCCTTCCGCGGCCACATTAATATGCGTTAATTTATAATTAAGAGGCGGAAAAAGAAATATATAATATTTCTGTGAAAGTAAACTTCATTACACACACATTTCTCTCTCTCTCTCTCTCTCTCTCTCTATATATATATATATATATATATATATATCACTAGTTATGGATAGAACAGGGTTTTCTACTGATATGAAACCTTTTGTTAATATGTAACTTGACAATTAAATTAAATTTGTTCATATTAAACTTGACAATCTAAAATGTGTGGGTGGGTGTAATTATTAAGGTTAATTATACATAATTTTAAACTTATCAAAATCAAACTACAATTACTACAGAAATAATTGAAAATTTAGTAAACTATCAAAATAATTGAAAATTTAGTAAACTATCAAAATAATTGAAACAACAATATTTAATATATATATATATATATATATATATATATATATATATATATATATATATATAATGTTAAATTACTTTTGTCAGCATATGTATATTTTGTTCTTATGAACAAAACACAATGCATTTTACTTGTAAATAGTTTATTTGAAGCGGTAAAAACAATGAAAGATAAGTTATAAGATACAAAGAGTGTACGTAGGATGTTCACCATATGTGACAACATGAGACAAATTATCGATCGTGTCGTGACGGGAAGAGCTGATTCATATATGCCTATTCCGAATGAAATCATTATATTGTTGATTACATAACAGCTTCCTTCACAATAAATGAATATAGTATAAAAAGGCTGATGCACGTCGAATCTGCTCGAGATTCCAAGTCCTCCCGTTGGCGTGGTGTAGATGTTTGAAGACGATTGTTTCAGCTCACGTATCGTGCTCTCGCTTGACAAATGTCCAAAATTAAGAGATATGTCGCCAATAGCTCTCGTGTTGCTTCCAAGTGTTACGTTAATAAATAACCAAATCAAATAAAAAATAAAAAATCCTTGACAAAATTATTTTCGTCATATTAAGTCTCCAGATTACATGCATTCACGCATGATCTTTAGAGAGTACCAACCTCTCATAACTTACCTCGTGGATGCTGTGCATTAAAATATCGCATCACGCTTCTACTTAATCAATGCGCTATACGCTAATTCTGAGTTATTTTGGTAATTGTATTGTTATAAGATTTAAAAAGCAAAAGAGTATTTTAGGTTATTTTTATGCACCTTTTTTTACGAAGCTATATTTATTTATCGGTTTTCTTTCAAAATAAATTTATATTCATAGAATTTAAAAATATTTTGCTCAAATAAGTTTTCTTAAAATTATTTTTAATTTTATCCCATATATCATGGTTACAGATTCAGAGTGTAACTGTTTTATTGAAAAATTGTTTACAAAAAGTTTGCGTTCAAGAGCTTTTAATGTAAAGGAAAACATTGCTAAAGTAAAATATCAAGACGTAAATTAAATACAAAACAAAAACAAAAAATTGCTCTGCATTTTCACGATAAAATTTATGGAGATATAAAAGGCCTTTTTTGTGGATGCATAAAAGTACAAAATTGTTTTGTTAACTTTGTTTACTATTTTTAAAGGAATTTAGTGTACGGAAGAAGAATTACTTTGATGGTTTAAGTAATTTATATAAAGCTTATAAAAGACACGAGAATAGTAAACATCGCATCGATTCTTTCGTGAAATTACAGTTATTTGGGAATCGAAACAGAATGGAATTTAACATCAGTGGACAATATAAAATAAATGTTGACAATTATAACAAGAAAGTAACGACTAATAGATATATTTGATCTAAATTAATAGGTGTTATATTTGTATGTTGCTAGTCAAAAAATGAATTAGTATTAAGAGAGCTCACTAAAGCTTTTGAATCTAATAACAAAGGTATAGAACTTGTTTATTTATCAAATACGTCAAATAATCCTTTTAAAATATGCAGGACGAGTTCTTCCACCCCCCACCCCCAACTTTCAATAGACTAAAAAAAGGTAAGAGTACAGAACAAGATGAATTTGCTGCCAAAAGTTACGTACAAACATGGTTACTTTTCAACATAATCACCGGGAGGTTTCAGGCATTTGTCATATCTGTGGGCGAATTTTCCATTCTCGTCTTGCCACTAGTGATGTGAGATGGATTCGCACTTTTTGTTTCGAAGCTCCACTCCTTTTCTTTCTCTTTTCACTGCTTTTCGCAGCCGTCGATAAGTCTGACAATAAACAGCTGCATTGATCCTAGTTCCCGGATCCATAAACTCGATAAGCAAGATACCGTTTTGGTCCCAAAAACACGTGGAACCTTCCTGCTGTTGAAGATTTGTTTGAACAGACTTACACTCTTGTCACCATTCTTCATGAACATTGGTTCACCCGTCTTTAAATTGTCTACACCATTTACGTACAGCACCATCACTCATAAAGTTTTCACCGTATACTCGGATCATATTTCGGTGAATTTCTGCTACATTTTCCCTTTTTGCTTGAAAAAAGCAAATAACATTACGCAACTCACTCTTGGCAGGAACATCAATTGTACTATCTATGTTTGCGTGCCTACATCTCAGTTTAAAATCGGGAGATGACGTCAGTAATAGCAGAGGGTATAATTAAAAAGAAGCACAATCGTCCACCGTGCATTCCCATTTCTTACCAATCGTCTGGTTATTTAGCAGCTCGATCAGAAGTTGAAAGAAAATAATTCGAGATAAAAACCAACATTTTTAAAAATAACGTTTTTATATGGTGGCAAAGTTTATTAAAAAGAATTATTGAAATATTAGTTAAAACTGGTCGCAAATATCTAAATATTGCATTGTTAGGCAAATAAGAACGGTTACCGAAATTTCAGAGCTCTAACTTGATGGGAAGTTGGTTAAATTAATGATAGAAAATTTGATGACACACTGATACGCACACAGACAGACACACGCCAAGTGAAATACATAAAAACGTAAAAACGAACTAAAATTAATTAATTCATCCGGTAAATTAATGGTTGGAATGCAGTTTAACCCAACCACTCTTGGTGATAAGAATTATTTGGCAGTATTTTGCCAAATGTGGCTACCCTGTTCCGTTTCACGGATATAAAGCTCAGCCAAAAATCGCCAAGTTTGGTGCCACACTTTGAAATCGCGCCAAGTGTTTGTACATTAAACTGCATTATTAAAGAAAATATTAATTAAAACTTGTCGCAAATGTCTAAATATTGCATTGTTAGGCGTGTACGAACGATTCCCAAAATTTCAAAGCTCTAGCTTGATGGGAAGTTGGTTAAATTAACGATCGAAAATTTGATGACACACACACACACACACCAAGTGAAATTCAGAAAAACGTTTTAAAAAAGAACACATTCAAAGTAGTCTATGGTTTTTATTAGTTTATCGAACATAATTCAAAATGTGTGTGATCTTGTTAAATCATTAGGAAATGTCTTACGGTAAGAAATCAAATAGGAACATGAAAATACAATATTTGTTAAAATTTTTGAGGTCAAAACAACTGACATCAGCCGCAGAGCTCAGATCTTGATTCTATTTCGCTACATGAAAGAAAACGGTAACGTTAAAGAACTATCTGTGGTTTTACTGATGTGAATGAAATAGAGACTCAAATTCATTATTTACTCTCATTAAGAATGATCGTGACGAAGTTCAGTGCTTAAAAATTAATGGCACAAACATGTGACGTTGCTGCCGTAATGACCGGACAAAGTAATGGTGTCCAAGTAAAAATCAAAGAAATATCGAAGCATGCTATTTTCGCTTACACTGTTATCCTTACTGACTGAACCTAATTTTCATTCAATCTGTTGGATATATAAAATTTTTTTTTTTTTCAAAATCTGAAAGCATTTTCTTTTTTCTTCTAAAATTTCTGAAAGTTCTCATGCCTTAGATCAAGAAGTCAAAATGTGTTTTCCTTCAGCCACACCTATCAGACGAAATTGTAATAGCAGAATTATGAAGTATATTTTATGAAAAAAAAAAGTTAAAACTTTTATTGTTAAATATGGTTGGATGTCCTGAAAAATGGGATACTAACCTGCAAGAGGATTATACAATTATTTAAGAGATTTTGTTTTCCATTTTTTTTTCTCTTACTAGTTTTTCCTCACATTTTTGAATTGGCGGATGTCCTAATTGATCTATTACAAAAGAAAAATTTTAAAATAGCATATTTTATCACAAGAAGAATTAAAATCTATTTGTTGAATTTTTACAATAAAAAGAAAAAGAAATGATTTTTGGGACACTTTGAAAAAAGATATAAAATCTTCAAAAGGGAAAAAAAGTTTTCGGATATTGAATTTAAAAAAATCATATAAACTTCAATTTAATGAAATAATAAATAGATTAACTAAAAAAATTATATTGACAGATTTTCAGATTTAAAGTCTTCAGAATTAATTGAGTCTTCAGAATTTTTAATTTATGTAAATAGCATAGCAAATTGTAATATTTACTACACTAGTAAATTGAATAGCGTAGTAAATTGCAATATTCATGCCCAGACTATATTGGCAAGTCACTTTCAGACATTAAGAATATTGTGATTAATGACAAGCTGAACAAATATGAATTAAAAGAATTATAGAGTTTAATATCATTAATTTTTCCGTTTCCGTCTACGAGTGCATCTGTTGAGTGCAGTTTTTCAATACTAAAGCGAATTCATATATTCGTAAAGAATGTTCAGTTAGAGGAAAAATTGTCATCAAGGTCAATATCAATGCTTTCAATAGAAAAAGAGCTCTTAAGTATTTTGACGAACCAACAACAATGGATTTTTATAGGAGAGTAATCGGCCTTGAGTTAAAAAAAATCGTTGTATCCAGTTTGTTTATAAAAAAATAATAAAAACAATTCCTTAGATCTTTGTTCCATGTCAACGTATCTATTTTAGAATCAAAATAAATAATTTGTTTATTTTTTTGTCATTTTTAGTATACGTTTTTCTTTTTTTGGACACGCAGCTTCTCTATCAGCAAATGCTACTGTAAGGCCATTGATACACCCATACACACACACACATACACACATATATATACATATGCACGTTAGTAATAATTTAGCATACTGATATTTAAATCATTCTGAACAAAAATACAGAGCTAAAGTTTTTTACTTACATTGATGAATTAATAATCTTTAATAATCGTAATAAATCAGCTGATAAATCTCTATTATTTTATCCCATATATTTGAATTTAATTTAAACAAATAATTAAATAAAATTAGATTCAGTATTTAGATGAAAAATTGGATATTATAGATAAAATTTTACAGCAATGTGTTTTTCTCAAAAGAGAATATTTCAGGTTAATGAAGTAGCATGCTGAAACACTAATACATTTGCGTACCAGTATAAAAATGCAATTATAAATTATATAAAATGTAATAATAACTTTGTTCCACAAATTTTAGACAAAATTATTAACTTTATGGATTTTTTTTTCATGAATGCTAAATATATATTTAGCCGATTAATTTGTAAAATCTTATTTATATTTCCTTAAATATATTAATTTGATTAGTTACAGGTTAATTTTGGTAAATTATGCTATGCATACCATTAATATAAGTTTTTAAATTGTTAGATAATGATATAAATACTTTTTAAAAAATTTCATTAATAAATTAATTTATCATTAAGTCAAAAGAGAACAATATTAGTTTGATAATATTATATGTTTGAATCACATTACATAATTTTTTATATTTGAATATGCAAAATTTTTATAAATTAGAAAAAAAGTTCTTAATAAACTTATAATTATAATATTTTTCATAATTACAGTATTTTCTGTAATTATTATAAAACTGTTGTAACATTTTATGCTGAATGAATATTGATAGTCCTTTTTGATAATATGAGAATAGAATCACGTTTCTACAGTAAGTTATAATAATCTTATTTAAATTTATTAATATTTTTTTATATTTTTCAAAGTACTTTTTAGAAAGTGCTACATTAGTACAAATTCAGACAGTACTTTTTTTAATATATTTTAAGACATTTACATACATTTGTTTAATTGATTTTGGTGTTAGCCATTTTGTTATAAAGTAATATGCTGAGTGAGATGGTGTGGATTCATGAAACATGTTTAACTTTGTATTATCTATCACAAGCCAGACACAGCATTTTAAATTACATTATCTCCTTTTTTGACACTTTTGTCTTAATACAAGTAGTTAAATTGACCATAAAATTTTTTAAAGTTTTTATGGAAAAGCATATTCTTTTGATTTTTTTTCAGTTCTTAATTGCAGTAGATTTCTTATGATTCACATGTATTTACAAAAAAATATTTTTAATTGATTCTATTCTTATCACATTAATTATGCAATTTTTATTAGCTTTGCTGAGATGTAATTATGTATTGCATTCATAGCTGCTATTATAATTACATTTACTAATAGTACTTTAACGTTAAGCCTGTAGCCCTTGACTACATGCTATATCATTTTGCTATATGAAATGCATTTTTAAATATTAGGCATTTCATTGCGAATTTTGGAACTTATCTCGGATTCAAGAAACATTTAGAAATCTTTAATTTTTAAAAGAAAAAATTAGTTAATGAATTTTTTTAAATAGAAATAATATTTTTACTATTGTTTATATGATTGTAAAGCTAAAGAAAGAGGGTGAAAAAAATTGCCTCTCTATCTTGTAAAATAAGAATAATTGTTTTCACCTTAAAAATTCTGAAGTACTTTTTTATTTACTTCATTGTTAACTTCAAAAAATATTTTAGTAATAGAATATGAGCTTATCAGGAAAAAGAGTGTGCTTATGATAAAAAAAAAAATAGGCCAATGAAAAAAAATAATTAAATGAACACAAAAACTTTGAACAATTAGAGCTGATGTCCGATTCCTATTAAATACTGATTATAAATCAGTAATTACTAAACTCTTTAACATTAATGTGATCAAATAATAACTAATAAGCATTTTTGCTGGAGATGCTTAAAATTAATATATCAAAAAGTGAAAGAATAAGGATAATTAATATCATCGATATGCAAAATCTATATTAATAATCCTCACACTTTAAGATGTTTTTATGTAATAGTATATATATAATCGAAAAAACTTCACAATTTTAATCTTTCGTAATGGAATTTAAATTAATTCTATTTATAAGTATTGATTTGCACCCAAAGAAAAGTGTGTACGACCCGCCTTACACGAAAAGTGAACATCGGTTTTATCTTCTATAATTTTTCCTTTACATCCTATTTAAAGTTACTCATAAATAAGCAATGTACAGCTGTCTTATTCTTACAGAACAAATTTTAATTTGATGTTAATTTAATATTTTTTTCTTGTAAAACGTCGTAAAGATATAACATATAAATTGAAACTGTTGTTCAGTTGTCCCCTATAGAAAGAATGCCCATAATTTCTTTGAAAAAAGATAATACGTGTTAAAAAGTATTCGTTAAATGTATAAATTAATCTTACTTATCAGTCCTGTTTTGTAGTAACAGACATTAGTTCCTGGTTAAGTGCTGTTTCATGTTAAATGGTTTCATATTATACATATAAATTGATGTCATTTATCAGTCTGCTTCACTGGCATGGTTACACATTCCATTTAAACAATATCACGTACTGCAATAACAAATTTTTTATTAATGCTATTGTTAGTTTTATTTTCTTTCTTTCTTTTAATATGTAACAAAATTATTGCTTTGATGCATAATAAAATTAATTACGACTTTCATACTAGTATATTAACTTTATTCTTTCCGAGCTTTAAGAGGTTTTTTAATAATAATAATATATATATATATATATTTAAATATTAAAAAAATGTAAAATCAAATCTAGTAAAAAATATTGTTATTTCAAAATTAATAAATAAACTTAATGTTTAATGTAATTACAAGGCATGCTTTCTTTAAAATGCTGTAAAAAATAAACAGAACCAGAAGAATACTTAAAAATATACAAATAATGATTAAAGTATTCAACTACATCAATACAAAAATTAATTATATTTGATATGTAAAATTCAAACTTTTAATTTAAAATTTTTAATAACTACGATGATCTTAATAGATAAAAACATATCAAAACCTCCGAAGCATAAATCAAAAAAAAAGGAAAATTGAGACGGAAAAGTCAAAAATTAAAACAGAGAGAATGTCTCAAACTTTGGCTGTACGTGTTGGCTTGTCTTAGTATTATAGATTCAATCAGTATACTTCAGCAAATTATTTTATAACAAAATGGTAAAAAACCATACACAAGCAAAAAAAAAAAAAAAAAAAAAAACATAATTCAAAATAGTCATTCAGGATCAAAAATAAAAGAAAATATAAGCAAAAGAGTCAAAATTTAATTTCGCCATATAGAAAAAAATTCCATCAAAAGTAATCCATTCATATATTACACTTTTTATATAATACATAGAGTAATAGTTAACTAATATAGTTATAAAACTCTTACCTAATAATTAAAATTCTATTAATTTTAATTTTTAGTTTATTAGATAACTTTCTGTGGTTTTTTCTTTTAATTCTGTAATATATTAGTTTTTTTAAATTTGAAATAAATTTTTATGGAGGTTTTAGTGGTTATAATTTGTAATTATTTTGTCTGATTTTATGTACATATAAATAACATATAAAATATACACGCACACACAGATATATATATATATCTGTGTGTGTGTGTGTATGTATGTATGTATATGTGTGTACGTATATGTCGTATATTCCGGCTATTATACGGATAACGCGAATCTATAATTTCAAGCTACATTTTTTTTTAGTTTTGAGAGGTGTATATTCGCCATATAATGCAGACCTTTTCTTTTATCTGAAATCTTGAAATATACGAGTACAATTATCTTATCTTTTGAAGTTATTCCTTCGTAGTACTTTCGCAGGCTTTCGATCAAAGGGTACACTAAACTGACAAGTGATAAGGGAAATAATATGTGTGTGGGAGGGAGAATGCTTGTGGGATTCTCAAATAGGGTGGATGGGTTATATTCAATGCAGATGTGCACAAGAATGTTGTTCTAGATTTCCGAAAAAAGAGGAACACAATTTAGAACATGGAAAAGCACTTTCGACAAGGATGAATTCGCGGAATAAGGAGCCAGATGTTTCTTCATTCTCCAGTCACCTAAAAACCTGATTTTACAGTGAACATCGTAGTCTTTAGTAAATCACTTTTGCTTTGGTCGAAATGTAGTTGATTTAGTATTCCTTCTTGTAGTAAATATGTTTCCTGCTGAACGAAAACTGCGAGCTGATTACAAATGCAACTAATTCACTTTGCGAAAGAAAACAGAAATCGAGCTGCAGCAAAGATGTTTGTTGTTGGTGAAAGTTTAATACGTAATTCCTTCTCCGCCGTGCTTTCCTGCTTAACGGAGGGTTCAAAAATTTAGAAGAAAGTTTAGGCTGAAAAGTTATTTGTTAAATAGTGTTTTCTTTCATGTTCACGAGAAAGCATGGATGGAAGAAAACAATGTAAAATTGTGGGTAAGAAATGCTTGGCATAAGCGTACTGGTGGCCTTAAAGCATCTAGATTGTCTTTTAGTTTGGAACATGTGCAGAATAAAAAAAAAATGGATGAAAATGTAACACTCACATGGCAGTTATTCCAGGCAGATTCAAGCCATTAGATCGGTCTTTGAATGTGCGTATCAATAAACCATTCAAAGGAAATTAAGAACGACAGTGGAATACGTGGATGTTAAAGGGGGAAAAAACACAAAAGGATGCCAAATTCATCACACTAGTCTAGAAATAGTGTGTGAATGGATAATAAAAGCATGGAATTAAATTAAATGCCATAATTCAAAAGTAAATTAAAAATGTAGTATATCTAATAATATAGATGGAACGGAAGATGATTATTTATTCATGGATCAGAATAACAGTGATGAGGAAGATGAAACTGAATTTGATGACGTGTCTGAAGATATAAAGGATGGCGAATATGATGAACTTATTATGTTATCTGATAAGAAAATTTTTTGAGTTCATAAGGTATGTAATTTCTTTTAAATAAACAACATGAACGTACAAGTAAAAATTTAATTTTTATGCTCATATTTTTCTTATATTTTTAAATGTTTCTTTTATATCCGGCGCCCGTGAATTTCAACCTTATTTTTTGTATTAAAAGTAAGTGTTACTAGCCGGAATGTACGGTATATATGTAAGTATATATGACTTTTCCATACGTTTCTTCGCTCCTAGGGATATAGATACCTTCTTGTTTTATATTTTTATTGCAAATTCTTAAGGTAATTTTCTTCAAGTTGGGAAAAAGAATACTATACTAAAGCCACTTTTTTTAGATAGGAAAAATGGAAGTGTATAAGTAAAAGTTCTTTGGATTTTAATAAATATATTTGTTTATCATTCTTATTCTTTAAAATTAAAAAAAAAATTCTACTAAGCCTCAAATTTTCGTTTAAATTCCTTTTCAAAATCAACTTCAATATTAATGCATAGGAAAGATGGGATATGGAGCATGTGTCTTTAAGAAAACAATAGATTTAATAGAAATCAAGAACACACTAATATAACAGAAAAAAAAATAGTGAATCGAAACCATTAGTATATTAAACTATGCTGCTTTCTGTGTGATAGGGGCATTACAATATGATGTTAATATAGGAGAGCTTCTCAATTTAAAAATAGCTTCGAGTTTACTAGATTTTCTGTTTTTTAGAGGACGAAAGCAATCTTGGAATCAATTGCTAGTTTGATGAAAGAACGGAAAATTTCAGGAAGTTGGATGAGAAATATATGATCTAATATTACCCCTAAGACTAGAAAGTGGAACAATCGAAAGTGTTGTACGTTTAATCCAGTTAACCGTTCTCAACGAAGCGTAATTGTGGAAATCTAGAAAAAAGAAAAGAGGTTCAAATTGAAAGGTTTCATTTTCGTCGTTTGATCATGTTTAAGGTCAAAGAGTTTACATGCAAAAGAGTAATATTCCAAGAGTAAAAATTTCCAATATTCTGCTAAATAGCTTTAAGGTGATATCCATGCACAGAAATTGGCCTGGCTTTAACCGATTTATTTTTTAAGGAAAAATTAATTTTCGCAAAACTAGAAATAATTTCCTGGGAAAAAAATTAGTTTTAAAATTAAAATAATGTTTTTCAAATAAATTACAGGTAGTGTATTGTAACCAATATTTCAACTTTTCAAAGGGTACAAAAAAGAGAATACGAAGAAAAATGTTTAAATTAAGATTGGAATTTCGATAATACTGCATTGATTATTAAATATATGTTACAAATGAGGATATAGTTCAATTTCCTTTTGCTGGATTTACCATAGACAGTACGTTTGAAAATTCTCAATAGTATTCATGAACTGTATTTCACAATAGAGCCTTTATTATATACATTTATAAAATTAAAAATTAACGCTAAATACATGTAATAAAATAAAGATCATAAATTATTATTAATTTAAGAGGGCAGTTTACACTTGTCTGACTAAATGTGTAAATTCCAGAAGACGTTACGTGAAGATTCTGACATGTCGGTTGAATTATTCCTTGAGAGAAGTAGTTTTTTTCCAAGCCTCTGAAAACAATTTAGCAATATTAAAGTTCAGATAAAATTAAAATTACACGATATGTATAGAAATATGGTGAATCTTCTTTTGACAGTAAAAATTAATGAGTAGACATGGTTATATTTAGTAATACAAAAATGAAATAAAACAAACTTGAATGTGCGTGATTGTGTATGAGATTCAGAGATTTACATCCCCATTTCAAGCACATTTCAAAATACCTACAAATCTTTTGAATTTTTAGAGTTTACATGTCTTAACTATTTTAGTACTCAATGAAAGAACTTGCTGAAACAAAATGATTTTAAAATAATTATTAATTACGAACGCATTATCTAATAAACTTATGCATTAAAATCAACAACATCTAAGGTATACATGGTAAAACAAAGTCAAATTTCAATAATTAATTTTGAATCCTTTTCATACGAGCAAACTGCATTATCTTTATTAGAATTCGATGTTGCAGAATAACATTTGGTAAGTGCTATGATTTATTAGACGATTGTGACGGATACCAAAATCCTTTAAATTCTTGGGAATTTCTTATATATTTGACCCCTTTTATTTTCGTTTCACTATTTTTTTTTAAAAAATAAGCCTTCTAAAAAATAAGAATTTTTTTAACACAAAGAATATCTCATTGACTACCTGCTGCTACTTCGATAACATGATCCTATTCACTATAGTCAATGTCTGCTTGAAAAGTGCACTAAGTACTTCAGTGAATTCAACCTTCATTCAATGCTTTCCGAGTTGGGTTTATTTTTTCATCACCGAAAACACCTATATTATGTATATTGATGTTCAGAGCTGTTAAATAAATATGAATTCTTAGATTTATCATATAATGTCTTATTAAAGTATACCAATATGTGTATAATTCGAATGATTTCTGAAAGACTCAATTCCAAACTTTGCGCCTAATTAACAAATTTTAAATAAGTTGCACGCGCTTACAGAATTATTAATACTTTATTGAATAACTGTTACTGCATCGACAACTTTATAAACTATAATCAGTCAATACTTGAAAAGTGTACCAAATATCTCAATGGATTCACTTTTCATCCGACATTTCCCGAGCGAATTTCGAGCTTTTTTCATCCCTGCCATTCTTATAAGTTATTAAAGTTTACCGAAATTTGTAAAATTCATATGATTTCTAAGAGACTCACTCCAATTTTGTGTCCAATTAACAAGCTTTAAGTAAGTTTTCTGCTTACACAATTATGAATACTTTATTGAATAACCGTTACTGCATCGACACCTTAAACTTATGTGTGTGCGCACCGGAATCAGTCAATACCTGAGAAATGCACAAAATACCTCAGTGGATTCAGTCTTCATCCGATATTCCCCTAGCCAATTTTTCTAGTCTTTTTTCCCCTCAAAATGAGCAAACTCCTGTATTATGTAAGTCCAATAACCATCTGCAGCCATCTCCTCTGTGAATATCCATCCATATATTGACCACATGGCTCATGAGTTGAAGAACATTCAGAGAAGGGGGTCGCAAGGAGGTTGGACACCCCCAGTATCGGTGGAAACTTTCACCTAATTGCTGCAGATCGAACGGAATTCCCGACGGGTTCCGGCACGCCCGGATATGACTCGGCCGGATCAGTCGGAAAAGTTGCATTAGTTGTTGGGGGTGGAGGATTCTCAGGGGAAGTCTGAGCAAAGAGTGACCTTTGCAGAAGGCCAGGAAAGAAAAAAAAAAAAAAGGAATCACCCACTCTGGGCCAGTTTGATCTTCTGAGCTTTTTCGATTAATTAGAGAAATTTTTGGGATTATTTTGTGCTCTTTCTTTTGTTTCAGTCCCCAAATACGGGTTTCTTGAGGTGGGTGGAGAGGGATCAGGATACCAAGATAAGTTGAAATTTTTTGTTTGCTTGGGAAGTATTCATTTTCTAATATTTTTTTTCTCCCTGCGGTTGATTGAAAAGAAAATTAAAAATAAAAAGGAAGTCTTACAAAATTGGAAACTACGTTATTATTTTATCAAAGGAATTCGAAAGTTAGGAATTAGTCGTGATTAAGAATTTCCAAAATTGTATTTTGTGCTACATTTTAAGTCTTTAGAATTCAACCAATCACTAAAAATCTAATTTTGTTCCCAAATTTGTGTAATATTTTTATTCAGCTTAGGGAAAGGAAAATTGTGAAATGTAACATTTGACTATCAAGAATTTTTCCAAAGCAGGAATTTCAAAAAGCACATGGAATAAAACTGCGCCGAAAATAAGATATATATCACAAGTTCAATTCTAAGCAGGTTGGCAATTTTTTATCATTGGAAAATTTTAAAGAAACAATTGTGGTATATCAAGAAACATGAAACTTTTTTAATGTAGAAGGTCACATTAGGTTATTGATAATCTAACTAAACTGCTAAAATTATTTATAAAAGCCGTATTCAAGAACTTTTATACTAATACTCTAAAAACGTGCATCATTTTCTTTTTATATACTTAAGACTATGTATGTTAACTGTAGAGTTCTGAAAATTCCTAATCAGCAATCAAATATAGAATGTTTTAATTGAAAATTTAAAATGGAGAAGTCAATATAAAAAAAGAAAAATATATATTTTTAATAATTTTCACAAATCTTCTCACAGACAAAATGACAAAAACTTTATCACAGTAGATGCCTCAGAAGAGAAATAAATGATATTTATAAAGAATGTTTAGTAAGTTTTATTCATTTAATTAATTCCTGAAATTTTTTTCTTTATGACTGTAATTTCATTCATAACGCAACGATTTTTCATCGTAGAATCAGTCAAAATTTCAAATTTAACAAATCGTGATAAAAAGTTTTTGAATTAAAAAAGCTTTGAATATGGGTGCTCAAAAGAAAAATCATTATTATTATTCTCACCAAAATTTAGCAAATTTCATTCGAAATTAATATTGATCACCATTTTAACGATCTCAACACTTGAAGATACCAAACTTAGCACTCAGTAGCTAAATAATCATAACCACAAAATACGAACAATATTGTTTGAAGTACCACATCGTAAGACCACCCACACCCAAAAAGAGCCATCTTATCGAAATAAACTCACCTCCTCCTAACAACATACTTTCTTGGCGGCAATTTTTTACCATAGTAAATCTACGATCCCGCACCTACATAAACACAGAGAAACAAGAGTTGTCACTTAAAGGGAAAGAGTTAAAATTCCAAACCTTTCCATATGGAAAAAGGAGGGAATGCACATTCAAAATTCTGCGGGAAATACTCACTCGCAGGTGTGTTTTCTGCTTCTGTGTTCTCTTCCCCTCCCATAAATCCTCCCCTGTCCTGAACTGTCGCCCTTTGTGGAATTTTTCTCTAGATGACAAAGTGCTCATTTTCCCCACTGAGATAAAAACGTTGTTATTATCTTTGCGGAAGATGAGTCGTTTTTCACTCAGAAAAGGTAACATGCCTTTATTGACAGCAGGGGGGACGGCGATATAACATCCCTCCCTCTGGACAGGTATTCCAGGTTTGCAGGTTGACCACATGCTCTGTAATGAATGCGTTAAGTGGGTAGAGGACGGCTTATAATTGCATATGAATATGGTTATAGGTTACGGCTCTTTGAACTCAGGGTATTTTGAAAGGAATTTTGGACGTGTCCTTTTGTGTCCCTCTCAGGCGGCGGTGACAAAAGGGTTGACTCACGGAGGGGTGTGTTCCATTTTAGCTTTTATGCGTCTGTAAGATTTTCAGGAATGTTTAGCGGTTAGAACTTTGAATGTTCTCATGCTGTTTGTTAGATCTCAGTTCACACATATTTTAATTTGCGCGTGAGTGGCCTATAAAAATATTCCATCATGCAAACATAATGTTTTGTTCTTGGAGGAATATTTTGGTGGAAGAAATTAAATAAATAAAGTTAAAAGTTAGATTTTTAGGTTACTTAAAGTGTGTTTGAATAGGTTAGAACGATTTAAGTAACAATTAACTTTGTAAATTGTTCTAATTGCTCTTTCAAAATCAATATTTCCAAATAAAAATTCGAAATTTGGCAAAACATCATTTTAAACGGAAAGGAAGGTTAAGAATTTTTAAGATATTTGATGGATGCATTTTCATAACACTGTTCACAAATAATAATTTCAATTAGGAGGATAAAATAAAGCACTCTTAAAAATTGTTTTAAAAAATATTTATAACAAAATATAACAAATATACCTGTATTAAACATATTTTGGACAGTTTCCTTATCAATTTCTCAGGCACATTATCAAGAAAATTTAATCACCAATTTTAATTTATTTTAATTAATTCGCACAGTTCAGGAAAGAACTATTGACTAAATATTTTAAGAAAATAATAAAAATCCATAGAAGGAAATGTCTAGACTTTTTTTTTTTTAAATTTTGAATTATAGTCAAGTTTTTTATGCAGCAATTTTCAACTACCGACGCTTTATATGAAGGGGAGGAAGACATATTATAAATAATTTCAATTTCGAAAAAATTTATTTATGGTTATATATACGAGAATGAATCAATAAATACCCGTGTAGAAGTAAGAACGCAAATAAATAATTCACTGCAATTCTGTCAAGTGACAATTTTTGCTTTTTATTAGAAATTCAATTTCAAAAACTATTCGTCATAATTTTTTAATAGAATGACTATCTTTGCCTTCATTGGTGCATAAACAACTAAACAAATTGCTTGGTTTCTGTAAATAATAAGGAATTCAGGCCTCATCGACAGGAACAACTCAGTGCGGCAGGAATCAAATTTTGGCTTGGCAACCATTTGCTACCAAATCAAAATTAAACCAAAAAATCAGTATCAAATTTTTTGAGTCATTTAATAGATGGTAGTTTCCAATGGTAAGAACACTGGCTTGTCTTAACAATACCATCTGTGGTCAAAAACAGGTAATTTTTGAGACACCCTCGCATACATTTTCATATTATGTGATCAGAATGTCAAATAAAATCAGAAAAACATTAATATATTTTTCTCTTTTGTACATATATTAATTAATTACTTAAACATTTTACCAAACTATTTTTCCAAGTTTGATGTAGACAATGAGATCGATAATTGCTTTGAAAGCACACAATGTAAATTGTCATAAAACTTTATTGAAAATTCTTTCAAATCATGAAAATTATAAAGAAGGGACTTTTAAAGCTGTTATAATCCAGCGAAAGTACTGAAAGCTTTCTTCATAATTTGATAAGGAAAAACAGTTTCAATGAGGTATTAAAGTTAAAGTTTTTAATTTTTATGAAATTTTGTAACTCTTTTATAGAGCTCCACAGCTTTCAAAAGGTTTGTATAAATCAAATTTCTGAAATAATTTAATCAAGAATTCACATTAAAGTAACGAAAAAAGAAGGTAACCCAGACAGTTTTTTTAATGTCTCTTCATTACCGGATTTACTTATGTAAAGCCTTCTGCTTTTGTGAATGAATAGAATTAAAGATTTATAATTTACTAATGACACATTTCAATAAAAATATTCGTTGCATTAACTCATCAATATAACTAAATTTTCAACACTTTATTAAATTAAGTTTTTGTAAGAAAATTTCTTAGTTGAGAGAAACAAAGTAATTCTATACGTTTAAATTGGTTTTTTTTTCCAATTAACTTTTCCATTAAAATACTTTAATATATGTTTAGTATTGCATTACTTAAAGGTCAACACTGCTAAATTATATTTTTTCAAAGAGTTAACTATTCTTTTGTAAATCTGAATTTTATATTTATTTTTTGTTTTGTATCTTACTAATTAAAAGCAATGAATACTGTTAAAATCATTTATTTCTATTTTAACTTAATTATGTTCTTTATCAGATTTGTAAGGGTCCCTCTTTACTGGTTTCAATTAGTGTGAATTTATTAATATCATCGATTCTATTTCTCCCAGTAAGTCCAAGTTTAATTACCGAAGTTGATTTCTGCAAAAAAAAAAAAAAAAAAAAAAAAAAAAAAAATTAGAAATGAACTGAAATACAAATTCTGGTTTTATATATTAAAAAACATTCTTAAAAAGAGTGAAAACATCTGTAAACTTTGTTTTTATGGGAGAGGGAGGTCCTGACCTTCTGGACGCCTGTGCTTCTACATAAATAAATTAATTGTCCTTCATTTCCAATAGATTTTTAAGAAGGAATTAAGAACTTCGTGGTTACTTTTAATGTAACAATGCATAAAATAAAGTATTTTACTATGTAAATGAAGGTTTTATTACAATTGTTGCACAGATAAATTTCTATGAAACATTTTCTTGTTTTAAGATTTTTTTTGAGTGTAAATAATTTATGTATTATTCCATCACGTTTTGAGTGCTTCTTGAAATGCAAACTATGCCCGCGTGTTATATACAAGGAAAAACAACCTCTTCTATGTATCAGCGTAGACAGAAACGATAACTGAATGAATGAGACAGTCTCGAATGTTCAAAAGGGTTATGGCATAAAAAAAATAAGAAGTGACCACAGGATTCAACCAGCACCTACAAGCTCCCATACCAACGATTACCTTTAGAAAGTAAGACTACAAACTCCGAATCTATGCGGAGTAACATTTGCAAAGGGTACTTCTGACAGAAACGTCGTCTCAAATGGTTCCATGCCCATGAATCTTGCATGGAAAAGAACGATATGGTCCATTGAATCGACGCTCACATTGTTCCCCACAACAGAGTGTGTGTATGTCACGATAACCCTTTCAGAACCATAACATCTAGGTAGCTTTTTTCCCCATACAGTGAGGTTGTTCTATCATGATTCGGGGGGTTTTCTGCACCTCCCGTAGGGACCTTGGAGTACCAAGTAATTACAATGGGATGTATGGACATTTTAGTCAACCAAATTATGGGGCTTCTTTGATTGATTATATATTAACGTTGAACTTAGAAGCAACACGAGGGTTATTGGCAACGGATCTCGTAATTTTAAATCTCAGTCTATGTGACGAAGTTGACAATTGTTGGTACCTCCCTCTCCTATACTCCCACACCACTCCAGCTAGGAGACTTAGGACCTGAACCAGACTCATCGTGCATCAGCTCCATTACACAGTGGGTCTTTAGTAGCATCAGAGCTCTTATAACTTAACGGAAACAACTCTGGTACCAATTTCGTGATCATGATAACTTGGTTACTGCGACCCAGTGGAGGGTTTCCAAATATTGTTACCTTCAGGAGATACTATTTTCCAAAGCGATAAAGTCCCACTCCATACAGCTAATCCTTTTCAACTGTGGTTTGAAAAACCTACACAGGAAAACATATATCTCCATTTGCGAATTTAGTCTTTGTACTTCAAGACTGAACGTTACGGATAGGTGTTACTATTGTGTGCAACTATCTGTTAAACGGTTCCATAACGCAATTGTTACTGGTTCCAGTTTTGATTTTATTGTCAAATCAAAATTTGATTGCTGCTATTTCATCGTTGTCGCCATCATTATACATCCGAAACTTACCAACAATCAAAACAAAGGTGTTGTTTCTTGCAAATTTATTTCGTGGTATTTCCATTATTTTGATAATCATCCGTATATTTATGAAGAAGAAAAAAAAGATCTTTGTGGCGATTAAATATAATTATCAAGGGGCTTAGTTCTTTATTTATAATGCATTTAGATATCAAAATTGATATCTACCTTCTGTGACAGGAAATATGCCGGTATTGATTGAATATTCTTCAGTATCATTAGATAAAATATCATTCTGAAAACTGATTCATTATTTAATTTCATTAAACAAAAGAGTTTGATTTAAAACACTATAAATGCATTGAATGTTCTGAAATGTAATGATATTTGTGTTTTGAAACAAGTTGCTGCTAAACGACTAATGTAACTTATTATAACAATAAAGTAGTAAAAAGTTAAGGGAGGTACAATATTGTGTCAATAAGAATGTTAACATTTTTGAATAGTTGTAATTTAATATTATTGATATAAATTTTTTAAAACCTGTTTAGAATATTACTCACAAACTAAATATATATATATATATATATATATATATATATAATCTTACTTGAGAAATTGCGAGGAAAATTTTAATGAATAATATGAAATATATTTTGAGAAAAAAATGTATGAATGTTACGATAAATTGCAGCTGAACGTCATAAATTATGCTTACATTTTAAATTTAAATATTTAATCTGAAATTGTGAAGCAATTATTCGTCTCATAAATAATGCAATTAACAGTTATAGTTGAAAATTTTCAATCTCTTCTTTAAATCAAAATTAGACATTTGTTGGATAATGATTTTGAGAAAATAAGAAAAGTTGCGAAATAATTAATTGCCTTTATAATATACAACTATGATTCTGCAAAATACAAGTATAAGATTGTTACCGAATGTTATTAGAACTTCTTTAAATTTAGCTATTTGCAGCTTAATGCAAAAAATATGTGACATTATTAATTTATTTAGATTTAAATTTGTAATTCTGTAACACCATAAAAGTAAATGCTCTTTGTGATATCCAATAAAGTTTAATTATATTCTCACAACAAAAATTAAATTAGTCATCTATTAAGATTTTTTGCTTCATATGATATGTGTATTGGGTCGCATACTTGAAAATTTATTCATAAATGTTGCGCTCATATGGAAGGGGAAAGACATATAATGTGAATATAAGTTGTTTTAATTTACCAACTTTACTTATTAAAGGAAGTAAGATTATCTATAATTGAAAATATGGGTTTTGAAAAAGATAAGCAATATGCACGAATTAATAATAGATTTAAGAACAAGAATTAATAATAGATTAAGAACAAACCCGTTTAGATTTAACAATGATTGGTGAACATGAATAATGCATTGAAAAATACTATCTTGTGTTAGAAAATTAATATGTGCAATTTAAGAATTGAAGTTTAATATTATTTTGACATACAGATTCATGGTCTCCCTTGTTAAATAATTGTAGAATATATTAGGACAAATCTATAGTGTGTCTTTTATTGATACAAACCAGACACAAAAACAAATTCAGTAGATTACAACACAATTATTATTATTATTTTATTATGTTTTAACATTTACTTTCGTGTTAACTTATTTGAACTGCTTCGCCCACGACATTTTACGCGATTTTAAAGAACTCATATGACGTAATTTGAAAGTTTGAAGAATGGAAACGAATGAAAGCAGATATTAACATAGATATCGCTCCAATAACTCAATATGGTAAACATCTAAGGAGTGTGCCAGTAATATTTCAATGTAAGACACTGTGTGTGATAATGTCACTAATTTAATTAAATCAAAATTTAATTTTTGTCTTTAATACCTTCAGTTAAAAAATAATTGCAGTTTCCACTTGAAAGTATTCGACTGAACTTTATTTATTATTTATTTCATCTCCAAGACCTTGCTGGTTTTTTTAAAATCTAACTTTGAGGGTCATTTCATTTCTTGACAGCAATTCTTGGCTGGGAATCGTTTGTCAGAATCATTTTCCGAAGTTGGATTTTAATTTACTTAAAGCAAATCGTAGTTATCATTAATCAATATCTTGTATTTGCGAATTAGACATCCAATAATTAATTAGCAGTCTTCGTGTTTTTCGCAGGGAATGAGAGTAATGATCCAAATATATTATTTAATACAGATTATGGGCTCATGAGACGTTACGTATTAACAAAAGGGTTTCATATCAGTAGAAAACCCTATTCAATCTATAACCAATCATTTATATATATATATATATATATATATATATATATATATATATATATATATGTGTGTGTGTGTGTGTGTTGTTCTTACAAAATAAATTTCAGGGAAATTAAATTTGTTTCCTTAATTTATTAGGGTACGAAATACGATCTGTGATTGATCAACTCATCAATTGAGAAAAAAACTTGTTATCATTCACTTAATATTTCTGATTTGATTCAAATATAGCGCTTTGGCCTAATGTATATAAATATAATACAGATAATACATGAAATAATTTGTTATTTTTTTTTAATTTTAAAAATGAACTTTTGTGTTGTGTAGCAAAATAATGTTCGTTTTATTTGTAACATTATTCCAAACAAATTTTAATTGTCCCTATAATTTAACCAGAAATTAAATTATGTTATCATTATAATACTATTAAGCAACCCACTATCTTAAACTATAAGAAAAGAAAGAAACTAGTGGAATGTATTAACTAAGTAAGCATTAAATTAAATGGAATAAATCATTTTGGATGTATTTTAAATTGTCAAGTTTTCATTCTCCAAATCTTAAACAATACAAGCATTAAAACTTTCATGTTTAAATAAAAGCACAAGAATTAAATGTCTCGAGAATAATAAAGGGAAAGTAAACACGTATTGTCAGCAATCTTTTAAAATTTATCTGAAAATGAGGATCATCATAAATTTTCGATATTCTGAGTCCAAAGCCATTAAATAGTTTCTTTCTTTTTGTTTTATTTTAAGTGAAAACGCAAGAATTACAGTTCACTGAAACAAATTCTTTCATTTTGCTTCATCAAAACAAGAGTCTGGAGCATTCTCCAACAGAGAACAACTCACGTCCTCAATACAACAACCCGAAAAGCTTGAATCATTCTTTAACAAAATAGACAACTAGTGAACAATTAAATATCCTATTTTTAATCCTCTCCTATCAAGCGAGTACGAATGATTAATTGTCTTAGCATAGATTTTGCGGTTCGTTTTTGAAATTGCGACATTCCACAATAATTCAGATAATTTTTCTTTTGTGAAGCAAAATGGCGCAAAAAGAATTATTCTATTATATCGTGAAACAAATGCATCGGGTTAGGGTAATACAGATTCCAAAAATGAAAATTTTTCGATAGCTCATTTTGTGTGCAATTCCACTTTTTTATTCTTATTATTCAATTTTGTTCCATTATACTAGTTTATAAGTCAGGTTTTGGAACAATTGCAGTTGATATCTGCTCTAATATCGTTCGCCACTGTTTCCCGGTTTCCAATGTCGTATGTCATTTTGACAGGTGTAACGAAATAGCCATTTTTTTTTTATCGCAGAAGTGAACTGCAAAATTTCAATTCCTATAATTTAGAACGACGTGCTATCGATTCGGCTCTTTACGTCTGTTACCTTAGCGATGCCACTTTAGCCTCATTAATTATACCTTATCAGATGTCGTTTGCTACGAAATAATGTACATTCTGTTTGGTGAATTTTTTACTTTTCTTCTTTTTTTATTTTCTTTTCTCCCTTCGAACTGTACGACTTGTTATGACAAAATCAACGCGGCAGCCAATGAAAAATGGGCAAGGGTGTGAAGGTTGGATAAAAAAAAATCGAAGAAAAGAACAGCTGCAAAAAAGGGGGGAGGGAGAAGAAATAGAAAAATTGAATTTTTCCTTTTTCTACGGTAGCTTCATTTTGATACGATTTCAAAGTGAAGCTGTAATTGTGATTGGAAATAGGTATTTCAGTATTACTTTTTCTTATTGATTGACGCTATCTAAAAAATTTTTAAATTCTTTTTAATTTCGAACTCTATTATTTGAAAATTATCGAACATTCTCTAGTTATTTTTTTAAACTTTTGATTGATGTTTCAGGTAATCATGGATGACAATGCCTTATTATGGAACTATGAAATACGAATTTTTTTTTATTTCCAAAACATTACAAGAAGTAAGTGTAGGTTTGAGATTAGTGAAGGATATATATTGTTTCATTTTTAACGCTAATTTTTTTAATCGAATTCTATCCATATTCACTAAAACCATAGCCAAGGATAAGCTCATATGACCTTCATTTACAAGTATTTAGAAATTAAAGTTTTCAACTTCAATACTTATATTTTTTGTATTTTAGCAAGTTATTATTTCAACTTTTGCTTTCTTAATTTTGAAAATCATTCTTTAAGTTTTTAAAATTAATTTAATTATGATAATATGTATAGTAACAAATGTAGAATAAAAGAAGAATGTGTAACATATCAGATGTTAGAAGTAGCAAAACATAAACAATAATAACACCGGCAAAAAATGAATTTTTTTTAAAGGGTTTTCTTTCAAACTTCACACTTTACGTAATATAATTTTGAATACCTTAAATTTTAAGAGCAAAAGGGAACGTTTATTGAAATTGAATTTATTCAATAATTAGTTTTAATAATTTATTTTTATTATTTACATTTATTAAATTTATCATCTAAAATAAATACGTGTAAAATTTTTTAGCTCAATCAAGCATTATGTTAATCAATTAAGCTACATGTAATTAAAGCAAAAGATAAATTACATTATTAAATTGTATATATTTAAGCTAAATGTAATTAAAATTAAAACAAGAGGTAAATTATTAAACGACGGATTTTGGCGATCATTTGACGACTTGGCAAGAAATTTGGCGTAAAATTTAATTCCTTAAATAATTAGTTTTAATAAATTTTTATTAATCATAGTTAAATTTTCGTATTGTCATCCCAAACAACCGTAAAAAGAAAATTTCAGCTCAATTGAGAGCTTTAAAATGTGAGTAAAAAGCTTTTAAAGTTTTGAATCAAACACACAAAAAATCCATTAATATCAATTAGTGCTTGAAAAAATACGAAAAAATTTCGTGATTTTATTTAATTTCCTCTGTATGCCAAATCTTAGCTCAGAAAATAGACTATAATCTCTGATCAGAATAGATATGATTAAAACAAAAATACCTAAATTACATGAAGAAACGAAATCAAGGTAAAAAGGAAAAAAAAGGATTTTGTAAGGATAATATATTCAGTGTGAATAATACAAGAAAAAAAATGCTATATAAAGTTAAAAATTTCCATTGAAAAAATCCTCCTTTTTTTTTAGGTTACTAATTATGTTCTACTTTCGGTAGTTTAATGGTATTTTGTTTTCCAATCAGTAGGTAAGCTTAAGGTTTGAAATTTACAAAAATGAAAAAAAATATATATATATATATTTCGTCTTTTTTTTTTTTTTTTTTTGTAGAAAATAATAATTTTTTTATGATAATAGAAAATAAATCCATACATATTCGTAAATACTCTGTACATTACCTGTAAAACTCTTAATTTTATTAATTCAATTCTTATTCTCTCTCAGTCTTTTTATTTTATAAATACTTGCCAAGAAATAAGAAATGATTATTTTTATTCTTTCAATCGTGTTTCCGTCTACTCAGGATATAGGTAAAGAAAAATAAAATAAGAAATTTTTACACTTGAATAAATTAAATGAATTTTTAAAAAACACGAGGGTTCCCGCATCACAAAATGTGGGCTTAAAACTTGCAGTAAAGTTATTTTAGGGATAGGATCTTTTATATGTTTTTTACATACTTAACAATATGTTCTCTTTTAAAATAGTGATGAATGATCTTTTAATATTATCTTGAAATGAATAAATCACCAATGATTTATAATATTTTGAGCCTTTTTGGTTTAAGAAGAAAGGAATTGCTAAAAAACAGCCAACTGATTATGTGTTTTTAAGTACTAGATGAAATTTCTCTTTATTCTTATTTTAATGTTACAATGATGATGAAATTTTACAGGGAAAAAAATATAGATACTTTGCTGCTAATATTTTACATTGATCCAAGATACTAAATACTACATTGTTTGTACACTACTACGACAGCTGTTCCAATATGCCATATTATCATATTTTTTTTAATTATCATTATACTGATAAATTATTAAGATATTTTAAAAGTACTTTTCTCAGTTTTTGTCCTTAAAATGCACAAGATGAATAAGCTTCTTTGAACTGGGATTTATTTTTTTAAAAAGTATAAATCAACTATTTATTTAAAATAGTTTTCATTGTTTTATCTAAAACTTTAAGGATTTATCTAACTAGACCGCGAAGAATATCACATTCTATCTGCTAGTTTATTTGATATAACTGCAGTTTTCTCTAGTACGCTCATGATGTCGCTCGTCCTCGTCACTTGACGGAGGTTCAAAACTACGAGGTCCGTCGCCAATAGCCCTCGTGTTGATTCTAGTGTGACGTTAATAAAAACTAAACTAAACTAAACTCAAAATAACGAGGCCTGTCACCAACACGCCTCGTATTATATCGAAGTGTGACGTAAATAAACAATCCCACAATCTCTATCAAATACACACACACGTACACATGTATCAGCTCTCAATTTAATAAATATATTTATCGATACATTTTATTGCAATCAATATTATTGGAAATTCAAAAGGAATCAAATTGCTTAAAATTTATTTAAAAGAACTTCTATTTGTTTTAGAGTCATTAAGTTATAATTTATTTGAGTTACTAGGATAATCATAATATTTTTTTTTCCGATATCGATTTTTTTTCTTAAGGTAATCAGGGTAAAAACTACGATAATAATATACCTCACTTTTTTTTTTAAATTTGCATCTTTTTTCTGCTGACGTGTTTTCACTAACCTATTGAAATTGTTTGGTTTAGTAACTTCAAACAAAGTTCATTTTTATTATTATTATTAAAAAGCAAAAGCAGAAACAGTCCCTATTTTTAATGGAAATTTTAATATCAATTATATTAAGCACAATTCAAAAGGATTTATTTAAAACGATTCAATCCTTCAAAATCATTAATACTGATTGTTACAAACCAGGTAAATTAAAGTTGAAATAGAATGGATTGTGCTTTAAAAAAGTTTGTGTGTGAATGTTTATGAACGTCACAATTAGAAATAACACGAGGGCTATTGTCGATGGACCTCCTAATTCTGAATATCGGTCAAGTAAAGACGATACTTGAACTGGCTCCTCCCTCTCCAAATTTCCCTACCACGCAATGGGAGGACTTTGGGTCCCGACAGAATTAACGTGCATCAGCCCCGGCTATACGGCGAGTCTTTGAGGGCAACGGGGCTCGAACCCACAACACGACGAGAACAACGCCGACCCCGAGTCCACGACCAGAACTACTAAGTTACACTACTTTTAAGAAATAGACAATACAATTAATGGCGTGCTTAAAATTTAATTACAACATCTACAACTAAAGCTTCTGCCAACTTGAACGTGAAAGCTTTTGAGCGATAAAGAAGTCATTAAATATTTTTTGAAGAATGCAAAATATTACATAAAATAAAATGTATCACTAATAAAAGTAAATGCTTTTTAAATTGGACTAAATTAAAATGAGGAGCTTTGAATAAGAAATATTTTTTTTCTCCAATAATTGATTAAAAGTTACAATGTTAAATATTGTGGAAGAAAAACAAAAATACTTCTTGCGGCGTTGACAAATTTCTCCTACTTAATTGCAAAATATAATACAACCTTTCTTCTGCTATTTTATATTAGTTTAAATCTTGTAAATTACATTTCTTTAAAATATACTTGGTGGAATAGCTAAACTTATCAAAGTTTTGATCTATCAGATTAAAAGTTTCGTTTTTTTCGAAATCTGCAACCGCAACTTCGAATTTTAAAAACTACTGAGACATTAGTTACTGAGAAGGCGTGAGTGGCGCCATGTAGTCATTAATTAAACATACCAGAGCCGCCAAATATATGAGCCTCCTGGCGAATTTCATAAAAACCAATGTCATTCGGTCAGGACACTAAATGCATTTTCCGACTACATAATGATATGTTGCATGATACGTCTTTAATTAGAAAGCGATTAAGGTTGTTTATTTAGATCACTGTTGCTTTTCCCAATAATGAATAGTATGCAATGTGATAGAGTAAGAACAAAACAACTAAGCGCATTTAAATAATTAAAATTAAAATTTCCAAATTGTAGGAGAAATCAGCAGTGTCATCTGAATTGATATCATTGGTGCAGTACCTAAAGACAGCATTCCTTCCCTATTTCTCCCCGAATTAAATGACATTTTTTCTAATTTTTTTCTATTCACAATAAAATTATTATACAGCAATAGTGTTCAAAAATACAATACATTTATGAAAAAGGAAATTATTTTTTGAAACTATGAAATATTCATAAAATTCAACGGAATCTAAAATTGAAATCAAGTCTGTACAGTACTTAATACCTTAATTAAAACTACATTTCAGTGATGTGATTGCTTATTAACATCGCACTAAGAAGCTACACGAAGACGATTGGCATCGAACCTTGTAATTTTGAACCTCAGTCAAGTGACGAAGGCGGAAACTGGACTGGCACCTCCTTCTCCTAACTGCCACACCATGCCAACGGGAAGGATTTGAGCCTCGATAGATTTATCAAGCATCATCCCAGTCTACACGACGGGTCTTTAGTGGTATCAGGGCTCGAAACTACGACTGGAAGAAAACAAATCCTCAACTACGACCACTAGACTACCGTGGTCTCACTGTATTTTAGAATGCACATTATAAATTTCTTATAGTTTTATATTTCGAGGGGAAAATAATGAGGACGCTCTAAACGCTTACATCTCTTTTATTTCCATCGCAAAGGAAAAGATGTTTGATAACATTAGATTTCATTAATGGATTTAATGAAACACTATGCGTAAAACTAAATTCTAGAAAACTTTATTGAATAAATGTACAATTGATTAAAAATATAAATTTCTAAAAAAATTTTTTTTTCTTCCTCCTCTTAAATATTTTGTTATGAGACCAAAATCATTGATAGCCATTCAGATGTCAACTCTCAGAAGTGTGACGCAAAATGCTGTATGCATTTTCTCTCTCTCTCTCTCTGTATATATATATATAGAAACATTACTAAATAGAATTAAAGGCACGCACATATGTTTATACGTAACTAGTGTAACTAGTTGGGCAAACTCGTCGGGAAAAAAAAAATTCTGTTGGTTATGGTCGTCACCGGGCTTTAATGGCAACTTTTATTTCGTCATTAAAATAAAAATGATGTCCCTTAAAGTTTTATATCATCTTTGGGGAGATATGAAAATAGCAAGGGCCAACTTTAGGTGCCATGAATTATCTTTGTTATAATCTCATCTCCATGTTTGTCACCCTCTCCTACAGTTTTCAGCACACCAACAACACATGAGGACAAAGAAAATCAATGTATTATGTACAAAACACATGCAGCTTTTAAGTACAGCAATACTTGTGAAAGTCAGGTAAGATAAAAAATAAAGTGGAGAGCGAAGGAAATATTACTTTTAATTTAGGCTGTCTTCACCTATTGTCAATGAAACTGGTAGAAATTTCGAACGTATTTCCAAGCAGAAAATTATTCCAATTTTCATATCAATTTAAGACGCTGTAATACATGCATCTGTTTATGATATAACATTCTTAAAATTTAGGAACATTTCAAAAATACGCCATTTTTCCAAGAGAATATGTAAAGTTTAAAGGCCATTATCCTTTACAGTAAACGTGACAAAATGTAGGACACATTTTACAGATGAAAAAAAGGAATGATTCCGTTAGAAATGAGTAATATTCTAAAATATGTTACCCTCTAAAAGATAAAGAAGTTAGAATATAAAATTAATGTTCGAGCGTTTTTTTTTTAATCGAAAAAAGTGTTCCAGTTCCTTTAACATTACGCGAAGACAGACACAAGTTGAACATTTTTCAGATAAAAAAAAGGGCCCGAATATCAATAATTTATTCTTATTACTTTCTATCCTACAGAGAGTACCATATTATATTATACTAAATATTTTTGCTTGTATCATTTCATTTTTTTCTCGTGTAAAATATGTTCTATATTTCAAATCTTAAATTTTACTGGTTAATTTAATTTTTCTGTTTAAGTTAATAATTATATATATATATATATATATATATAAAATATTTCAAAAATTCAAGGGCAAAGCTTGGTCAATGGACATGTACCCGTGTAGTAATAATATCAGCGTATTTTAATACTGAAGAAAAATTATATCAAAAAATATTTTCTGAATTTAAAATCTGATTCAAGACATAAGAAGATGATAACTTTAAACAATATCTTAAGTATCAGCCGAAAAATTTAAAGTTCACGAAACGAAAATGAAATTTAGTTAGCGAAGATCATGTATTTGTATAAAAATATCCAGTTTGGAGAGAGAATACTTTTTTTAATGAATCTTTATATGAGATAAATTTTTTCTGGACCCAATATGGTACTATTGCAGCGTTTGGCTAATCACGATTTTCTCGGGAACTTTATAATAATTTGAATTGCGTAAGATTATAATAACTACCCAAACAAAATGAAATGAGATCAGGTCATTTGATGAAGATAGAAGTAAAGTGAAATCAATTCGAGATAGAGGTATATATATATATGAAATAGAACTGAAAGGAAAATGAGGGAAGATAGAGGGAATAATGACTTGTTGATATATACTTTGGAATAAAGTACATTAAATAATTTTTGTGGAATGAAGCGAATTCTATTTTGAGGAATTTGGTAAGAATCGACTGTTCATGTAAAGTGATTGAATCAGAACGAGAGTAAATTGGTAAGCTAAGAATTTATTAGTTGATCCTAATTTAGAATTGCCGCACTGAGTGGGATTCGAGAGAGAGAGATCTTATTTATCCTTCATTGACAAATAAAATATTTTACCTAATTCTTACCTGTTTTCAGTTGGAGTCTCATTTCATTTTTTTTTATTTGTGCGAGTGGCCAGATGTTTATGGATTGAGTTCCTTTAGAGCCATATGTAAAAACAATTGGAGTCTCGTATTTAATAACTGTTTAATTTAAAGGAACAATGGCCATTGAAATTAGATAATGAAGAACTGGCGTCACAGTTTAGGCACGAAAGGGTTAAAGACGTTAAAAGTAGCAACTGGAAAAGTGGAGGAGAAAGCTATATTTTGATTCCTAAATAAATGTTCCTAGAGCAAAGAGTTATTCACACTCCAACTCATTTTGGTCTTTTTAAATTAGTGTGTGAATCTCATTTTCTTCGTATAAATTTTTTATGATTTTAACTTTAGATTTTAAATAGGTCAATTGGTTAGAAAGAAAGGAGATGAGCAATCTTGTATCAACAATTTTCTGGTAGCAAAACAAAAGTTACCGACGACATAAAATAAAAACTTTTCAAATGTTTCTAGCATTTCAAAAACAAATGACGCTACGGGGAAGCAATTTTTGTCTAGATAGAGAAAACAGTTCTTAAGAGTTATTTTATTGAAGGACGGATTTTTCTTTTTCAGTACGAGAGTTCATGTAATATTCAATATTTAATAGATAGAAATTCTCATGTTATATATAAAGTAAAATCAACAGTACTTTACTTTTTAAATAAATTTCTAGAGAATTACGTGTAATTATTAATGATTTTTCAAAGATCTTTCCTTCATGCATACATCAAACCCTTTGATCAATTCAGAGAGCATTGATTATTTTCATTTTTAATCAGAATTTTTCTTAGAATGCGTTAAAGTAGCAAAGAAATTTCCTAATAATTGCTTGTGAAAAATAACCAATATGCGCAAAATTGCATTTAAATGTAATTTTACCTATACATTTCAGTGAGAGGATTCTTATATCTATACCCATTGAGATCCATTGTATTCGCAATGTGACCGGCTGCAAAATTTAATTGTAGATAATCTAATTATTAACTTTAAATATATTACAGTGGAAATTTTAAGTCATGATTAATATGTAGCAAACATATAATTGAATATCAAATTAAATCCAGTTTATTGAAACATATAATTTTGAATGAGGTCTTACCGTATTTTTCATGGAAAATTAGAGTCTATTGAACATTGATTTCAAGCTGATTTTGCGTAGTGAAAGGAAATTGACTTTAATTTTAATATATATTACTATTTATGCATATTACATTTACACAATTAATCATTCGTTAATACTTTAGTATAGGCTCATCAATTTGTCAATCATGTATTAAATGAAATGTTTTAAATCCTCATTTTTTTAACAACTCTAAAAAAGTCTGATGGAATAATATATTGCATTTCAAAACGGTTTGGTTTGGTTTTATTGACGTCGCACTAGAAGCAACACGAGGGCTATTGGGGACTGAATGACTGACCTCGTAATTTTGAAACTTGGTCAAGTGACAAGGACGACACCTGAGCTGGCATTCCCCTCTCCTAATCCATAATGCAGAATTGACTTCAAACATAACAGAATTATTAATTAGAAGGTGGAAGTAAATCCTTTGATATTTTTAAGTAAATGCACTAAGGACTCTGATTTAGTTTTTCTATTAATTGAATGCTTATTAATGACGCTTTTAAATAAGGAACGAAGATAATTATCGACGGATCGCATAATTCTGAGCTACGGTCAGGTGACGAGGACGACACCTCAGCTGGAAACACGCATCCAAACTTTCCCGCTATTCAATGGGGGACTTAGATTCCCAAGAAATTAAACGCTCATCAGTTCTTTTACGCAAAGGGCTGATGAGAGGCATGAAGATAAGTGGCATCAAGACAATAAAGAAAACAAAACTGTGGCTTTAATACCAACAAACGCTGCATTTCATTAAATAAAAAGAGTTTGTTTCTAAAGTGTGCTTTGAAGCTCTAAAATTATTGATTTTAACTGCAATTTTTCAATAATAATGGAGCAACTACACCAAAAAGGATTCGGAAAATTTGATTTTGATTGAATAACATTGGCTAAGAGGGATAATTCTTGGTTATTTCAATCGTAATCACATGATTAAGATGACATCGGAATATTTTTGTGGCTTCCATATCTCGCCCCATAATGAATCTGAGTTTAAGGAACTTTCTTCCCCTATTGCTTGTTTCTGTCCGACGCACAGTCCACTTTAAACGCAATCATAACACCCCATAATTTTGAATCATGGTCAGATGACGAGGTCGTCACCTGAGTTTTCACTCCACCTTCACACTACGTCAAATGAAATTATGTTCCATTTATGTTTAACAAGTATCCATCGTTTCGGTCATTAGTTGAGTTGAGATTTAGCTTATGACATGAAATTAAAACCTTACAATAGATAAAAGCTGGTTGCTTGATTGATTTTATTAAAGCAAGTGCCATATTTGGTTGGGGCCACGGTAGCTTAGTGGTCATGGTTTCGGATTCGTGGCAAACGATTTTCGATCAATCGCGTGTTCGATTGGCTGCTAAAGATCCGTGGTGTAGCCGGGGCTGATGCACGTTAAATCTGTCGGGGCCTAAAATCATTCCTTAGCGTGGTGTGGAAGTTAAGAGAGGGGGGTGCCTGCTCAGGTGTCATCCTCGTCACTTGACCGAGGATCAAAATTACGAGGTTCATCGCCAATAGCCCTCGTGTTGCTTCTAGTGTGACGTCAGTAAAAAACTAAACTGGGCCATATTTAGCTGCTCCAAGTAATCGTGAATTTAAGAAAAAACACGTATTTATGTTATAGGCAGTATTTTGTAAATACAAGACAAGAAAAAGTGGAGAGGAGAGGGTTGAAAGTAGAGAAAGATTACAAGGGTAATCTAGAGGCGGTGGTTGTTTGATCGTTTTACTAATGTCCAACTTAGAGGGTCAACACAAGGGCAATTGACGACGGATCTCTTAACTTTGAACCTTGGTTAAGTGATGAGAACATCACCTGAACTGGTTCTTTCCTGTCCAAATTTCTACAACAGGCAAACAGGAGGATTTGAAGCCTCCACAGATTTAACAGGCATCAGCCCCGATGCACAGCGGGTCTTAAAAAGTCTCAGAATTTGAAACCCACGACTCGATGAAACTGCGCCGACTGAAAGTTCCCGACCATGGCTACTAGATTACCGTTACCACATGGATTTGGTAGAGATCCTTCACTCGTGTTAACAAAAACAGCAAACTCAAAAAGAAAAGATCTCTGGATACCTAGTAATCGTAAATCTTGTACTTATCCAATAAAAGTAAGGACTCTTAAGGAGTAACTGATCCGATTTATTGTTTGGTTAACGTCTCTCTTAGAAGCAACTCAAGGGATACTGGCGACAGACCTCGTGATTTTAAAGCTCAGCACCAGAGCTGGCACCTTCTTCTCCAAGCTTCCACTCCATGCCAACAAAAGATTGGGAACACAACCCATTTAACATGTGTCAACCCCGTTATGCTGTGAGTCTTCCATGGCTTCTATGTTAGAACCCATGACTCGACGGAACCCATGACTCACTTAGCTACGGTAGTTACAGTTAACTGAGCCAATTAATGATTAAATTTTTATCACAAGCGAGTCGAGTACAAACACAATACCAGGATTTAATTCCATTTTTGTTAAGATCAGTGTGGTTATCATTGTTTATTAACGCCACATTTTGAGAAGCAACTCGAGGGCTATTGGCGACGGACATCGTAATTTTGAACCTCAATCAAGTGTCGAGGACGCCACCTGGAGGCTCGACATATTGAAAGTGCATCACTCTCGGCTACAAGGCGGGTCCTTATGGGCACCAGGACTAGAATCCACGACTCGAACGAAAACCACCCGCCGCAAGTCCGCGATCATGATTACTACGCTACCACTGCCTTTAAGAAGATTCAGCATTTTTACTTATGGGTGTTATTTTTAAAAATTAGAGCGGAAAAGAAGAACTTTGGCCACTAAAGTCAAGAGTTCATGATCGCGAGCTATTGGCCGGCGATGTGGAGTCAGATTTCGAGTTCAATTAGTTACTGATTCAACTAAATGCACATCTGGTACTGTTGATGAGAAATCTATCTCGGTTCAAAGTCCTAACATTAGTGAGGTACGAATGTGGGAACTAGGGGGAGAGAGGCAATTTAGATCCGACCTCGTCTTTTAACCGTGAATCAAAATTACGGAGCGTATTGACTACAATTGGCGGATCATGGTGTCAAGAAGAAATTGACACTCGAAAGAGTTCTGTAAGATGGAAGATATTTTAATTTCTTTAAGTACCCTCTAAAATTTAATTCTTTTTTAGACATTTAATTAGCTTGTTTAAGGAAAACAAAAGCAGAAGATTTGTTGTTTTATATTTAAAAATTTTATTTAAAGTAATACATTCCTCTCACTCCCATATAGCCGAACAATTAAAGTAGCGCATTGTTACATTTAAATACTGCTCATAAAATGTGATTAATAACTTCGTTAGAAAATACTAAAATAATTGCAGAGTTGTGCATGAATGTTTTTAAAAAAATGAGATCTGGTAAAATGGGTAGGCTTGAAAAATGAAACTTCAACCACTATCATTCGATTGGTTTGGGTTTATTAACGTTGTACTAGGAGCAACACGAAAGCTATTGGTGACGGACCTCATAATTTTGAAACTCAGTCAAGTGACGAGGACGACACCTGGGATGGCAAACTCTTCTAACTCCCACACCACACTAACGGGAGGACTTTGAGTCCCGGTTGCACGGCGGGTTTTTTGTGGTATCACGGTTCGAACCCACGAAAAACCCCTGCCACGACTCCGCGATTACGACCATTTGGCTACCGAGACTCCAATATCATTCGAAATTTTATTAGAATTAAATATTTTTGTTTTCTCTAGATTTATTGCTCTTTGTGGGGTACAGAAGAATAAAGGCTACAAATTGTTATTTTCTCTTATCGGATATTTTTAAAAACCAAGTTATTAAACAGAATAAGTTAAGTTGTCTTTTCTTTTAAAAAAATTTACAAGAAAAATGCACTCATAATTTGCATCAAAAATAGAAAAGAAAGAAAGATAAGTCGATAGCAAAGATACCATTTATTTCATTTTTATTGTAATCTTTTATTAAAATTCGAAAGTTATTTCGTATAAGAAAACGTAGTATTTAATTACAAATGCATATTAAAAACATTTAATTATGTAAAAGTTATTTCGTTTAAGAAAACGTAGTATTTAATAACAAATACATATTAAAAATATTTAATTATATAGTTTTAATATTTTCGAAACGTTTATGAATGAAGTAAATGAAAGCCTCACTTCATGAAAGTAATTTTAAGTTTTGTATAAAAATAAAAATACAAACTACCGAAATCGAATTTAGCGCGTGTCGTCGTAAAGGGAAATACAACTATACATATATAAAAAAGGAGATTGAATAAAAGCAAAACCTCGCCAACCTCTTGGCGGATCAATTTATTATTTTTGGCGAGATGATCCCGATGGCAACCCTTAGCTATCCGAATTTTCCTACCGGCGGAATCCTCTACTAACATTTCGTTCAGTGATGCCATCAGAAGCGAGCGAACTGTGGCAGTGTAAAGTGAGGCGTAGAGTTAGCACAACCTGCTGGCCTCGGCTGCTTCGATCTTAAAACAGTAGCACTGAGACAGACCTCTTTTTACTAAAGTGTCAGACGACGTTGACAGGTCATGTAAATAAACAAAACGCCTCTAGATTATGCACTATTTGAATATGATGCTTGTGACTTGTGCTCATAGACCATGGGATACTATTCCATTTTGTAAATTTTGTTGTATTAATGAAGTCGATTAGTTGGAAAGAATATTGCTGTTCATCAGACGGAGTTTCAATGGTGTTTTGATTGCTCTGCATTTTTTTAGCGGTTGTCAGGCTGTTTAATTGACTGCGCCTGACATGATCATTATACCTCAACTGGAGGATACATTTCAAGGTATAGTTCCTTTTTTTATGTTTATTTTCGACTTTTATTCAGAAAATATCATGATTTTTACGGATGTTTTGATATTTCGTGTATTAAGTTCGAGATACATTTTTGTTAGGAAAAAATGAAGCAACAATTTTATACTTTACTCTAGATGTAATTTCTAAATGCTTAGT
Organism: Nephila pilipes; assembly: GCA_019974015.1. Classification (NCBI taxonomy): domain Eukaryota; kingdom Metazoa; phylum Arthropoda; class Arachnida; order Araneae; family Nephilidae; genus Nephila; species Nephila pilipes. The sequence goes on along the minus strand of BMAW01059929.1, from coordinate 548,924 downwards.
CCAATGAGACAAAATATTCCGAATTTTTTTAAAAATAATTTTGTTGTGTAATAAATATTATCAAATAATAGTTCTTTATTGTATCCGACAATATTTCGTATTTATATTTTTATTAATTTAGTGAGTTTTGTAACTATTCACTTTTCATTTTGAATTTAATATTTATAATATTTTCAACTTTCTTCTCATGTTTGTTGAATCAAATCTCAAAATCTGAAAAAGTAAAATACTCCGTTGTAAGTTACATTCAGAATTATTAGAAATAGATTTGATTTCTGAATATTTGTATTAAAAAAATAACATTTCTGCTTGGTTGAAATTCATTACAAAAAATAATTAAAGCGAAATTTTTTATTCATTTCAAATTTCATGAAGGGAATATAATTGCTTTCCAAAATATACAAGTCTCTTATTTGTATTTATCAACGCATAAAATGATGTAATATTTTTTAAAAACTTTCTTCATTCTATTGTAAATAATTTTTTTAAAGAAAATTTTCCAGTTTTAGTTGCGATTTCCGTTAAATAATTAGAAAATAAAATAAAACTCTCTATTATCAGTAGTAAATTTTTGAATGTTAACATTAAAAGCGAATATTGCTTAAGTTACGTTTTATTTTGATTACTATACGTCACCAAAAGAGATTTAGTATGCATCGAAGTTAACTAAAACAAATTAGTTTCATATTTATTTTTCTAAATTTGAAACCGCTTTAATATGTTTTTCGTAATCATTTCTAGGATAACGAATCGGAAACTATCGCTTACTATATGGCATTTTTTTTTTTATTTGTGCATTCAGATATTTTATTAATGCTTAGTTACAAGCAAACAGGAATGTTGGAAATTAATCCTGTATTATATTGTAAGAACATTACACATAGATATTCAAAGATTATTTATCAAAAATACAGTTATCGTTATTTGAAATATAGTTCTGGATTATCGCTTGCATTTAACATTTATCGTTTGCAAAGTGTATGCGACGTTTATTTATTTTTAACTACTTAACATACGTAACAGTTCAAGTAAAACGTTGAATAAGCATAATAAAAATTCATTGGATAAAAAAAAAGACAACTTTGAGTTTATTTTTTATGCCGCTAGTTACAAAATTCATTTCATCTTGTTTACGTTCGGATTGCTTCTATTTATATCGCATCTGTTGGCTATCTTCTGAATATTCCATAAGAAATTACTTCCGTTTTCAGTTAACATTTCGCAAATTCAATGCAATCTTTTCGTCGACGTTGTAATATGAGTAAATAGAGAAGGCGTTTTTAGGTTTTGAATTATTTAGTGAATTAGCATTTCTCTCTTAGAATCACATGAAACTTATGCGTATCATAGGCGAAATTAAAATGATCATTGATTATTAAGAAATGAAACACATTCTTCACTTCTTTTGAACAGGATCGCACTGTTACTTTATTACTTATTTTATTGAATGCGATTAATTTTTAATGCGCGTAATGAATCGCTATTAATGGAAAGTAAAACGATAAAAGTATTTGACCCAAAGGAACTGTTCGTTCAAATAGCAATATGAGAAATTGCCGCGTATGCGAAATCGATTTGAAACTGAGTTTGAAATAATTTTGCGCAAAATTCGGTTCTTGCGTGTAGTAGGATAATTTATTAAAAATACTTAAAATATTAAACGTTTTAGTAATATTGGCTCTTTAAACGCATTAAATGCAATTATTAATAAACAGCTGGTCATAATTTTCTTGAATACTAAATATTTAAAGAAAAAAATATGATCCAGGCCTTACAATGTCAAAAAACTGTACTTTGAATAAGTCAAATTTATTTGGCTTAGTTTTACTTTTAAAAAGATTAATCTTGAACATATTTTAATATTTTCAAATCATGCCTTTCCGTTAATACCTTAGAAATATTTCATGTAAGGGTAAAAATTCAATATTTTGAAATAGAAACTCGGGATTTTTGTGATAAGTTTCTTATTTTTAACTGGTTTGATATCTAACGCTTTCTTATTTTATACACAGACTTTTTCAATGAATGTATGCTGAATGCATATCAGCATTAATACAAAATTTCCATAAAATGTAAATATTTATTAAATTGACGTTTCATGACTTGGTATCACTGTACGATATCGGGTTGTATAAAGAGTACTGATTCGGTTCGAGCATTTTTCACGAGATGCATTTTTAATTTCAATGGAACGTAGCTTTAAAACCATAAATAAAAAAAATAAATAAAAACTATAATTGATTCAACAATTATGTATAATACTAATATTCCGCGAAATATTTTCATTTGCTGGGTCTCGAAATAATAATTTAAAACTGTTTATCGAATAAAATGCAATTGCTCAAGCTCTGAATAAAAAGATATTTCAGTAGTTACGACGATCGAGCATAAATTATTTATTTGCAAAATATATCGTTTGCTACAAAATATTAAATTACAACACTTGCCTTTTAAAATTTGCTACTATATTTATATGTATCATTTTACAAACACAGCTTTCTTCAAAGAAAATGTCGGATGAGAACACTAAAATGTTGAATTTATATTGCAAAATGCTAGCGTTCTGTAAATAAAGTAAATAAAAGGATTTAGATTCCAAAAATCTTTCTCTTGAGTTTCGTATTTCCTCTAAAAACTTCCTATATTATATCACAAGATAGAATCTGCTAGGAATCGGTGTAGTATTTTGTAGCGTATGTTTAAAAGAAATAAGTAAATTGAATAAAATATTTTCTCCAGATGCTTTTATAAAAAAGACTTTCGATTTGCTTTTTCCATTTCACTTCTGCATTTGATGCTTTAAAAGCGACAGCCAAGCAAATAAAATGACTAAAGGAATTAAGTTCTTTTTTACGAATTTTCTAAAATGTTGTAATTTAACTACATTCGTTCCGATTATATTTTGTATTCGCAAGAGCTGGTTAAAATCCTTTTATTTAATCAATTTGTGTAATCATTTTAGTGATTTTATTTAATCTGTATAAAATTAATGATTTTGTTTGAATTTTGATTTTTTATTAATGCACAAAATTATGTATTTTTGTTTTTCAAAGAAGGCTTGCGAATATCGGATGATGCAAATTTTTAAAATAAAATAAAGAACTAAATTTGTCAGCTGTTACATTTATTCTAACAATGTGACTCGAATTATTCAGTAATGAACAATCTGAAAGCGAAGTTTAATAATCGTTTATGATCTGAAATGTTTTTCTTTTAACCAGAGCATTTCTCCTAAGAATTGGATTCGAAAATTTCGGTTTTCAAAACGATTTAGCGTAATTATATATTTATTTTGTTTGTGATTGTAATTTAAAAAAAAATGAAGGCCTTATGATTTGTAAACTTTTATTAAAGGTTTCAAAAATTTATTATAAACATCCAAATTATCTATTTAAAATAAATATGGATAAATGCTGAAGAATATTAAAAAAGTCTGTACTACTGAAATGTCTTTCCCATAAATATGGTTAGAAATTATATTTTGATAATGATTTGTTTACACAATATTAATATGTTCTTTTAAATTGATTTTTTTAATCTCATTACAAACAATAGCTTGTTTAAAATAGAATTTTTTAGCATTAATTGAAATTAATGAATACAGTGTGGATATACATGTATCATTAGAAAATTTCCAATGATTTTTAATCGTGTCTTTTTTATGATTAATTTTAGAAGTCGAATTGCTGAATTTCTGAAGTTAGTAATTAGAGACTGAAGTTAATATACTTATTTTATATTAAATATTTAGAAAAAATGTAAATTTAATTAAAACTAAACCTGAAGTTTTGCCATGATTTTGTCATGTTCATATTTGATTTTACTTTAATGGAATGTAATGGGCATTTTTTTTTTTTAAAAAAAAGCATTTATTAGTATTTCTAGTACTCAGTCTATTTGGTTTTAATGTCTATCACTATAAAATTATTCAAACGGTGAAATATGACACTTTATTAAAACGGTTCGTTTTAGAAAGATTTTGAATTGTGTTAAATACATATTTTATCTCTTCCTAAAATAATGAAGAACTATATTTGTTACAAAATTAATTGCCATTACAATTTGCAGACAGAAAGAAAATTTTGTTATTACTTACGGAAATTAAATAAATAGTGTCGCTTCCTAAAAGTCAAAATTTTCTGTCTTTGAACGATTCAAATTTTAAGGCCTAGCATAGAAAGAATAATTTACTGATGAAAATAAAAACTTTACTCGAACATTATACATTCAACATAGATTACAAATTTTTATTCCATTATTTAAAGAAAATTAAAGCAAACATTACAATAAATTTTGAAGCATGAAAACTTATTCGGTTTATAAAAATCAATTTTACAATCAATGTCAACCACAGGAAGATCGAAAAAATATTCTGCTTACATAATTTCTGAAGTAAAAAAAAAAAAAAAAAAGGCTGCAATGTGCAAAAAATATAATTTTCAAAAAGGAACTTTTTTTTGAAAAAGGCAATTTCTGAGAAAAAGTATTTCGTTCAATATTAACCATTTTATTGATTATGAGGGAAAAAAAATATGAGCTCAATTTTATTGGGAGGGAAGTACGGAAGGGGGGGTGGGAGACAGTCTGTATATTTTTCAAACATCGTAAGGTTTATTTCTAAGCAAATGATTTTTCATTCCGGTTCGGATATTCCATATATAATGAAAACGATTTTTTCCCTATAACCGAGATCGCAGTTTCAGTATTTGTCTGATGTCGGTATTACAAAATTTCATTACATAACTTTTTCCTTTTTTTATTATTTGGAACTAAAAATGCGAGGATTATATTAACATGTCTCCCACACTTTTTCAGTTATTGATACAGCATAACTTTTTCCTTCCCTCTCTGTAACAGAATTTAAAAATCGTGAGAAACTTTAACGTTTTTTTAAGGGAGGAAGAAATGTATTTTTGAATGTAACTCATATTCGTAAGTTTAAAATGAAACATTTTATTCATTTCAGAAAATTATTTACCTTTCGGCCACTTTTTATCCTTTTTAGTGCTTTAGAAAGAACAACGTAAACAACTTTTTTTCCGGTTTGACGCATTTAACATTTTTCAAAAGTTGATCAATTACATTTTTGGTTGATGAAATAAGTTTATTATTACTTTACGATCAAATATTTGTTTTTACTGTACTGAAAGAGGAATTACTACTTTTCTTCGTCTCTTGCTTTGGGGTTAGTTTTTTTTGCTCTTGGATATACATGAAACCACTTTTTTACGGGGAGATATCGGAAAGGTTTTATTACTAATAAATAACCGAGATATCGTGATGAAATTTATTCTGCCAGTTAATTGAGCCATACGTACATTAAGTTTTAATTATTATCCGGATTATTGTAAAGTTTTAGTGATTACTAAAAAATAAGTGAGATAGAAACTTAATTTGTATTAATTATTCTTAAAACTTCTCTATGTAATCACAACTCAGAGTTATGTATTTCCCCCAGAGTTTCTTGATCTTTCGAAGGCTGTCATTGTAGAACTCAGTAGATTGAACTCTTATTTTCTCTATACTGCGGTTACTTTAATCAACTGCTTCGTGAAACTAAACAAAAAAAGATTAACGGCTGTAATTTACAACATTGTACATGACGATCAATTAATATGCTGAATAAATTTCATCTAGATATCTCTCTTAATTCTCAGTAAGAATTGCAACTTCACGCTATCCTTATGAAGAAATGCATATTTAAAATACTAGTTAAAGTTTGAACTGCCGTCGCTTGAAGTCTGACTTCGCTTTTTGAAAAGATGCTGATTCGAGACAAGATTCTGCAAAAGATCATGAGGAATAATGGGATTTGTATCCCGTGGACCCCAGCTGAGCATGTCGTCCCTCGCATGACTTAGTGCGCAAGTCAAACGACTGAAGTATTGTCAGTGACGTTGTCTTTGTCATCTGGCCGTGGTTCAAAACTGCGATGTCCTTTGTCTGTAATCCATTGTAGAAGCGCATGTTAATTTTTCGAAATAAAATAATAAATTGTTTATAGAAATTCAATGTAAGTTTTATTTTTCCTTTACTCGTATATCTTTGTGTACTCTTTCAGAATTTAGCTGTTTTGTCAAAGATTTTGCACATTGCTCATTTCAAAACGTGTCTTAGACAAACTGTCAACTAAAATTTATTTAAATGAGTGCATTCAAGATTTGTGTGAATTCTAATATGTAGTAGGAAGTTGAATAATCTGAAATTTTTTTTTGTGCTTTTGAATTATGTAGATATTTTCTTATTATTTGTTCCTTGAAGTGTAAATCAAAACCACTATAGTAACTTATTTCAAATATAGTTCAACACATGGTAGTTGAATTTACCCATGCCCTCTGTTCATCGTGGGGGTTACTTGTATTTCTATAAAGAAATATAATATTAGAAATTTCTCGAGATGTGATCTAAAGATTTAGTTTCAATTAACGTCATTGTGGAGATATACAGGGATAACTGATAGCGGACAACGTGATTCTGAACCACAATAAAATGATATGATATCAGAATCGATATCTCACATTTCTATCACATGAGGAGTCATGATTGAATTTAACATACTACAATTCCCTCTATCCTACACGATGGTCTTTGTTGCGAGAAATCGAGCTGAAGACACGACTGAAACATTGCTTAGACGCAAATTTTCTTAACCTCCGAGTTAACGTTACACCATGTTTGGAGAATGATTTGCCAACTTGGGTGTCTTATTTTTCATTTCATCCGTGTTCAAAATTTCGAGGAAGACCACGGTAACTTTTTTGGTCATGGTCACAAGTTTTTCTTTAGTAATATCGTGTGGCTACAAGATCTGTTTGAACACAGAGCTGCCCCACATTGAATCAAACCTAATCTCTAATTCCGTACATAACGTGTAGTAGAAGTTAGGATGGTGTCGTACTAGTTCAAATGTATCTCTTCTCATCTAATCATGGTTTAAATTTTCGACGTTTGTTCCTTGTAGTTCTCATAGAAGCCAGAAAACGGAAATTAAGTGCTGTACTATTTTTGAATATTCATAAAATTTTTACCAAATTAATTTAGGTTGTTATTCTTTAATTAAACGTTTCAATAAACTACCAATAGTGCCACGCATAATTGTATTTTTATGAATTTTATATATTCTCATTGGCTTAACTAGATATTTCAATTATTTTTGCATCTTACCTTGGTTTTGTTTAAATCAATGGGACGGAATGATTTTTAAATTTTTTTTTTTTTTTTAAATTGTAAAGATTTCGCACTTGGCACGCAATCTTCATCTTGGCTTCTTATCCAATCCTGTCGGCTTTGTTTGAAATAACTGACGCATCAGCAAATAAGTAGGATCAGTCAGCAAGAGTATGGCGAGCTTTCCTTTGAAGAAGCTTTTCCCACCAGAGATTAACCCTTTGATTATATCTCCCGATAAAAATCTGTAGATAAACTGATAGAAGTCGCATGCCTGAGACTGATCAGCAGTTTCGACGAGTTCTTGACGCATCGCGTTTTTTTTTTTTTTTTTGACATCTTGCAAATTGTTATTTTGCTTCGCGTTTTGTATGTATTCATACTTAATCGGTATGGAATAACACACATTTGTATACGAAAATGGTATTATGGTAGTTGACATTCATTGATCCATTGTCTATTAGACATTTCTTTGATTCGTGACATGCAAAGTTTTACAAGGTTATTTGTAATGCAAACAAATCTGAGAAGAAAACTTGAATTTAAATGACACGAGGAAGTGTATTAAGTTTTGGTCTTATTCTTTAACATAAGGAAAGGACAGACTCGGATTATTTTTTCGTTATAATTATGGGATTTTTTTTTTTTTTTTTTTTGAATTCGCATTCTTTTTTTTTGTACCACTTATATCCATTTATCATATTGGAACTTTAAAATTTGTAACTTTCACTAGTATAATTTTTTTTTATTTTTAAAACCTTATTGTTATTAAAATATTGAAATAACACGTAGAACATATATATATATATTAAAATAATTGTACATTTTCAGCAAAAGTTAGATATATATTAAAAAATATGCTACTTCCTGTACAGTAATGCAAAATATACACAAAAAAAAGTTATATAAATCAACATTATCATTATATCATTAATAATAATTTCAGTATTTTAATTGTTTATACTTAAGATAGAAAGTTAAATAATTCTCAGTTACTAACAACTTTACATGTCATATTTACTGATTTTTATGATGGAAAGGGAGAGCAGGATCTTTTTGTTAAAACGAATTAATATTGCTCCATGAATGAATCATTGATCCATTTATTAAACTAGTGTTCTGACGTTGTATAACCTAATTTGGCTTGTGCGTCATAAAACCCTACAGTCAGTCACTCAATTTATTGTAAAATTTACAAAAAAATTTTCTATAAGTGGTAATACTGCGATAACTTGGTTGTGGAGTTGCGAATATATTGAATCGGTGGGTTAGAGATCAAATCTTGATCCTACCCTCTTCTATTAATTGCTTGATCGCATTTAGAAGCAAAATTAGTGCTCTTAGAAACGGACTACTCAAATTTAAACGATGATCAACATTTGATTTAGCTCTAATGATTTAACGTCATCCCAATGTGAAGACTTTGAGCCACGACAGATTTAATGTACATCAGCACCTTTACTCGGCGAATTTTTAATGACATCAGGTTTTTGAACCCATGAATCAACTGAAAAAACGCCGACTTAGAGTCGTAACCGTGACCTTACGGCTACTGTGGCCGCTCTACCGTCATTAAAGAACTTTTTTAAAACTCTTAACGGCGTTGCATTAAGTTGGATAGTAGAGTCTTCGCTTAATTTCTCGGGGAAAAGTTCAGTTTATAGTACCAGTTCAAGTATTATTTCGTCTCTTGACCTTGATTCAGAATTTCGAGGCCCTTCGCCAATAGCCCACGTGTTCTTTTCGTGCAACGTTAATAAAACTAAACCAAACTAATACGATGTTGAGGAAAGGAATTAAAATTATGTGAAAATGTTGGTTTTCCATGCAAATACACATTAAAGATATTTTGAGGATTAATTAAATACTGCTTCGTATTATTTCGTATAATTCGGTGTTAGTTTTTAGCTATCATTGCTTCTTTTAACCAATCTGCTTTTTTTTTAAAATTAACATCGCACTAGAAGCAACACAAGGGCTATTGCCGACGGACCTCGTAATTTTGAGCCACGGTCAAGTGACGAGGACAACACCTGAGCTGGCACCCACCTTAACCAATCTGCTTACGTTAATTTAACTTTCTGTATTTCTTATAAATAGAAAAATTTAATGTAGATATTTTCTTGTGTAATACGATTTAAAGACGGTGATTGCATAATTTCTAATTCAATGACAGTAATAGTATTTTGGAAAAGAACATTTCATTTTAAATATTCGTTTAATTTTTTAAAAAATATGAATGAAGTATTTTAATTTGAGTTTTATTTTTTGAGAAGTCCATGATGCTATCTCATGTTTATATATACTATAACTTATACATATACGAACTATCAATGATTAAATATATAATTTTTTTTCATATCTGGCATATATTAATGTTTTTTTTTTTTTTTTTTTTTGGGGTATAAATCGAAACGAAATCTTTCACGTTGCCGTGGTAGCTTAGTGGTAATGGTCGCGGACTCGTGACAGACGTCATTTTCGTCGGGTCAGGGATCCGAGCCCTGATGCCGCTTAAGACTCGTGGTGTAGCGGGGCTGATAGCTCACTTTAAATTTGTCGAGATCCTAAGTCCTCCCGTTAGCGTGGAGTTGAAGTTTGGAGGGGGAAGTACAAGCTCGAGTGTCGTCCTTGTGACTTGACCGAGGTTCACAGTTACGAGGTTCGTTGTCAACAACCCTTGTGTTGCTTTACAGTGCGACATTATTAATAATAATAATAACATGAAACCTTTCATTTTACCAACGTAAACTTTCTTTGAGTTATTTTGCCTATTCATTATTTTTCGAATTTTTTTTTGGGTCCTGTTTCCTCCTGCTACAATTTTCGGCGCAACTGAAAATCAGATTCAATTCCAGTTAATACGTAGATCAAACAAATCCCTCTACAATTGGATTTTAACATTCACGCGTGCATTGCTCATCATCATAACCGATCGTTGTAAAGCTTAGCATCAGTAAAATTAACCGCATTTAACTCCATTTTCATTCATTCATTCGTTCCTTCAAATAAACGAGCTTTCGAATTTCGAATCTCATTCCGTTCAACATAAAGGTCCGTTGAGGTCCAAATCATATTAAGCAAAATATCCCAAATGGCACTATCACGAATCGGAACAATTTTATCCTGGAGTCATATTATCCTTATCCATTAACTGTCCGTTGTCCTTGGGGCAACACATGGGAGTTGGATGTAAGCATATTTCCCCAGGACTTAAGCGTCGGGTCGATCGTATGAGAGCTTCCAATTAGAGAACGTGCTGCCACCGGGCAATACATGTTAATTCTGCTCTACTCTGGTTGAGGGAAAGGACGCACAAATACTCAATGTGGGTGTGGGGTAAGGGTTGAGTAAACTCCCTTTAGTCATTTGAGATGTTGACCGTCTTAAAAGGGTTCTTTAATTATCGATAAATGTTTATTTTGAATGGATTTTTAAGAAGAATCGTTCGTAAAGTATGCATATATAACCCCAAATGCGGAATGCATCCGCTTCTGCTTATTGATTTGTTCGTAGTATTGATTTCAAAGAGTATAGGTAAAAGGTTACGAACGTCTTAATGACTGTAAGGCTGCTTTATATTATTCGCGATCTGATAAGCCGCATTTAACCCAAAAGAAGACATAAAAGATTCTTGGTAATCAATTGGATATGATAAAGGACTTATGAAAACAACAGTTCTGATTTTATCAATTAATTTACAGATGCTTTTTTTATGTGACCTTATAATGTGTTTCTTTTAAATATTTTTTTATTGTGTTAAATCTTAAGAAGTTATAACTTTTATGATGGAAGTGTGGAGTGGTTTCCTACCCTTCACGATCATTGTTTAGAAATTTCCTTGTAGCCGCGGTAGCCTAGCGGTCATGATAGCAGACTCGGCGACCGGCGGTTTTCGTTGGGTCGTGGATTCGAGCCCTGATGCCTCTGAAAATCCGCGGTGTAGCGAGGCTGATGCACGTCATATATGATAGAGGTCCCATCTCCTCCCTTTGGCGTGGTGTGGAAGGTGCCAGCTCAGGTGCTTTTATCATAGTTTGACCGAAGTTCGAATTACGAGGCCCGTCACCAATAGCCATCATGTTGCTTCTAGTGCAACGTTAATAAAATCAATCAATCAAACTCTTTACTTTCTCACCAATCGCACCTATGGTCGCGAGCTCATTTTCGTTGGATCGTGGGTTCGACCCTGATGCCACTCAAGACCCGCCGTGTATAGCGGTGCTAATACGCTTCATATGTGTTGAGGTCCATATCCTCCCGATGAGAAGTACTGGAAGTTTGGAGAAGGAGATACTAGTACTGGTTTCGTCCTCGTCACTTAACCGGAATTCAAAATTACGAGATCCGTTACCGATAGCGTTCGTGTTGCTTCTAAGTGCGATGTTAATATGAAACAATCAATTATCACCGCTCCTTGTGAAAATTTTCAAACCCTGTTTATAGTAATTACTGAAATCGACAGCTGATTAAATAAATATTTGAACTCTTGGGGAAATCGTGACTTCTTCGGAACTCTTAAAATATTTTGTATAATTCTGACTGAAAGAACCTTTTTGAATTTAGACTAAATGCATTCTTCTTTTACAACTAATACCCGACTTCAGACGAAAATAAGTGCGCCAAATGGCTAAAACGGCTTGCAATAGTACCATGTTTGCGTAATAACTTTCGCAAAGTTTTAGATCAATAAATACATTAAACTTTTTTTTGAGATTAGTTGTTTCAGATCAAATTTGTAAATCCAGAAGAGGAAATTGTGTTTACCAAACTCCTTGTTACAAATTTGGGTCTATAATCTAGAACGACAATTTTCGAAAACTTAGTAATGCGTTCCTTATCGATTTCGAAATTCGCGATAGTCTACCGAAATTAGGCGAAGTCTTTTTAGGCGTAATAAAGTTCAGCTGCAGTTCTCATTTTTATTGCCAAGAAATTGATCGATTTCTTCGAACTTTAACCTTTTTATAACAATCGTGCGTGTTTAATTATTGAAGAACATTACACTAGGTCAATTTTGTTTGTATGTCTGAAATTAGTTTTCATTTACTAGATAGAAAATCGGGCAATCTACTACATGAACATTTTTTTTTTCTCTTTTCAGTATTCAATTGCAATCAATTCAGTACTGTATTGCTTATTTTGAATATATTTATGTATTTTTGACTCTTGATTTCAAAGCTAAAGCGAAATAAAATAACTAATTATTTTTTTAATCATACATAATCGTTAAAATTCCTGGCAACGTGATTTTGAATGGAATCGGTATCGATCGGTTTTTTTCAATTGGCCATATAATCGGTCATAGTCATAACCAAAGTGTCATATAATCCGTGACATATTTAGTTCATTTTGCTGTCAATATTAAGTTTCATTTTACATTGTTTTTTTTTAATTCCAGTAATTTTTATTTAATAAAATTCTTTTCTTGTGTAGTCATTTAACTGTGCATTTAGCACTGCTTATTAAATTTAATCATTTTTAAACTTATATGTGTGATTTGAGATTTTCATCGGTTTTCTGAACAGTTTTATTTTTGAATAAAATAGCATTAATCAAGCAATGAAATGTATTTAATTTATAATTGTTTTAACTCGAGCAAAAGTAAAATTTATTCAAAAAAAATAAATAATAAGTTTCTGAATGATACGTGTCTTCATTGATTTGTTAATTGATGTATTGGTATAAAAGGTAAAAAAATTCTTTTATTTTATTGTAATTTACCGGTGAAAAAGCTTTCACAAAAGTTATATTCGATACTCTTTTATGTAATAAAATTTTATTCACTTTAATTCAAAACCGTAAAATATCATAATTTTGAAAATCGAACCTAGACATTTTATACGTTTTTATGCATTTAACGAACCTTATGATTTTGCATCAATAGTTAATACTTAAATAGAAGTAAAAATATATATAATTAACGAATTAGTAAAAATATATAAGTAGATGATGAGTAAACCTTGAACATAATAAATTAATACTATAGTAGTATATAACTGGTAAAATATGCTTGTAAATAATATGTAAGTATATAATACGTAAAATATATAAGTGATAAATAAGATATATAATAAATAAGTGAAAAATATTTCAAATTAATTATTGGTGAAAGAGTCGTATTTTGGACATCCTGCATCAAATATTCGTTAACTTTTGAAGGGGGTAAAAGTGCATCTGTGATCTTGGCAAAACTTTGTAAAGGTATGAAGGAGGAGAGAGAAGGATGTAATAACAAGGGAAGAAAATTGGTAAAGATCCTGGGTGCGCGCGCATCACCCGTGTTTACTGAAGGTAATAAATTGTATGGGAGAAAGAAAAAACCAGTCGTGAACTTCGGACTCGATAATTTCGTTTTTTCCTTGAGGGGATTTGATTTGTGAATTTGATCATTCTTTTACTCAACATTTTTATATCAATATTTTTGTTCGGTTTCTTCAAAATTGACGTTTCAAGCCCATTGAGTAATCTTTAGGCTATTTGCTTCTTTAGTGTGTTATTCATAATGTCTTTTTGGAGATATAAAGAAATGGTAATTTATTATTATATCAAGATATTGCTCGTTAAATCAGAGCATACGGTAGACTTACGACTCCCAACATACACGCCAAATTAGTCGTAATATAATTAAGCACACGACAAATTCTATTATTGAGCATAACCCCTCCAATAATTAACAATGGTTGATTTAACATTCCCAGATTCAATTAGCCTGAAGTGAAAAATGCTCAAATATCCTCTCCTTCCAATCAATTGACAAAATAATCCCCCTGAAAATAACGCGAAACATGTAATGGTTTTTCTCCCTTTCCGAAAAGAAAGCGGGGGAAAAGATACAATATTCGTGTTTTATTTCATGTGAAATAACTCTTTCCCTCGTCGGAATCCTCTTCAAAATAACGAACGGAGAAAGAACCGCGTTACAGTAGCAGTTGGAACGACGCTAAGTGGAAAGAAAAAGCGATGACGAGACGATGTAGGAGAGTGGAGTTGAGTAGTATCCGAGCTGAAGACATCGCTTGGGGCCAAGGAGAGACACTTCCGAATGTCTTGTTCATAGCAATATTGCTTTTCCAGGCTCCATTTCGTTAGTGAAAGAAACTTCGCTCTCAATGTTTATTTATTAGCGCTTCGGAGTTCGAGAATGGGCAAAAGAACCGCCGTTCGCAAAATTTGCGCGCCATTTTCACGCCAGAACGATGCTCTTCGATGAACGTTGTTAACAAAAGGCCGAAGAAGAATTGATTTTTATTTCTTCCTTTCCTTTTAGTTCGCCTTTCTTACTTTTTTTTTTTTTTTTTGTGGAAAGTATAAGTTAATTTTTGTTTATTTATCGTCTGTTTTGTACTACGCGCGATGCCATTACGCTGAAATGTCTGATTTTTAGAATTCCAAATACTGATTTAGAATACTGTTTTGCTCAGAATGAGAATCATTAGGGTGCATACGATCGTAAAATATGCATAAAAGTATTATACAAAATGAATAGAGAGATGAATATGCATGAGGAATCGTTGAAAAGCCATTATGAAATATAATCGCCATCTTTTTGAAATATTTATTCGTTTATTACATAAGGAGCAATTTTCTTCCAAACATGCCATTATCTTTTTTTAGAGCATCAAAAGTCAGCATTTGTGAATAATTTAAAATCGATTCGGATAAATCTATAAGAAAAATTTTGCGGATTTTTGGTATTTCTTTGTATTTAAGATGTGAGCAATTTTAATTCGTAGAGTAACATTTAGGGGGAATGTGATTTAACACCTATAAAATGCAAGTATTCATGTTAAAGTGCTAATTTTGTGTAACTTTTGCAAATACAAATAGGTACGCGTAACCGGTAGAGTTGCAAGGCATTTAATGACTGTCTCATTGTTATTATGTTGCGATTTTCATCAATTTTATTACTATAGACCGTCGTACTCAATTGTAGGAGTTACCGCACGCTCAGTGTTCTAAGCGTCAATTTCTCTCATGGAATAGCATGAAAAATTAATAATTTGACTTTGGTTTATAAATTTAAGATCTCCATCGCCAATAGCATCGCCAAGTGTCGCTTCACAGCGATTTTCATTCCGATTCATTTCCTTTACTGAAACTTTTTATAAATAGAATTACAGTGACAACCATTTTTATTTGCATATATGTAAGTAGCACTAAGTTGCGATCAACAACACATCCACTTCTTGGTTTGAATTAACATAATTCTACAGCATAGGTTCCCAAGAATTTCTGCCTACCTCTCGATTTTCAGAAAAACACTCGGATTTCCGTTCTTGAAATCAGTAATGTAGTTGCGTATTTTCATATCTTATTAAATATTTGAAAATACTTCCGAAAAACAGAAGGAGAAAAAATAGTTACTCAGAAAACATTCATTTCTTCACTCTTTCGAATGTATTTCATATCATGCAATTAAAAGCAGTAATCTAGATTTTAGAAGAAATGTAAAAACTTCATAGGATTAACATTGCGTTTGAAAATTCACGATGGCGCGTCGGTTGGAGCCTTGATATTGTCGTGATCTGTCCTAATTTTACAACGTTTTTTACAACGTTTTTCTGAATTTCACTTGGTGTGTGTGTGTGTGAGTGAGTGAGTGTGTGTGTCATCAAATTTTCGATCGTTAATTTAACCAACTTCCCATCAAGCTAGAGCTTTGAAATTTTGGGAATCGTTCGTACTGGCCTAACAATGCAATATTTAGACGTTTGCGAGAAGTTTTAACTAATATTTCAATAATTTTAATAAGTCAAAATATTCTTTCCTCTCGGCGCTTTTAGGATTGAGGAAAAAATTTCTTTCCCCCTCTGGGAACACCGGGCACTCCCCACACCACATGAGGCCTCGTAAAACTATTGTTCTCACAAAGGGGAGATACTATCTCCCCTTTACTATCTCCGAGATAGTAAGGGTTGCTGACTTTTAGACAGTAATCATCCACAAGAAAGAAAGTTTCCAATATTTGGCACCATGTCTTATCACAATAATTTTTTCTGAATTCTGGTTCCCATTTTTTTTAATAGAATGACTTACAAATTTTCAAATGCATGTTTTGATTTTATGAGTATTATGAATTTTTTAATACGCTCACAAATATCTCTTTTTTAGTAAATTTTAAAGTTAAAAATAACCAACAGTTTTAACTAATATTTCAATAATTTTCTTTAATAAACTTTGCCACCATATAAAAACGTTGTTTTTAAAAACGTTGGTTTTTATATCGAATTTTAAATGTAAGCTTTGTTGATCGAGCGGTAACATACGCACATACATTGTGATGCAGCATGTGGTGCACTGCGCACACTATGACTCATTCATGCTCTAGTTAAAAAGGTACATTTACCAATACAATCTTTTGATGTAGACTGATCTTACTTGATACATTTATAACTATTTATTGAATCATGTGTCCGATGATTTTTAGTAATAATCAAGATTTTCAACATGCTTTTGAGACTATTGCCCAGGAGGTTCACAGTTCGTCCTAGCTTCATCAGCTACTTCTAAATTAGCCTAGAATCACCCCCTCCCTTTAGATTTCTTCACCTTCCAATAGTGGGTGCTACAGATCCTTTTAGGAACTATTGTTCTAGAGCAGCAAGAAGGATGCGGACGACAGTTGAGTTGATTAATATCACCCTTAAACTATTCTAGAGTTGTTTGTGATTTTGATATGGCCGCAGTTGCCTAGTGGTCATTGTAGCAGACTCTCAACCTAACAATGTGTTCGTTGATACGAGAATTCGAGCCCTGATGCCACAAAAGACCCGCCGCGTTGCAGGGCCGATGCACGTTAGATTTGGTCGAGGTCCCACGTCCTCCCTTTGGCGTGGTGTGAAAGTTTGGACATGGAGTTGCCAGTTCAGGTGTCGTTCTCGTCACTTAACCGAGACTCAAAATTACGTGGTCCTTCTCCAATACCTCTCGTGTTGCTTCTCAATGCGACGCTTATACGCTGTCATTCATTCCTGGTTATCAAATTGCCTTGAAAACGCAGATTTTGATAACCTATTCATAAATACTGTAAAATTTTTTGAAATCGAAAAACTGTTAACATGAAAACTAAACTTATTCTGTAGATGTATTGACTCTAAACTGACAGTTTGGGTGGAATATCCTGTTCAGGTATGTTATTTTGCCCATGCAGGAAATTATGACGGGGAGACGGGCCGTGTTCGTATTATGTTCGTGATACAAACTTCATGGTCAACGATCTTCAGAGATGAGAAGCCCTCTTTCAATTCTAAAATATTGATTTTATTATTTCTTTGTTCCAAAAGAAGAGGCAATATTCCAATAAAGTAAACACACGGTTTAACTTAAATATCATTCAATAAAATACATAGACGATTCCAATTATATATCCTTTTTATACCATCTACAATCAAATGAACTACCTTTTCCGTAAGCCAAGCATTCCACGAATATTTCCTTGATCTTAATGCTAACGATCCAAATCAGATGCAGTCATTTATAACAATGCAGAAAGGCACAAAAAGATACCACATAAGATACATAAAACTCATCTTTGATTACATAGTAACAATACGAACATCGTTGTTATATCAGCAAATCAAATAACGTTGATGATCCCCAACTGCATTAAAAATAATGAATACTGCATAACAATTTGTATTCGCTGTTAGTTTTATTCAATTTGTATTTTTCGAAGTCAAAATATTCATCTATGATGACTGTTCTTTTTAAGCTGTTATTTTTTCTAATACTTTAGAATGGTTGTTGAAATTCGTAAACTGGTTTTGTAATAAAAAATACGCAAAAATAAACAAATCACGTAATTTTTTAACTGTGTCTGTTGAATTGATCAGTTTTTTTTCTGCTGTTTACAGCTTGTTTCTTATTTTATGTACAATTCTTTCAAGCAGTATTAATTTTCTCCCTCGTTATGTTAAAGAAAAATAATGCATGTTTCTAAATTTACATTAAGATAAATGGGGGAAATTTTTATAACCATGCGAATCACATAACAATTTGTATTCGCTGTTAGTTTTATTCAGTTAGTATTTTTTCCCGTAATACTGTAGAATATTGTTCAAACTTTTAAACTATTCTTTAATAGAAAAATGCCTCCAATTTTTTTTTTCTGGCGTTATTTATGAATAAAAAGTTATCTATTTTAATTGTTTCTGTTGAATCGATCAATTTTTTCTGCTGTTTACAACTTGTTTCCTATTTTGTGTACGATTCTTTTAAGCAATATTTATTTTTCATCTCATTCTTTTTTTTTTTTAAAAAAAAGAAAATGCATATTGTTACATTTTATAGATGCAATAAGACAAATGGGAAAATGTTTTGCTCTAAATTATTTTTCTAACAAAAAAAAAAATGTCCCAAAACAGAAATAATATACAAATTATATTAGTTTTATGTTAGATTTTTTTAAAAAAATTTATTTTTAAATTCACCTTATTCAATCGAAAGTTTCAGTATTCAATAAAGATCTTACTGTGTTCGGATTAAATAACTTCTTTCGACATTATATTAGAATAATAATAATTATTTAAGGATAAGAATATGAGTGTATGTATTTTTATCTGGTATACTCCTTGAATGAATTTTATGCATTAATATGTATCTTTAAACGTTCGAAGAAATGTAATTGGAATTTGCCCAATGAAATGCTTGATAGTTCATCCCAAATTCTAGTAGATTATTCTTTCTTTGAATAACTTTTTTACTGCCACGGAAAATACATTGCATTTTTAATTAAAGGGCTCTCCCCCCCCCTTTTCCTTAATACTCAGTAACACGAACTCCGCCCACTTAGGGTTTCACTTCGTTGTTTTCAACTGTGTGTCATTAATTTTCGAAAGGAAGCTCTTCCCTTTTTTCCTTTTTTCTTCGCTTTCATTGGTTGGTTTTCAAAACAGTCATTGCTTTGATTGGTGAAAGTAACTTTTGTCACATCAGCATGCCCACTCACGTGTATCATTGCGTAGTATCGTTTAAACCGCCGTTGGAGGGGGAAAAAAATGTTGATTGTTCTTCTGATCATTTTATTGTGATGTTTTTGAGTACGAAGGGAAATTTTTATTTTAGTTCGTAAAAATACATTTTTATGAACTAATGTTTAATGCGTCATAAATCTAACTGAATTACATTTCCTTTTTTATTAGTATATTAACTTTGTCACGTAAAAATGGCTTAGATGGAACGTTAAAACAAAATGAATGTGAAAACTTGCACGTTTTTCGAAACGGAAAATTTTTCGACTTATTTTCAACGCATATTTTAATAACGCTGAATTTTTTAAGACGAAAGTGACGAACTTGTGTATTGAACAGTATGTATGATGATAATGATATCGTAAATATCTTGTAATGAGAATTTTTTTATTCATGATATAACTGTAAACTCTCTTCTCTCTTGTTGAAATCAAACAAACTGTGAAAAAAATCACCAGTGCATGCATAAGTAGATATTTTTCTTTTATGAAATTTTAGTGAAATCGATTCGATATACAGCGAGTGCGAAAACAAATAAAATTTATTTCTTATAATAAATTTTACTTGCCAAAAGGAGAGTAAAATGTTTTTGAGATATTTGTAACTTTTAAGTTTTGAAATAAATTGCGTCGGTGCTTACACCGGGTGGCTCGTGTGAAAGCGTCAATCTAAGCGCCAGCTCATCAGATGTCCCATCAGGCGGTGCGTATCACCGGTGGCTAGCACTTGAATGCTTCATCAGGTGGTGATACCACCAACGATTTAGTTCGTTTATTAACTAGAAAAAATTTCCATATAAAATTTAAAAAAATTCCATGAAAATTAAAATAATGGAAACTTAACGTATATTAATTGTAAAAATAGGATTTATTTAATTAATGTTTTAACTATTTCTTAAATAGTAAATTCAATAATATAAACATGGCAATTCAAATAGAAGTTGGTAATAATTGTTTGCTTTACTAGCAAATGTTTCAGTCTGGACTTACAATATATACCGAACCACAAGGCAGCAATAGCTGTAAAATAAAAAGCGTGAATGATTATCACATTTTGATAAAATCTACTTTTTTTACATGAGTTCGGTGCCGTTTGATAAAGTAAAACACTCTTAGAGTTGCCCCCAAGGAAGAGAAACATGAATTGCTGCACTAGAAAAACATATTAAAGAATATATAATTACTAACGTAGAATTTATACATATGTTATATGGAACTTCGTTTAATGTGGCGAACTAGATGCTATTCTTATTTATTGGCATTGATTAATAGTTAAATGTTAATTTTAATAATTAGAGGACAGTGGGGAAAAAAAAGGTTTTCGGCAAAAATCTGGAATAAAACTTAACAAGTAAAAAAAAAAGTTTAAGAATTATGTTTTTTTTATAAATAGCAATATCTTTACCTTAATTTGAGTGAATTTTCTTAGAATTCCAATTACATTAAATAATGTTTATCTAAATTTTAGCGATAAAATACATACGAATATCCTCTTTTATTTCATTATGAATTAAATTAAAGCAAAAATACACCTCACACTGTAAATTACTTAAAATTGTGCGTTAAATATATCGTGCTTCAAATAATTCCAAAATCAAATACAGAAATAAAACGAAATGAATTTGAAAAAATATCCGCTTCAAATTAACCCATCTAATAAACCATTTTTTTTTTTTACCTTCCTAACCCTTCAGCATCCCCCTCTCCATAACACTCATGTAATTTTTATGCATCCATGAAATTTAATGCATAAACGCATATCTGTTTCTACATCGAACAGAGAAGTAGATGGGTTTTGCCTTAGGCTATTTCCTCTACTCTTGTTGAGAGACGATGGGTTTTTGTTTCAGAATATCGAAGCTCACCGACGCTACTAGCGACCTCTATTGCTTCGGGCTGACATCTCTTCATCTGTTTTCACTGGCGTACATCGTTCGCTCTATCTCTTCCCCTTTCTCTCTCTTGGCAACGAGACTTCGTCAGGATAGAAAGGGGGGAAAAAGGGTAAAGTAGATAATAAAAAAAGAAAACCGAATTGCAATCTTTCTCTTACTTTCCCTTGCTCTGGTCTTATTCCATAGAAGTTACGACGATGTAACTTTTTTTCCATCTTTATTTTGTTTTCCCCCGTCTTTCTTATCCTCCATTTCTGACTCAGGTATTATGTTACCTCTTTAATGGGGTAATTTATAGCGTTTCCCTTTCGGGGTGTGTTAAGTCTATTTTACTACTGTTTTGAGAAAAGTGAGAATAAAGCTAAAAAAAAAAAGTGTAATTGGAGTTATTTTGTAAACTTAAACGTCTGTTGCCACATATTTCTTATAAAATGTTTTAAAATGTTTGGATACCAAAATGTAAAATTTCATTTGTATTTTTAAAACTTTCGGGAATTATAATTATTTTTTTCATTTAGTTTTAGCAATAATGTTTTCCCCTCATAGTCACAAAAATGTCACATGAAAAATATTTAAGATGAACCGCATTGTTGTCATTAATAGAACAACAATCAGTGGGTTGTGGGTTCGAGACACAATTTCACGAAATATGGCCAAATGGAATTATACACATTAAACTAGACATCATAATTTGTACTTTCTGTGGAGCTCAATGGTAATTCAGTAGTAAAGATCACGAGATTTGTAGCCGACGATGTTATAATCTAGTCCCGTGTTCGAACCCCATTGCTATCAATAATCGCACTGCAGAAACTTATCTTCTTATAATATATTTGGGAATCATGACCCCTAGATAACCTTGTGATCTTTTTCTTTCGTTTGGAGTTTATATGCACCTCAGGGATGCCTTAGCGATTCTTCTCTGTTTTTTCGATCCTCCTTGTTAACAAATTTTTACCTTTTTCAGTTTCTAATGTCTAGATTACAGGTACATTGTTTGGAGTAACAATGACAAATTTGGTTCTTGTGGCATAAAAATCTTTCACTCACTAACCGAAGTACCCTGTGATCTTTCGTATGGAGTTAACTGTTTTTGGTAAGCATGGTTGACGCTCCCCTGCGATACTTAGCGATCCATCTCTCCTTTAAGTCGATCAGATTTTTCCTTTTTATAACATGTTTTTGACTGGATTACAACTTAGTCGTATATTTGGCCTTAGCATCATGAATCTTAATTGTCACTCACTCATCCATCAAAAATCCTTCGTGTGGATCAGTGGGGTTGCTGCACGTTAAATTGCAAGTGGCCGCGGTAGACTAGTGGTCATGGTTTCAGACTCGTGGCCGGCGGTTTTCGTTGAGTCACGGGTTCGAGCTTTGGCCACTAAAGACCCGCCGTGTAGCCGAGGCTGATGCACATTAAATCTGTCGGGGCCCAAACTCCTCCCGTTGACGTGATGTGGAAGTTAAGAGAGGGGTGCCAGTTCTGGTGTCGTACTCATCACTTGACCAATGTTCAAAATTACGAGGTCCGTCGCCAATAACCCTAGTGTTGCTTCTAGAGCGACGTTAATAAAACTAAATTAAACCTTAATTGCAACTGGAGCTGAGAGTACTCGTCCAGCATCGAGGAGAAGTTAAGTGAATGAGATACCAATTAATATGTCTTCTTCACTTATATGGTCACGGTAGCCAAGTGGTCATGGTTATGAACTCGCGGCCGGCGTTGTTTCCGTCGAATCGTGGGTTCGAATCCTGTTGCCACTGAAGACCCACCGTGTAGCGAGACTGATGCGAGTTAAGTATGTTGAGGTTCCTAGTCTTCCCGTTGGCGTGTAGAAGTTTGGTGAGGCAAGAGCCAACTCAGGGCTCGTCCTCGTCACTTGACCGAGACTCAAAATTGCGAGTTCTGTCATCAGTCGTCCTCGTGTTGCTTCTAAATGTGACGTTGATAAACAATCTTTGTCACTTGACCATAGCACATAATTGCAAGGCATTCGCCAGTAGTTTTTGTGTAATTCTTGCAAGAGGTTGGTTGAAATTAAATTTGAAAATCCCTGTGTAGAAGTAAGAGAATGAATCATTAGTTTGGGTGTTATACCTTACTTGACCGAGGTTTGAATACAGTGGTAATCTTTTTACTCTGGAGCCGGAGTAATTTAAAGATATCAACTTTACAATATCTTTCGAGATTCATATCTTGGTATTGTTATTATTAACAAGCAAAACAATGTATTTATTTGAAGTTGTTGCTATAATTATTCTCAAACGAATAGCAGTCTATCATAATTAATACGCCATTGTAACCAAACTATTAATGTATCCTCAGTTTTGTTAATGTATCTAGAGTAGAGCTATTTTATATTAATCATTTCTAATTGATACTTATTCAAGTTAATTCCATGAAATCCGTTCATGAAATAAATCTTGGAGTTTGGATGTGAGAAATGTACAAAGATTGAAGTAGAATTTCACTTACAGGTTATGCAAATATAAAATTCTCTTAAAATGTGGACAAGAAAAGTTAAGTTAGGGAAACGGGAGATAAATATATTTTGGTATTTGTTGCAATTTTAAAACACTACAGTCGAAAATTCTTTTATCAAAGCATTGATATTTTTAAAAATATATATATATATATATATATATATATATATATATATATATATATATATATATATATTTCATTAATCCTGTGGGAAATGTTATTCGAAAGTTATTTATTATTTAAAATTTGGAACCTCGTTTATTGAAATAGGTTTTTTCTTCTTGATTCAAAACGATAAAGAATAAAGATAAGTGTTTTCCCTATGGATTCTTGAATATTGCTGTAAGCAGATGGGTGCAAAAATTTACAGTATTGTTAGAACAACTTAAACAGAATTCTGTATGGAATTTGTTCAGTTCTACATTTTAAACCGTCACATCTAAAGACATTCAGGTGACTTCGTTATTTTGAAATCGCTAAAGTGACTATGATTTTAAAGAATTATGATTTATAGAATTCTTTCTAGCTAGATTGAGCAGCTGGTCATTTTATCTAGATAAATATTCTAAAATGTCCGTAGACATAAAGAGAACTACACAACTGTAGTAATTCGTCGTTCCACCCTTACGGAAGATTGTGTAAAAAAAAAAAAAAATCTACGCAAGAATCTTCATACCTTAATAATACAATCTTCAAGGAAAACTCGTCATGAAGCAGGACTGCTGGTCGTTAAATCTGTTGAGATTCTATTTTTTCAAGTAGAGATGACTTTGGAAGTTTAGAGTGTGAGGTGCGAACTCTAGTGTCGTTTTGGTCGCTTGGCCATGGTTTAAAATGAAGTCATTCGCCAATAGCTTTTGTGTTACCTCCAAGCGTGACACTAATAAACTATCAACACAGTCCACATGGGAAGTGGTTCAGCTTACAATGCTTAAGTCGAGAGTCTCTCAGGTGCTTGTGGGCACGGTAGCCTAGTGTCATAGTCGCGGACTCGGTGCTGGCGGTTTTCGTTGAGTCGTGAGATCCAGCCCTGATGACACTAAAGACCCGCTGTGTAGCGGGACTGATGCATGTTAAATCTGATTGAGGTCCCAAATCCTCCCGTTGGCGTAATTCAGAAATTTAGAGACGGAAGTGCCAGCACAGGTGTCATCTCGTCACCTGACCGAGTTTGAAAATTACGAGGTCCATTGCGAATTGCCCTCGTGTTGCTTCAATGTGCGATGTTAATAATAACCATCACCCTCAGGTTCTTACCTTCTTAAGGGGAAGCACGGGAATAGTTACTCAGAAGTAATCTAGCGCTCTTTTTCTTTCCTGCGGGATGTTAGGAGAGGGGGGTGCCAGCTCAGGTGTCGTCCTCGTCACTTGACCGTGGTTCAAAATTACGAGGTCCGTCGCTAATAGCCCTCGTGTTGCTTCTAGTGCGACGTTAATAAAAACTAAACTAAACTAAACTTTTCTTTCCTGCGGGGTTTTCTGTCTTTCATAAATACAAATAACACGCCCCAGGATGTTCTAGTGGTTCTTTGTTTTCAACCCTCCTTATTTTGAACAATTCTCCACTTTTTTCTTGTGTCACTCGTATGTCTGCATCACTTTTATGCATGGTTTTGCGCAGCATAGCCAAATTTGGCTTTTGCACCATTGAATTCAAATGTCATTCAGTGCTAAAGTGGAAAATCTCTTACAGGAATCCTAATTTCTCTGAAGATGCGTCGTGCGGGGTAACGGGGAATGCTACACGTTACATGGAATCGGGCCTCAAAATCCTTCCGTGGTGTAATGTGAAAATTAGGAAAGGGGAGTCCTCAACTTGACCGTAGTTCAAAGCTACGACGTTTGCCAATAGTCTTCATGTAGCTTTTAGTGTGAAGATAATTAAAACCAATCGCTAAATTCATGTGGAGGGGCTTGTTAAATATTATTAAGCGTTAGGTTGCCTCACTCGCCAACGAGAGCTTTAAAGTACTTGTCTGAATCACCTAGAAAGACTTCTCTCCGTGAAATTGCTACTCCATTTAATTAATTTTAAATTACTTGGTTGAAAAGTGACGGTTCAGTTGATTATATCTGATATTGCCTGTGCTATTTTCATTTGTTGTAAACGAGTTAGTCAGTGATTAGAGTAACTATTGTTTATTTCCTTTTTAATCATGTGTTCATTATTCATACAGGTTTTAATGTTGATTTTGTCTAGTATTAAAGAATTGGATCATGAACATTTTTGCTGATGAGAAAATATCCATTAATATTATAATCTAAATTAGAGTATAAAAATCGTCTTATTTATAGTACTAATCATTTTAATTTGAGTAAACCTATTTGTGTCATATTTTGTCGCCCTAACAAGAAAATAATTTCAAACACATTATTTGTGTAATATTTGGATACTTTCCCATCTGAATCGAGGCTGCTCAGTTTGGGTCATGATATATTTAACATTAGGGATAAAATTTGCGATGTGTATGGGAAAAAAATGTAGTAATTTAATTTCCAATGATACCACAAGTGTAAATGTGAGTATTTCATTTTTTTTTTCTAAAATGGCTTAAGATGGTATCAAAATAAAATTTGTGCTTAGTAAAAAAGTACTTTAGATATTCATTCATTTGGAATTACTTGCTGTTTAAAATCAACGAAAGATCTTCGTTACATGACCTTGGTTCCCCTCAAGGGCTTAGCTTCTTTAGGTTGGTACGGAAATCCTGAACTCGCGAGGCACTCTAATGATCTTTCCTATGAAGTTTGCTGTCTTTGGTAAATACGAGTGACGCGCTCCGGACACCCTACCTATCTTTCTTATAATTTTTGACCTTCCTAGTCAATTCCCCCTTCCCCTTTTTTTTTCTTACCATTTTCTAAGACTAGATCTTATTCATACATGGTTTGGGGCATTTTAGTCAAATTTGGCTCTTGCGCCATAAATCTTTCACAGGTTACTTGACTTTAATTCGAAATTGAACTGTCACTAATACCTCTTTTTGTTGTAGCTCTTTTCAGATTTTGAAGTTTTGTTTTACTAATTCTTTACTTAGAGTGAACAAGTAATAGTAAGAATAATATTTAAGTTTTACATGATTAATCACAAACTAATTCAGTTTCAGGTGTATTTAGTTCCATAAAAAAATTATGAGTAACAAGTTACCAGTGACCATCACTTATGTACAAAAGTAGAACAATATTAAAAAATAATTTAAAATGTTTGTGATGAGGTGCATTTTCTTGATAATTTACTAATGATGATCTGGTGTGTTTACAAATTTATCAGTATATTGTTGAATTATTTTCCTTAATAAAGAGCTCTGTAACACACTGGGTCTTTTTTCTTTTTCCCTTTTGAATAAGAAATGCGATCTCTGTTTGAGATCACATTCTTTATAATTATAGAAATTTTTAATTTGCATAAAGCTTTCGTTCATATCCTTGGTCGACAAAAAGTCGTAACAAAATTCTTCATCGGATTTTCCGTAACCTTTAAAAGGTATCATCCAAAAAAATTACGCTAACGGACAATATCATGGGTGTAATTTCACCCCAGTAAATGAAATTTATTTTATAAATTTAATAAAAACATGCAAGCGAAGCTATATTTATTGCAAGAATTACATACTTTTCATGAAAATTATAAAATTCATTTCTTACGGTTGTTGCAAATAATATTACGTTGCCTTTTACAAATGACATTGGCACATATTGTACATCTCGCAGTATATTTTTTATCGTCTTTCCTTGTATCTATGCAACATCTTCCTTGCTTAGATGTGGATGATGATATTGACGTTGTTTCCTCGGTCTTTTTGTCAAGCATTTCTGTTATTTCCTTCATTTCATGTGGTGAATTTTGTATTTTTAATCGTTCTTTTAGAAATGGTTCAATGAGAGAAAATCCTAATTTCAACAGATAATCTTGCTTGGTAATGTTTGCTGCATTGCAAAATGCAAGAAAAATTTTCGACTAAATACCCGCTTCTTTCAGTAGTCCATTAATAATGCTCAAGGCCATCTTCGAAACATTGGACTATTGAAATAAACTTATGTTCACATCATCGTCTTCTACATTATCTTTATTTTGGCTTAAATAGTCCTCATAACCACTAAAACTATAAAATATATAATCCTTTTGTAGCAAAAGTTTACCCAATTTCATCTTTTTTTAGAACGTCGTTAAAATTATCTTCACGGAAACAAAGAAATGAAAACTAAATACTTCTAAAATAATTATTTCCTCACCTCTCAACTTGTAATTGTCTTACTAGAAACAAAAATTATAACTACAGTATTTAACAACAAATTTAAATCTTCACGAAGTAGTTATAAAACACCCGGCATTATGGGTGAAATATCACCCCAGATCAGTTTTCTTTGTTATGCAGCTAACTAAGCACGTGACTATTTTATGATTAGTATTCTTACTGATGTCATAAATGATTACAGGGAAAATTAGTGATACCAGTAATTCGGTTTTTAATAATATTAGAAAAACAATTTACCATGGAGTGATTTTTCTCCCATAATACCTTTTCAGAGTTAAGATTGAATTTAGATTTTAATAAAGCCTTCATTTAACAAGGAGTTTGTATGAGATTCCCTTAATATCGACATCTTCATTTTTGATATCCAAGTTCAATTCATGTAAATGAAGATTTAAATCTTAAATACAGTTTGATAAATTTTAAATCATACTTATCAAAATCTTGCATACTGGTATCGGTGTGTAAGTTGTGAATATATATGTCGATAAAAATCTCAATTTTTAATAAGTTTGACAATGACCTTAAAGAGTTATGTATGATTTTAAAAGTATTTGCTGAAGTATGAAGTAAAAAGATAAAGAGTGATTTACATGCTTTATTTGAAAAGGGAAAGAAAAAAAAAAAAAAATTCTCCAGCATATTTAACAACGACTTTCTAAACTTCTTTGTTATTCGCATTTTTTTTCCCTCACAAAGCAATGATGACTATACGTTTAACTTCCTATAGAGATAAATGACATGTCAGAGAATTTTCTCCTTCCAGCTGTTAAGGTTAAGAATTTTTCTTTGTTTGTTTGACATTTAAGTGTGTTCTCATTGTTTCTCATTCTTTTTTCTCCCTTTTAGTTAAACGTCGATATTTTTTCCACTGCAACTTTGAAAGCGAGTTTAAAGGGGGAGGAAAGAGTAACAAAAAACGAATTCTAGCCATTCTAACCATCTGTAACACAATTCACTGCATCAGGAGGCTATTTCTTGGCGAAAAAAACTCGGTTTTCTAGAATGTAATTTAATTGCCAACGGGAAAAAAGCAGTTCGATTCGAGATTCAATTTCGTTTCCTGCGCAAACCTTGAAGGGAAAACACACTTCTCCACCAATACAACTCCCCACTCTTTAAATCTCCTGGAAATCTGGTCCATTTTAAAACGTAATGATTCTTCGGAAGGAGAAAAAGAAAACATTCTCGGTGAAATGTTCCTTTAAATATTGCAGCACAATCTAGAATGGGTACCTTTGCAATACGAACCTCTCCCCATCTTGACTTTAAAAAAAATCTTCATGTTTCGTTCTCCAAATAAAGAATATTCCATCTCACCCCTTCTGATGCCCGGTGTTATCTCTACGCCTTTACTTTTTCTGTATATATTCTAATATGGAATACTTTTTTTTTCCTTTAACCCACCCCCTGTTTTTATGCCTTCCCCTATCGTGCTTGCTTCTAAAATTTCTTCCCTCTCCAATTTTTTTTCCCTTTTTTCCCCTTTGTTCCATATTATTTAAACTCCTTCCCTCTCTATTCCTACTGGCTCTTATTTTACCGATGCCTGCTATGAGTTATTCCAAGTTTTTATATGATGAAAGCAACATACGTACTATAGAAGGGAAAAGGGGTTTTCATTTTGAAGTTTCTTTTCATCTCTAGTACTAGCAATGTCTGTTTGGAAATTGCTTTTGTCGCGTACTAGAGTAGGACTGCTTTAGAGAAGGGGTGGAGTTGGAAAAAGGGGTTGAGTTTATTTCCCGGAGATCGTTTTCCTTAGCTGCTGTTGTGCGTTATTGTGTGTTCTTTTCGATTTTTTTTTTACTAAGACAGTCCAATTCGTCAATCTTTTAGACAGGTTTCTCTTTATATAGAACTTCAATGTAACACTTTTCGAATATATTTTTTACTTCAGACGATTTTTTTTACCTATTTTTCTTTTGTTCAGACGATTCTGTGTAGATGTCAGTCGTTTTAAGATACGAGAAGTATTATTTTATGCGTTTAAAAACCTTTCAAGAAAAATAGTATCCCAAATGTGTATTTCGTATATAATGGTTTTGTTTTGATTTACAGATATATGACTTTGATAAAGGACATCCAAAATTGTACCACTTTTCTTTTAGAAAGTTTATAGCTGAAAATTTGTCTTCAGTATCTAAATATTTAGTGGTAGGATATATAAAAATAGTAACGCGTTGTCATATTAATTCATTTAGTAATCGAAATGCTGTCCGTATGTTGTTTTAGTTTACTGTATTCAGTAATGTTTTTGCTAATTTTTACTTATAACTTTTGATTTAGCAATACAAAAGCGTCCCGTCATGGTTACACTGAACATTTACCCTATTGTAATTAAAAAAGTTAATGAATATATTACCTAGATATATACGCTGTTGACTATACTTCAACCTTTCGCAATAAAAGTGTGGGGAATAAAGATATGAATTGCAGTAGCTGAATGGAACTTTTGATATTTCTTATATTTATAAAATCTCTTCGAAATCTGTTTATAAAATTTATGTGTAACTGTAACTTTTGGCATCGGTTGTTTTTCGCGAGCAATTAAACCGCGTTTATTCCACGATTAACTAAATTGACAAATTCTTAGAAAACTAAATACTGAATAAAGAATGAAAATAATCAATGTTGTTTGTATTGATCAAACGGTTAAATAATTGTGCGAAAAAAAGATCTTCCTTGAAAATCCTAGTGTTCATGGTCTCGAACTCGAAGCCGGTGTTGCTTCTTGAGAATAATCGGTTCGAGTGTTGATAACATTAAAGACCCGCTACGTAGCGATGCTGAGACATATTAAATTTGTCAAAACTTCCAAGTCCTGCCGTCCATGTGGCGGCCATCAGGGACTCTTCACGAACCCGGAGGCTCCTAGAGATCTTTATCTTCCACAGGGGGTTTATTGCTTTGGTAAACATGGGTGACGCATCCCTAGAATACCCTAGCGATCCTTCCCTATTTTCGACCCTCCTTGTCAACCAATTTTTCCTTTAAATTTTTTTTAAAAAATGTCTTGATCACAGCTTTGTTATGTTTGGCGCAGCATAGCCACATCTGACTCTTACGCCATGAAACTACTATTACTCACTCCATTGGCGTGGGGTAGAGTTAGAGGTATTTGTTACCAGACTCGGGGGTCGCCCTCGTCACTTGATCGCCTACAACCCTCATGTTGATTCTAAGTGCGATGCATTCATAAATAATCATTTAATAGCAAAGCAGAAAGCATTAAAGAATTAGGTTCTGATTTTTCATCTGTCAAACGAAAGACTTCATAGAAAGATTTATCATCTAATTGATTTTTTTTTTTTTGTATTGGTATATAAATTAAAGTATTTAATTTAGAATTCTTCATAAAATTTTAATTAATTTTTTTTTTTAATAATTGAAACTATATAATTCGGGAAACATGATAGCTGAAAGTAATTTAAAATACAAAACAACAATAACAACACATCATGTTGAATAATTTAATATTTTGAATTCATTATTTTTATATTAAGTTTACTGGATACTCTTAAATTCTTGAATCTTACGTTCTTTTAGGGGAATTTAAGAATAATTTTGCAACTGTGCGCTTTTTTTTTTATAAAAAAAAATTTCATTAAATAAAAAAAAAAAAAAAAAAAAAAAAATTGCCATAATTTGTTTTTGTCGAAATACATCAAAAATAATAATCCAGTAATAGATATTTAAATCTCTTTTTGTGAGAAGCTAGAGTAATTTGATTTTATTTAGTCGTCCTCTTGTAATTTGAAATTTAAGGCTTTACTATTCTTTTCAGGAAAATACTATGGTGGCTATTTTTTGCATTTTTAAAGCATTATTAATGGCCATTTTTATATTGCCGACTCCTCTTTTAAATTAACACTCTAAAATTGATTAAGTGGTCGGGTAGTGAGGTCATGGCCTGCATTTTCCCATCGAGTCGTGGACTCGATCATGATTCCACTAAAGATACATCGTGTAGCAGGACTGATACATGTTTTGTTGGGGCTAAAACTCTGGTAAAGAATAATAATCCAACAAGGGAGAGTGTTTATTTTGTGTTGCTTTTATTTACAGTCTCTACGCTTCAATTATACATAAACAAATAGTTACAATATTTACAAAATATACAAGGCTTCCAAACAGCCCCATACTCTGACTTAACCCACTTTTGCAGTCAGGAAAACGAAATTACATCACAACAAGGAATAACCTGCCTTACACGGTCAAGATCCAAATGTACTCTGAAATATTATCCATGAACCCGTGCGCTCTCACTTACACGAGACAAGGTGCCTCCTGGCGGTATCCAAATAATTTATTTCCAACAAACTCATCTCGATGGGATGGTAGGGGAGTTGGAAAATCGAGTGATAACTCAGAAATCTTCCTTATCACTTTGCCGTGATTTGAAATTGCGTCTAAGTGTGTGACGTTAACAATTATTCATAAATTCACTCAAGTTGTGTAGAATCATCGAATTTTAGAATAAATTTAAGGCATATCCGTTTGAAACTTTAATGGTTTTTTTTTTTTCATTTTTTTAAAATTAAATATAACAAATACTAAGACCCTAATGTGGTTTTCCTACATACAGAAATAATCCACACCCTATGGCTCAGATCGCCTTGAATAGCGCATCGTGTGGATTGTGATATGTTTGTGTAAATAAATTTAATTAACTGGTAATTATATATTGTGCTGATACTTCTTAATTGGTCAATTTGCTGGAAAATCTATGTGGTGACCGGGTGTGAAAGAATAGTCCCATTGTAGCTGATGCATATTGTAAGAGACTACTATAATGGGTATCCAGAGTCTGGGGATATAGTAGGGGCGCCCTGCCCCTGGGAATTATATCAGAGGGTTTCAGGGACTTGCCTTCTTCAGGTAGATACGAGATCATGACCCCGAGGCATCCTAGTGATCTTTCTCTTTCGTATGGGGTTTACCGTCTTTGGTAAACACGGGTTACCCTAACGATCCTGCTATATTTTAACCCTCTTTCTTGTTAATTTTTATCTTTTTTTTTTTTTTTCATTTCTTTCACGCATCTAGATCACAGCTTTTTGGTGGCAACATGGCGACATTTGGTAATTGCCTCTCTTTAAAATACTGTTGCTAAGAAACTAAGAGAAATGGAATATCCTGTTTTACAAAAAAGAAAAAAAAAAAAAAAGAACAAACCCTCATTATATCAGAAAAAGAATGCAAAATTCAATAAATGCTGATCTTTATTGAAAGATTATTGACCTAACTAACCTACAAGATGAAAAAAAAGGGAAAGACGATTCAGAATACATTAATTATTTTTGCATCTTATTATTTGAAAACCGACTCTAGTTCTTAATACTTTTGGAAGCATTTCGAAACATAACAGCTCATGAGAGAATTTTAATATGAATGGAAAATTGATTTGAATAAATTACTTCGCGCAAGGTGTATATTTTGTAATGGAGAAACTCTCTGAATTTTTCAAATGCACTTTATAATAATAATAATCTGTAATATGATTTTTAGCTTATACAATTGTTTATAAATTACATAATGCTCCATAAATGTTCATTCAGGCCCAAGCCTTTTGATGTACTGTAAACGCCTAATATACCTTTTTGGCCTATCTGTAAGTTACTATTTTAGAGTACATTATTTTAAATGATGGCTTTTTAATTGGACTGATTGCCTTTTTGCAACTTCTACAATTTTCCTCTTTTTTAGACTGAGAATGAACCCATTATTACATTAATAAGAATCATTCTAATTTGAGTTTATTAATTATGAATAACTAATACTTAAATTATATTTCAATATCAAATTGAGTTATTAAATTACGTAATCTATTAAATTCATTTACAAACTAATATCTTACAAGTCGTTGTAATAAACATCTGTATTACTGTCCATTGAGTGCTTCCAAAACGATTTTCTGTCCTCGTCATTGCGTGTAATGCTATATCTTGTGACCTTGCTTCTATAAGCTTCAGTGATTCGGACGTCTTAATTGCTGACATCACACATCCAAGCGGGTGGTCAACGGCACTCCAGACGCAATAACTGTTCACGGTTTGTCGAAATTCTTCAAAGCTTGAAACGACAGGAGGTGGCGAAACGTTCGACATCATTAACCTCGCCCTAAGAAACATAAAAAAACCACAGTACAGCCCTGTGACTTTAACAGAGAACGAAACAGGGCGAACTTCCGCGGGAACCACACTTCGGAAGCGAATAAAAGGCAGGAAACAAACAAGCACAAGCAAGGGTGAAACAGGATTCAGAAACAAAAATTCGATATTCGTTTAAAAAAATGCCTGCCTGAATATCATTAGGGAAACGGATTCCTTTTTGCTTTTTTACTCGTTTTCCGGTGATGTTTGGATACCCTGCTTGCTCTGTTTGTAATTCAACCCATTTCTCACACTAATGTGATATTTTGCTATATTTAGTATGAAAAGGAAAGGAAAGAATCCAGAGAAATGGAAGCTAGGAGAGTCTTTCTGGTAAGAATTATTTATTGGAGAGGAAGGAATTTTTTTTCAACTTTAAACTATTTTTATGTATTTAATGATGGGATATAATCATTAAAAATGGTGTTGAAATATCGGTATTACCATAAAGGGAGATAGAAATTTATTCCTTTATCTTTTTGTGCCTGAGAATGAGATTCAATAAATAGTACACGTAAGTATACAAAGGATCAAGGACAACGTTCTGTAAAAAAAACAAAAAAACAAAAAAACATGATGGTGAATAAAATAGCAACTGTAAAAAAAATCATGATGGTGAATAAAATAGCAAAGTAAATAGTTTTATGAATGAATAAAATCTGAAATACAATAGATTTTTAACGAAATTTGAATTTTTAAATTGTGAATTCGCAACATAGTGGGAAATATATAAATTATTTTAATACTGAATAAAAATATTTTAATTTTAAATAAAAGTACTGTCTTATAGTCGTAGATTTAAAAAGTAAACATTGTAAGTCTATAACCTTACAAAAAGCTATAAAGAATGCTTAAGACCAAATACACTACCAGCCATTAAAATTACAACGCTAGGAATGAATGATCTGACGAACCTCTAAATCACATGAAAGGAAGGAAGAGGTTGGGATACGCAAATCATTAGTATTTCAGCGCATTTAGGCAAGCAGGAGGGAGAAAGGACATCTGAAACGCTGCATAAAAAATTGTGTAGTTTATTTCTCATTCGAAAAGCACTTTGTAAGGTCTGAATTTGAACAGAATTTCGCGTTATACCTCGAAAAAGAAGAAAAGCTTACCAGCAAGTATCGAAATTCAATAGAGGCAGGATCGTTGCCTGTCGAAAGTGTAGATGTATCATTCCTTGATATCACTCATCGCACTGGTCGAAATCCAACCTCTGTCGTGCGAATATGGAATTAATGGGTTGCTGAGGGTCATACTGAACGGAATGCAGGATCCCCACGCCCTCCCATGACTTACGCGCGAGATGACGGACATGTAACGAGTTCAGCTCTGCAAATCCTTCAAGAAATGGGCATGTTTACAGATGCCCAGAATACTCTCGTCCGGTGCAGCGTCTTTTACAACAGCCTGTTCTGTCAGTACTTGGGCCTCCCTTGACAATGCAGCATAGAGAAAGACGATCACTGTGGTGTGCCGAACGACAAAGCTGGATCGAGAAATGGCACGGGCCGCGGCAGCCTAGTGGTCAAGGTCGTGGACTAGCGGCCGGTGGTTTTCGTTCAGTCGCGGGTTCGATCCTTGACCGCCAAAAACGGCGGGGCTGATGCACGTTAAATCTGTTCGAGACCCAAAGTCCTCCCGTTGATGTGGTGTGGATGTTAGGAGAGGGGGGTGCCAGCTCAGGTGTCGTCCTCGTCACTTGACCGTGGATCAAAATTACGAGGTCCGTCGCCAATAGCCCTCGTGTTGCTTCTAGTGCGACGTTAATAAAAAGTAAACTAAACTAAACCAAACCAGGAATGGCACATGTATTTTCAGATGAGTCCTGGTTCTGCGTGCTGTATTCTGATGGCTGTATACACGTCTGGAGGTTCCAAAAAAACCGCTTGTCGCTTGCTTGCATTCGATATCGACATCAGGGTGTGATGGTTTGGGCAGACATTGGGTACACGACACTCCCATATTTAGTTCGGATCGACGGTAATTTGAATGCAGATCAATACATTTCTGATATCTTGCATCCAGTGGTTGTACCCTATCTTCGAAGTTTACCAAATGTCATCTTCCGACAGCATAATGCAAGACCACATGTTGCACTTCGTGTTCTGATTTTCCTTGATGCACAGGGTATTGTATTCCTGGATACAAGACTGGCCCGATACTCCTCTCCAGATCAATATGGTTGATGAATTGTGGCATTGACTTGAAGCAGCATGAAAGGAGGTTGCCCGTTTCTGTCATCCAAGCCTAGTTCGACTCCATGCCTAACCGGGTTAGGACAGTTTTAGTTTTCTGGGGTGGCAGCTGTTTCTGCTAATTTCGCAACCCTGTAACCCCCAAAACTGCTTGCAATGTCAATCATTTTGTCTTCATGCCATACTGTTTACGTGTAATATCTTTATTTGTATTTGCTTTCTTTCATAGTGCTGCAATTTTAATGGCCAGCAGTGCATTATGAAGTATTCTTCTTTATTTTGAGAAATAATATTTCAAATCGGAAAAGGTTGAGCTGTGGTAAATCAGACTTATGAGCTGCACGCAATCGAATTGGTATCCTATTCAAAATTCAAGGTCTTTACAACCTAATCTTGAATTTATAATTTTTAAAGACAGTGATGCTCAAGTTACGAATTCAGTTACAGATTTTTACCAAAAATCGTGTCGTTTGGAATAATGAAAACTGCAAGATATTGAAAGGGATTTTTGCTTTAAAATCTTCGCGTGGTGTGAAAGTTGAGAGAATGAAGTAAACACACACTAGCTACAATTATCATCATTTACCCGTGTCTTAGAATTATTAGGTCTGTTGTGAAACTATTTTCTATATATATATAGCATAATATTTATTCAAACTAAAACAATTTACTGAACTGAGGAAATTTTAGTGTTCATTAATTGTGATATATTCGTTATACGTAATCTTATAACTTAATTACGACGCCTGTCGTTTGTAATCAAGTGTTTGTGGACAAATGAACAGAGCGAAACTTTTACTCCCTTCCCATTCACTAGAATTTTTTAGATTTATAAAGAATTTAAATTATTTTAACGTTTACAAAAATGCATTTTTTGGGAAGCAAAGTAGCTGATTTCCTGACTAAATTAAACATGCTAAGTAAGTAGTTTTTTTTTTTTTTTTTTTTTTTTTTTTTTTCATTTTGTATTCATTCGATATGTTTGAAACTGAACGTTTCCTGATACTTGAAACAGATTTTCAATTTAAATTGGTTCCTTGTGTAGCTGGTTCATTATCATAAAAGGAAACTTCAATAAAACAAAATTTACTTCAGTCATATTTATTTTCCTCGTTGGAATCTCTTGGATAAGTTTATATATAAACGTTCCGGTGCTTCAATATGTATTGGTTATCTTATATAAGGGGAATATTTTCTAATTTAAAAATTCTTACCCATTTAGGAAAAGAAAAAAAAATATATATCAAATTTTTCTCCCACGTATAAAATTCTCAAAAGAATTCCTCCTGTATCAAAATACTTCATCTTTTTAAAATAAAAACATATCGTACCTAAATATAGAAATTTCCGTAACCGAGACGATGAATCTGAGCGAAAATTGTTGCTGAAATGTAACAGAAGTCAGCGTTCCTCAATCATATATATATAAAAAAGATACTATTAGACATCTTTCCCGTCTGGCAGGGAAAAAAAAAGAGGGGGGGGAGAACTCACTCTGAAAGAAATTTTTTAAAAAAAGGAATCGTTTTTTCGCGTGTATTTTACAACCCAGTAGCGCAAAGATCATCTCCCATCAACGTTTAAACGGCAATTATTGTTATTTTTTTTTTCAATCTTTTTCTTGTTTTTTTCCTCCTCTGGAGTAAGTGCCGTGTGTTCCTCAACGCTCGAAGGCTATGAATACTAGAAGCTATTCTCAATAATAGCCTTTGCTGTAATTAGTTCGCACTGCGTACATTACTCGAAGCTCTTGAGTTTCGAAAGAAACGTCATAGGCAGATGTTCGCGATGTAGATGGGGGAAAATGTCCTTTTTTTTTTTTTCAAAAAAAAAGAAAGGAAAAAATTATTTCAGAATTTCTTTCGGAATTTTTAGTGCGGTTGGAGATATTTATAGCGTGGCCTTCAAGAGTTGGATGGAAAAATGGGATTGAGTTTAATTGGTCCGGGCGAATTAAAATTTATTTATGTTCGAATATGTTACCGAGTTAAGTTACGATGTTTGATTTTTGATCGCGCAGACTAGTCTCTCTGGAAGGTGAATAACCGTTTAAAAAGCGTTTTACTTGAAGCCGTTTAGTTATTTAACGTGAAATAAAAATGCCAGATGGAAAACGTTTATGTTTGTAGTGGTTTTCTAATAAAATTTGATTCATTGAAAGGCTTTTATCGTATTGGATTAGAGCCAAAAAAAAAATAATAATAATAAAACCTCGAAAGCGCAACCAAATGTCGAAGATGATTTTAAAATATATGATTTAGAGTACCAATTGCTTTGATTGCTCAATGTTATTTTAGTAAAAATGTTTACAACTAAAAAAATCAGTTTGTATTGATTCGAATATATTGATTGAACCGCTTGTCTGTTACAATTCTCAAATATATATTTTATACGGTTTAACAAAGATTATATTTTCTTATCATAAGACCATATTATTTTCATTCATTTAAAATGTCTGCCTATTCGGTCTTAGTAATTCCATGTATCGCAAATTTGTCTGAATTTCACATCTTTCGGTTACTATTCACTGTTTTTATACGAAATTAATATTTTTCGTCTAAATTTATTGCTTGCTTTTTGAAGAAATTTAAGATAGAATTTCTATGAGTTGAATTGCTTGCTCTCCTGAATTTTTTGAAATATTTCGATTCTTTTTAAATTAAATACTTTTACTCGATGTTTTCTATAAAGAGATAATCGTTTAGATGAATAATATTGATGAGGTTTTGTGAGACCAAATTTTATCTTTAAATTTTAAAAATTGAAAATTTGATTTGGAATTTATAACTTTTTTAAAAGCACCCTGGTAATAAAATAAAAAACAGTGATTTTAATTCTATTTTTGCAATGTAAAGTAGACGGAAACTTCACTAGTGGGAAACCACTTGTGTCATATGTTGAAATCCCTCTAAGTAAATTTCTTTTTTTAACCTTACAACCTAAACAAATTTTAAGAATGTTGATACACACATAGACAGACAGACAGAGAGAGAGTGAGAGAGAGAGGGGTGTTTTCACAAGACTAATTTAGTAACATCTACGCCCCAACAACAAACTCCAATATGTTAAGCGTTGGAAGCAATAGCAGATCTACTTTATCTGTGTTCAAACTTCTTTCTCTTTTTTTCCCCCCTGAAACCCAAGTACTCCCTTAAATCCAGTCCAATCCAATTCAATTCGTCGATTACGTCTACCCCTTCAAAGTCACAGTTCATTGCGTTTCTCAACCCCTTAAATCCCATCAAGGCAATAACCACAGATAGAAAAAAAAAAGAGGAAAAATGCAGCAGAGGAAAAGGAAACCTTTTAAAACGTCAAACACAAACAGGGCGTTCAAATGCGATAGCCGTCCTCAACTTGTCGAAAAGATAGGAGCTCAAAGGAGTAGGGCTGACGATTTTCAATAGGGGTGGTCTTATCGCGCCACCACACACGGTCGGGATTTAACTCTTCCCCAAGTAACAGCTTCATTGTTGAGCGGGACTATTTTCCAGCCTGCTGAGTCGCTTTTCGGAGGCCTGCTGCATATGCATTGAGCTGCATTTGACTCTCGGGAGAGAGGATGGAATAATATTGATCTGTTTCTAAAAGGCCCATGCATTCTGATGACTGATTTAGGATGTATCTCCATCCAAGAATAATATAAGATAGTGTAGTCATTTCCGAACCATGTACTCGTTACATGGCCAATAGATTCTTTTATTGCATAGTAAATGTAATATTTAGAGTAGAATATAAAACTGGTCATAAAAAAGCTTTTTTTTATTGCGATTTCCGGTAGAGAAGAAGTTCTCACACACAAGCCGAAGTACATGTACCCCTGAGGGTAAGAGAAAGAATGCTGGAGTTACGTGAGGAGCTTTCAAAAGTAATGATGTGATTATTTATTTACGTCGCCCTGAGAAGAAATGCGAGGGCTATTGGTGACGGACCTGATAATCTTGAGCCTCGATCAGATAACGAGGACGATATTCAAGCTGACACCTCCCTTTCAAACTTCCACACCACGCCAACCAGACGACTTAATAAGATTTAAGGAAAATCAGCCCGCCGCACGGCGGGTCTTTTGGGGCAGCAGGGGTCGAACTCGCGTCGAAACCAATGTCGGTCTCGAGCCCGCGACCGTGATCACTAGACCACCCCGACCATTGAAAGAAATGATAAAAAGTATATTTCCTTCAAGTATATTTCTCTCATCTCCCGTGCTTAAAGTCCGCCTGTAGAGGATGTTTTTATGAAAAGGTGTGAGTGTGGGATATCACACAATCCCCTCGGATCAGATTGGACGAGTCACCGAACGGCGCGGACTCATGCACGTAATGAGTTGACGCTCGAGAAAGTTGTGAATCGTGGGGTGATTGGGTGCCAGAGGTAATCTGCACTGTTCATCAAGATAACGCAGAAGGAACTGTATTGAATGAATAAACAAATTTGCTATGGTTATTAAAAAGTATGTCTGATCTCATATGAAGTTTAAGTGAAAGTAAACTTAATTAATAGTTAAGTAAGCTGAAGTAAGGAATGAGAGTTTGTAAGAAACAAAGTGATAGGTTCTATAAAAGTATAAGGTTAAAGTAATAATAAGAAGTTATAAGTGAAAAAGGAAATTAGTTTATCGAAAAGGTGGAAAGTAAGGAGAACCTTAAGTAAAAGTTAAAGTGTAAGAGAAAAAGAAAGTTTTTGTGATTTTTAATATTTCTTTTAACATAATTTGAAAGACATATCATGCATGTTTGATTTTTAATCATGATCAAACTATGCATTGACTTAAGGTATTATAATACGATGTTAGGTAATGACACTTAAGAGATAATTTTTTTAGGGGGGGGGATTAGGAATCACTGGCCAAGAAGCACATTCATGTCAGATTTGAATGATTGTTTATTAACATCGCACTAGAAGCAACACGTGGATTACTGGCGACATATATCATACTTGTGAACCTCGGTCAAGTGACCAAAATGACACCCGGGTTGGCACACCTTCTACAAACTTTCATACCACTCCGAAGGAAAGACTTAGAACATCGACAAATTTAACATGCATCAGCCCCGAAATATGACTGCCCTTAGTGACACCAAAATTCGATCCCACCACACGACCGAAACATCGCCGGCCATGAGCTCGCGACCATGTCCATTCAGCTATCACGACCGCAAACATGATAGATTTAAATTGCCTTACACTGGGATACAATGATCAAAGCATTTGTATGAAATATAAATTTTGTAGGTTTTTTTTCCCCGTAGTAATATGTTCTGTATGTAATGGTATTTATATTGTACCACTCCTATTGGAGAGAGTTTTGTTGACTTTGTTAAAATTTGAGGTATTTAAATTATTTTGTGAAATACATTAGTTGTGTTGATAAATGAATTCTAAACAGAAATTTTTGCCTAGAGAATGAAATATATATTGAATGAATAGTTATATACTGCCATGTATTGAATTTTATGATGGAATAAAATGATTTGATATAGTGTGAAATTGCGCAATTTAAGGTCTCATTTGGTTGGAATATTTGATTGGATCTCAATTCGCTTACTTTATCTGATGTGGAATCGGAGTATGATAGCCTGATAGTTAAAAGATTCAAGCTTGATTCCATTCCAGACGAATGTACTTAATAATGCAAGCTTCTCGCTACATGTTAAATGTAAATAGACTTTAAATTTTATGGAATTGAAATGTTTGAGTGGTAACTGAATATCTCCAGTGTTGTCTCGTCATTTAGAGATTGTTCGGAACATTGTAATGTTTTCTATAAGTATAGCGAAGTTTTATAGCACTTTTAATTTAATTCAATTATTCGAACTAAATCCAGATTAGATTAATGGACTTTAGGAACAGAATAAGAAGTTCTATTCTAAAGAATTTAATAATCGCTTATCGTTCCTGTCATCAGTGGATTCAGTATGCAAACAGATTAATAACTTTATTTCACATGAAGTTAGAAAATTTTGAATGTGTAGATATTATTATTATTATTTTTTTTTTACATTCATAAGGACTCCTACTTGGTTAAAATTTGCTTACGGAATTCATTATGAATAAGAGGATTTGCACGTAGATTGGAAAACGGTGGTTTGCCTTGTTAAAAGCACGTTTTTTTATATTACATGTGTGTATGCGGGCCATTTAATTAGTTTAAATTCATCACTCATTAAACATAAGTGTAAGTAAAATATGCTTAAGTTTTCCAGTCAATTTATATATAAAGAGGCTTCTTACTGGATGAAACCTATTTTTAAAATGTTTTACATAAATGATTGATAAATAAATTTACGCTTTTTGATGAAGTTTCGTTGAATAATGATTAAGTTAAGTAATACGTTCTCTATTACTGTTTTTATCATTTTTTTTTTATATATAACTCATTTGCTTGAATGTGAAGGGATATGTTTTAAAAAAATTCGTTGAAAATGTTTTGAATTCAAAATTTTCAAAACAAAACAATTTTCTTTAATCCAATTATTTAAATGATGTTGTAATGTTTTTCAAAGTGTTTTTGTACACTAGTGCTCCCTTAAATATTCAAAAAACAAATCTTTGAAAAATGCTCTTTTTAAGTAAAATGTATTCCTTCAAATTACTTTGAAACATCCTCTCATTCCCTTAATCATTTTATTTTACACTACGCCGTTTTGTCTTCATATTTTCTCTTAAATTTGCGTGAAGCAATTTTTATTTTTAATGGAAAAGAATCTTAACAAAAAACTCATCTGTTGCTCGCGTGGGAAAAAAAAATAACAAAAATGCATTACTTCTATTTTCCCTTTTTTCCCCCAACGCAATCTTATTGTTATGGAAATTCTTCCCTTTTCTGTTAGTCTACAAGAAAGGAAGAAGACATAGTTGGCTACAAATAAAAGGTTCTGACCCAAAGTAATCAAAAATAGAGATAAAAAAAAGCATTCCGCCTCGATGCCTTTCCACAGTATCTTGCTGTTATGGTTTGTGAAAGTTCGTTATCTATTCTTGCATAACTGAATTCGGATACATTGTGTCGATACATGCTCGAAAGGAGGCGTGGCCTGTTTCGATTTATCAATGGAACTTCCGTCTGGAGTGTAGTAATTTTGAATGAACTTATCTCCTTTATCAAGAGTCTGGCTCTCTTTTGAGTATTTTTCGATTGGGGAACATTACTCTTTTTAATAACAAACTATGACGATGGAATTGATGTAGTTGACAGTTTTTTAATGACGTATTGTAAAATAACCTCTGTCCTGTATAATTTTCTGCTTTCAGATAATGCTATCAATTGATGGATTCCTGCGAGAGGTATAGAGACACGTGCCCTTGAATTGGGAGGGAGAAGGGAATAAGTTGCCATTATTATTATGAGACACAATATTCTGCCTTCCTGTAAAGAAAACTTCGCTTGAGATATTTGTCGGGTAGAGAAAGAAACATTTTAAAACCCTCTCTTGCAAAAAATTCCCTACATTCTAAAATTCTCTCTCTCATTTTTATTTTTCATTCCATTCAGTTATCAATTAATAATAATTAGGGACGGTGAAACTTTCCTGTTCATGACGTTTTAGGGTATGCGGCAATGTTTGGGACCGGTTTTTTAGGGGGGGGGGGGAATGTTTAAACTTTTTTTATGTATATTTACAGAGGTTGATTAAAAATTACATTAGAAAAAGGCTTTAAGAACAATTAAAAATATGATTAAAAGCAATTTTCGAGTTTAAGCGCTGAAATGTTAACTTAAAATGTATGAAAAAAACTACTGAAGGAGATAGGCCGTACAATATGCAGGGTGTTTTGAAACTGATAGACAAAAATTTAAAGGATGGTAGAAAGCATCTGAACATGCAATGCATAGTCAGAGAGCAAGTGGGGTGAATCCTTGGAAGATGCTGTAATGGGAAGCATAAAGCGCGA
The DNA here is from genome assembly GCA_019974015.1 of Nephila pilipes. Lineage (NCBI taxonomy): Eukaryota > Metazoa > Arthropoda > Arachnida > Araneae > Nephilidae > Nephila > Nephila pilipes. The sequence continues at coordinate 504,901 of BMAW01059929.1, read as the reverse complement.
GTTTTCTTTCACATTGTCATTTCTACCGAGGATTTCAGGAGGCTATGACCTTTTGATTGAATATTTTTTTCTTTTTCACATGCACATTTGTTCACTGGGCTAATGAATTTTAAATGCTTATTTTAAGCGTTAGTACGTTTTAAAACTTTAATTACTATTTTTAAAAATGTATATGGTGTCCTTTACCTCCACATATATAAATGTTTTAAATTAAAATTTTATACTTTAACAATCAAAAATTGGATATTTTTGATATGAATTGATATAGAAATTTGACTTTTTAAATAATTTTATTTTTTTATTTTTCACGAAATCCTTCCATCAAAATGACTAATTTTAGAAAGTAATTAAAGTATTTGAAATCTTTTTTACAAATATTGATATTATGTTTGAAATTGAGGTTTTCATCACAGTCAGATTCATTTAATTCGACATTCTTTTAATGTGAATCTAAATATCTAAAAATTAATCATTAATCAAGTTTTCTCCTGTTTTGACCATGACCTCGCATTTCAACATTCACCATGTTGAAAATAAAATGGTCAATGTTGTTTTCGTCGAGTCCTGGGTTCGAGCCTTGATGCCACTAAACACCCGTCGTGGCGCTGATTCACGAGACTCCAACTCCTCCCAAAGGCGTTATGTGAAAGTTTGGAGAGAGGGAGGTGCCAGCTTAAGTATCATCCTCGTCACTTGAGTTCAAAATTACGAGTTCCGTCGCAATAGTTCTCGTGTTGCTTCCCTGTGAGACGTTAATAAACAATCAAAATTATCCATAATAGTATTTCTGCAACAAATGCAAATGTTATTTATCGCTAGACGTTATTTCAATTATTTCGGTTTTCATATTTTGGGAATTTTATTTATTAAGATTGTTATATGCAATAATATTAATATTCTGTAGAGTATCATGTCTTTACTTGATCGTGTAAATGCAAAGAGAAAAATAGAAAATAAATGATTTATTTTATATTATTTTATATAGGTACAGATTTATCTATTTTTTTGCAAAGAATGAGGTATTTTATTTTGATATTAATATGCGATTACTAATTAATTAAATAATTCCACTTTTCTGATAAAGTGTTTTTTTTTTTTTTAAAAAAAAAGACATTAATGTGTTATGTAAAGTAAAAGCATAAAATTGTTGTTTCAAGATGGTGAACATTCCTTTCCACTAGCCTTGGAGTAGTTGGAGGTAGCCTAGAAGTCATGATCTCGAACTCGCGGCTGACGTTGTTTTCGTCCAGTCGGGGATTCGAGCCTTGATGCCACAAAATACCCGTCCTGTAGCGGGGTGGATGCACGTTAAATCTGGTCGAAGTCCCAAGTCTTCCTATGGCATGGTGTGGAAGTTTGGAAAGGGAAGAAGCCAGTTCAGGTGTCGTCCTTTACACTTAATCGAGGCTCAAAATTAGGTCTGTCACTAATAGTCCTCGTGTTATTTTTAGTACGACATTAATAAGCAATCATAATACTTTCCACTGTCTATCGCACAACAAAGTTTAAAGTCTGACCTTTAAAAAGTAATACTTTTCACATTAATGGTCTTCAAAAAATAGTTGAATTTCTGATTCTGATGTCAGTTTATGACGTCTGAGTAAAGAAAAAAATAACTTAAGTACCTATTTTCTACATGCAGGCACAGAGTGGATTTAATAACAGTACGCCAATTGAAAATTGTTCCATGAATCCTCTAGGAATTGTCCCAGACTTTTCAATGACTCTTATATCTACAGCCTCATCTAATCAAGCTCTATTTCCGAATACCACTTCCACCTCCACTATAACACCACATGCTTTACCATCACGCGGAGTTGGAAACCTTAATGTTCTCGTGCTTCCATCTTTATGACCTATCCACGCGCCAATAGCAAATCAAATCAATTCCCAACGGGGCAACCCCCATTCATTTTTTATCCGTCTGCCCCACCCCCCTTCATTTCCACCACAGGGACCAGCCCAAGCCCAATGGAGTAATGAGTGAGTTATTCGAATTTCGAATTGAAAATAGCACCCGTGGGTCCTCCTGGATCCCATGGCCTCCATTCCTAAAAGATCACTCAATATTATTCACTGTGCAGTCACCGAACCGTTGTGTTTTCGTAATAGGGAGGGATGGGGTTCATTGCCGAGCTGATGAATTGTCATGTACTTCTGTTTCTGCACTTTTGTTGTTCTTTTCTGGCCACCCCTCCCCCTTGTGTTTGGGGGATGGGCTGATTTCATTAGAGTTGGCAATGGTTCCTGTTATGTATCATACTGTCATCGTTTTTCTTGGAAATGGGATTGACTGTTTCGGATGATGTCTTTTTATAGTGTTTTTGTGGAATTGTGTTTGGGTGTGTGAATGGTATGGTCAGAGGCCACAGATAAACATAGGGGGTTGTAAAATGGTATGGAATGTGCGACTTTGTATATCTGAAGTAGATGAGATTTCTTTCCCCCCTTTTTGTTTGTTTGTTGCATTACCGATAGTATATTAATCATTGCAATCTTTCCTTTAAATTGTAAAGGAAGTTTATCAAAAGTAACTTTGTTTTGATATTATTCTAGCTGAATTTAGATCAGGTTTTATTTTTATTTAATATCATGAAATCTGCCTGTTAAATTTAACTAATTTGGGCGGCATTGGTATTTTAATGTTTTTTTTTTTTTCTTTTTAAGAATAAGTTTTTGGATGTATACCAAAAAAATCTTTGTTTAATTTTTTCAGACTTTCACTCCTGCTATATTATTAAAAAACACTGATGCCAAGAAAGAATAGCCCAAGCCTATTGGATCTTGAAATAAAGTACATTTTCAAGGATGTATTATTAATTCGTATCCCAGTATTAAGACATTAATTTTAACTGTATTTTAGTATGTCGGAGAAGAAATAAATTAGAATTGATGCGCGCAAATACAATATCCTGACTTTATTACACAGTTCAGAAACTTTTTTCAATATATTTTCTGTTAATATTGTAAGCTAGGTATTTTAATAAAATGTAATATACCGAATGTTTACTAAAATTTTAATGCCGAAATCTTGAATTCAAAAGAAAATAGCTCATTTGCATTTATTTTAAGCATTATATCCTCCTCGCACAATATTAATGCACACCCTCTTCCGTAAACTGAGTTCTCAACTGTAAATATATCTGTCAAAACTTCCTCGAAGTTTCGGAAACACTTTGTTCTGTTGATTGCGGAAAGATTGAATATGAATAGCCCCAAAGAGAAAGAGATTCACAATAAAGGGAGGCCATTGAAAAGAACAGATGGGCCACATTTAGGAAGAATTTTATGGGAAAACTTTCTCCTCTTCGTAAATGCCAATGTAGAGTGTCTCTCCCTATCCCCTATTGTCTCACCTTTCCTCTTCCCCGCCCCCTTAACCAGGAACCCATCAAACGATTCCGGAACAGGAATGGAACTCGGTTTTAATTACACCTCCGAAAACCGACTGCTGTCCAGTGCGTGTGATTTGCAATTAGAAGCGGACACAAAGGCAAATATGGAAAAGGAATTGAGGGGGAAAACCGGTCTGTTCCGGTTCTGATTACCATTACAAAGTGTCTGTCTGTTTGTCAGTGCTTCTCTCCACCCTCTTTACCCGAAATTAAAGTCCAGTTCTGTTTCCGGAATTTATCGGCAGGCCCCATTGAGCGAACTGCTATCTGCGCCCGGCATTTAATTAAGTTCATGAGGTACCCTCGGACAGTGGACACAATGGGACCACCCCTTTCTCCAGGAGAGACGCGGGGGATGACGGGCCAGCCTTCGAATTTTTCCATTCTGGGCAATGGTGGTCAATTTGCATCCCCTCCCCTGTGTGATTAATTATGCGCAAATATTATTACGGTTGTGTATATTATAATAATTCCGAAGGTAGACTCATTAGCGAGTCCTGGAAAATAATTGAATGTCGAATTAATTGCACGCTCTCCCGGCCCTTTCCCTTGTAAATCAATTATGAGTATTGATGTTTGAGTTGAGTTGTTGGGTTGCTTTCACACACACATACTGTGGAGGTGGAAATCGTTTGGCGTGTAGCTCGATTTCGTTTCGGTGGAAAATCCTCGAGGGTAAGACCAAATCGTGTGGTAGGAAAGACGAATAATTTAAGACAATATGTCCGTGGGATGCAGAAAACGGAAAAATTAATGATATGGAGGGATAATTAACATTTTGTTTAATTGATTAATGAAGGTATTAATTTTGCTTCTACGTTATTGGGGAAAATTAATCAATCTTTTACTTATGGGAATCTTCTTTAAATTTTAATTACGTGTAACAACTTTCTCTTAGAAAATAAAGACTTATTTTAATCGACAGTGTTGCTCATATGTTGCCATAAGTTTTTCTCAAAATTTTCGAGTAAATTTTCAAAGTAAATGTAATGAAACTAATTTTATACAATGCTGAAAAAAATCTACGAAAAAGGAGAGAGAAAATATTATAAAAGCAAGTGTGTGTTATTTTTTAAAGTGTTGTAATTATAAAGTATTTTTGAAGAAAATATGATGAAATTATTTAAAATAAATCTGTGAATAATTGACATCTTATGCATGATCTGTTTTTATGTACACAGTTCGCAATAGTCGAAAAAAATACAAATTTATGTCCTGAATGTTCTAATTGCATTTTAATATTAATATATTTAATTCATAACACAACATTTTTAATTTTTCAAGTTTATGCCTTTTTTTTTATCAAGGTTTTTGATTGAGTCTACGATCAGGAGTAAAGGTCAGAATTTTAACTCTATGAAAATTCTGACTCGTTCACTTCTCTGTGAGTGGAAAATAATAAGACTTCTTGCTTTGGCTTATTGGATCATTCTCTGATCGAAAGCAAGGAGGAAATAGTAATAAAGAAGTTAATTATATATAAATAATCACACACATAATGATGAAATTGTTCTGAAACGTGTATGAAATTTAAGTTTAATTTGAATGCGCTTGAAGCACCATGTTAAGAAACTTGTTTAATTATTGTAAATTTCAGATAATTCCTTTTTCTGATATTTTTTTTAACTCAACACATGGGTAGTTTGTCCAATAACTCAAACTTGTTTATGTGCGAGATAGAAACCGCATAAAAGAAAATGCATAAAAAAAATTCTGAAATTTTATGAGCAACTATAAAATATATTGTTTGCGATGGACATTAAAAAATTTATGCGTTAAGTTGAGACCACATAAAAAAAAAGTCCCATGTATATACAGAAAAAGAAATTCGTTTTTCGGAACACGGGAAAAATTGTACATGGGAAGACTTTTAAATGTTTCTTAGCTTATACTACATTAAATATTACACAAACGAACATTTCGAAATGTTCGTATAAAAATTATTCTTCCTAGTCAGGAATGCAGTTTTCCTTACGAAGAAAGAGTTCAAATTCACTTTCGTCACTTGAAAGATGCTATCTCGCCTTCGTTCAGAGTTGACATTTTTGGTGATATATGGTAGTCATTGATCCGTTTTTGTGACGATGGTTGTTTGATTAGCCGCTTATATATGTATCTCGGTAACCAGACATATACAAGCGTCACGAACGAAGCTCATTCTGGAATTTTAAAGTTCTTTCAGAAATCGTATCGATTGCAGGAAATAGATTACCAGTTTGCTCGAATGTTGTTCAATGGGTTACAAATGTGCTCCTCTCTACACTGATATTATTTACTGTCATAGAATCGGATTCATGATTTCTGATGATATCACGAAGCTTACAAGCACCGATGGCAACAGAGGTAAAGCGCTCGTGTACAGAACGAGATTTCCCCGTTTCTCAAAACCCAGTGCTGACAACATTAAAAATTCACGTTAAAATTTTAATTTTTCTCTGTTTTCTTCTATAATTTCTAAAACCTTCCAGAATATTCTTTACGTTTCCAGAGCAGTGTTCTGGGATATTCTCATGCAATTTATAAATCCATGTGTTCTCAGCCGGAGACTGTTTTCATCTAGGTGCAGTTGCTCTTAGTCTTTTGATAAATCATATTGTTTAAGTACCTCTCTTGTGCGTTCAATTCAATCTGCTTCACTAATCTATGTGACAATAACACTAGGGGCCGTGGTAGCCTAGTGGTCAAGGTCGTGGACTAGCGGCCGGCGGTTTTCGTTCAGTCGCGGGTTCGATCCTTGGCCGCCAAAGACCCACCGTGTAGCCGGGGCTGATGCACATTAAATCTGTTCGGGGCCCAAAGTCTTCCCGTTGGCGTGGTGTGGATGTTAGGAGAAAGGGTGCCAGCTCAGGTGTCATCCTCGTCACTTGACCGTGGTTTAAAATTACGAGGTCCGTCGCCAATAGCCCTCGTGTTGCTTCTAGTGCGACGTTAATAAAAACTAAACTATACTAATTTAAAGTGACAATAACACTGAGCTGTTTTTTGTCGTATTTCAAGTCCGCGAAGGGTTATTCCGAGATATAGATCACGGTATAATGTAAAAGAATTGGTGATGGACCGTCAACTCCCCCATGGAACTAACTTTCTACAAGCAAGTACAGACATCATGCCTCGAGACATTCCATTGATCGTTTTGTCTCCCTAGGGGCATACTGTCTTTGGCAAATAGGGGGGACGCGCCTTAGAGATACCTTAGCGATCTTCCTTTATTTTCAACCATTTTTCTTTTTCGACCAACTTTTATCTCCCCCCATTTTTTCAAGTGTCTCAATAAGTTGCATCTTGTTCGACCCAGCATAACCACTTTTGGTTCTCGCGTTGCATTAAATTTCACTATCACTCACTCAAACATACTGGTGCGTCATCTGCTATATTCTTTTCAAAGCTTATTACTCACACCTTTCATGCATATTGTGCATTTTGTTTTTCATATACCGCGTAAAAAATCAGAAAAGAAATCAATCTTTAAGTTTCATTAGTTCTTGAAATGTAATTAGATTGAAATAAATTCGTACGAAATGGCAATTAAATAGCTAAGCTTTTCAAAGTTATCTTGGATCCTATTTAAGCCGACGAGTCTTATCATGAGCGAACGTTTTTCGGAACTATTATCTGATTTCCTCCGAGTTGCAAATAAAAGGGAACTTCGCAACAAACGCGACTTCTTTTTTACTTTTGTGTTAACAGATTCATTTTTATTTTTCATCGAACTAATCTTTTCGTTCAACACACGAGCAATTAGCCTACATTTCCCCCATTTCGCATCCTCACGCCATTGCTTAGCAACGTAAGAATCGGAATATATTACGCCTGTGTTGTTTTTTTAACTTTTAAGTATGGAATGAAAACAGTTGTTTTATTCAGTTCATATCTTTGTATTATTTTTTATGGGTATGTTTTTATGAAAACCCATGAAACATGAGAATGGTCTTGACATCGAGCTCACGATCGGAAACGATTCAATAAGCCTTATATTCAAGTCCTGATTCAACTGGAGACTCGTCGTGTAGAGGGCCTTATGCTTGTCACACTCATGATATGTGAAAGGCAAGTTCATGTTTTAAGAGGCTTTTAAGTTCTCCCCTTTGGCAAGAAGTAGGGTGCGAACTCGGGTGTCGATTTCGTCATCTAGATTAAGCTTAACGAGACCACGAGGTGTATTGGCTGTAGTTAGCGGACCTTTGTACCTGCGTTCATAGCAACATTACCTGTTTGTTGTAACGGATAAAAATGTCATTTTCAATGTTATCCGAATTGGAAAAAAAAAATTAAATGATAGATTTCCAATTTTACTCTTAAGTCGTTTTGAATTTTAATAAGAATGTTAATTCGCAAAATAAAATACAGTGGCACAAACAATTGAGGATACACCTTACTTTTACTTGATAAATCCAACTTTCAATCAAAATAACACCTTAACCATAAGTGCAAACGAATTTTTATTCTTAGACATAACAAAAGGTTTAATTAACAGTAAAAATAAAGAAAAATCAACGGCAAAATTCTAAAATAAAACTTTTTAGAGGCATTTCAAATAAACATAAGCAGATTTTTACCTCAAAAAATTGAAGATACACAAATGAAATTTTTGTTTAACTACCACTTGATTTCTTTTTGCTTGCTACTAATAATCTAAGCTTGGGAAATTTTATCCTAAACTTTTTCAATTGTTATTTCTGTCTTTTGAAGTTGGTTATGAGAATATAAAGCTGTAATTTTAAATGGAAAATGGCTCCTCGGATAGAGACTAGTATTGATGTAAGAAAATTTATATTAAGGTTATTTAAGAAGGGAAAATCTTATCGTGAAATAGCTGAAATTGTCGGTAGAAGTCACTCATGTGTCCAGAAAATCATTGGGAAATTTAAACGCGATGGATTAATTCAAAATAAGAGTGGAAGAGGAAGGAAAAGTATTCTGAGTGATGTAGCTAAAAGGAAAATTTTAAAAGATATCAAGATTAATCCTAAACTGAGTGCAGTCAAACTAGTTGCAGAAACTTCTCGAATAATCTGCAGAAATGTAAGTGCTGAAACTGTGAGAAATGTGATTAGACATGCTGGATATAGCAGTCGAGTAGCTAGAAAGAAACCTTTCATAAGCTTACAAAATCAGAAAAAGCGTTTGGAGTTTGCAAAAACTCATCAGTTGAAGACAGAAAACTTTTGGAAGAAAGTTATATTTAGTGATGAAAGTAAATTCAACATTTTTGGAAGCGATGGTCGTCACACCGTTTGGAGAAAGCCGAACACCGCTTTGGATCCAAAAAATTTACGTCCTATAGTTAAACATGGTGGTGGCTCCGTCATGGTTTGGGGTTGTATGGTTGCAAATGGGGTAGGAAATTTAGTTTTTATAGATGGTATAATGGATCATAAGCTTTATATAGACATACTCCGCAACAATCTTAAAGAAAGTGCACAAAAATTGGGTTTAGATGGAAATTTTATATTTCAGCACGACAACGACTCCAAACACACGGCACGTAATGTCAAAATGTGGTGTCTTTTTCATTGTAAACAGCAATTGCACACCACCACAGTCCCCTGACATCAATGTCATAGAAAATTTGTGGGCCACACTAGAAACAGCGGTCCAAAAACACCAGATTAGAAAAAAGCCCATTTAAAGCAAGTGTTACAAGAAGAATGGGATAAAATATCTCCAGATATCACTAAAAAATTGGTCGAATCGGTACCAAGACGTTTGGAGGACATTATAAAAGCCAAAGGACATGCAACAAAATACTGATACTGTCTATGCATGTAATATATCGAAAAAATTTCATTGGTGTATCCTTAATTTTTTGAGGTAAAGATCTGTCTATGTTTACTTCAAATATTTGTGAAACTTTTAATTTTAGATATTTTTTTATTGATTTTCGTTATTTTTACTGTAAATTAACCCTTTTATTACGTGTAAAAGTAAAAATACGTCTTCTATTCTAGTTAATGTGTTATTTTCATTAAAAGTTGGATTTATCAAGTGAAAGTAAGGTGTATCCTCAATTGTTTGAGCCACTGTATGTACATTTTCACGAGTTGGTTATTCCTTAAATTTCTGTTGATTTACCTTCTCTTCAAGTTTTCAAAGCATAGTCATTTACTAAGTCTCTAAATTTTTTTTTCTCAATTTTACAAGCATAAACATAACTTATTTAGCATAATTTTTAAGCTAGAGTTATTTTTAGACAATAAGCATCTAGATTTCTTAACTTAGCGATGCAAATTGGAATATTGTCAACATACATCGATGTTTAAATTTGCAAAATATTATCCGTTTAACAATGTTATCTGATTTCCTGGAAATTAATTAAAATCAAATGTAAGGAAATGTACGTTTGAGTCCCGAGTTTTCGATACTTTTTCGGATTATAAAGTATATCTTGAATTAAATGAAACTTCATGTGGAAGGTCAGGAAGTTTGGAGAATTCAAAAACAGTGTCATTGTGACTTTCTTGTTTATCGTGTGGTCGCGGTGGTTGCCTAGTGGTCCTTGTCACAAACTTGTGGTTGGAGTTGTTGCCATCGAGTTGTTGGTTCGTGCCCGACACGTATGGTAACCGGGTATGACAGAATAGTCCCATTGTAGCACATGCATATCATAAGAGTCGACTAAATGGGTACCCAGCGTCTGGGGGTGTAGACGCGCACCCTGCCCCTGGGGATTATATCAGGGGATGGACTTGCCTCCTTTAGGTAAGTACGCGCATCATGACCCCGAGACATCCGAATGATATTTTCTTTCCTATGGGGTTTACTGTCTTTGGTAAACACGGGTGACGCACCCCCGTGTACCTTAGCAATCCTTCTTTATTCTCGACCCTCCCTCTTGTCAACCAATTTTTGTCTTTTTTTCCCCTTCAATTTTTTCACGTCTGGACCACGGTTAAATCTTGTTCGGCGCAGCAAAGCCACATCCGGCTCTTGCACCAATAAACTTCACATTCATTCACTCGCAAGTTCTTGCCCTGATGCTACTAAACTCCACTGTATAGTGGAAATGATGCATGTTAAATATTATGTCAAGATCCAGAACCCTTCAGTTGGCTTGGCATGGGGGTTTAGTGAGGGTGGTTTGAGCTCAGGTGTCTTCCTCGCCATTTGACCGAGGTTCCAATTACGAGGTCCGTCGCCAATAGCCTTTGTGTTGATTTTCAGTGCTCCGTTAATAAACACTCTATCAAGAAAATTCTTGTCAATGATTACGAATGACAAAGTTCCGTTCCGTTAACCAGTTCTAAAGTTGCAGTGCATAGTTTGAAAGAACAAAAAAGAAGTATTAATTTAATTAATGCAATTTCTATTTGAAAATCTCAAAAAAGAATAGAAAAGAATAAAATATAAGTTAATTAAAAGATAATTTGAATGGATCTAGTTGTACCTTGAATAATTATTGTATTTGATATTATTTTCAAGAAATTCTACTCTATTATTCCATTCTACTCCATTGTAATAACCTAATTGAAAAGAAATAATACTGATATAGAGGCCATGCGTAATTTAAAGGTCTCATTAGTAGAATGACTCTTGACTCACGTTTTCGTGACCAATTAATGCGTAATCCGAGTCGGTGTGCAATAATGTATCGTTTCTTCGCACAGTATGAATGATTCCCATTATTTTTCGCCTCTAAAAGATGTCATTGCCATTGGCTATATATTCGTATTTATTTTTGCATATATATTTGTACTTTTGTTTAAGTAAGAATATGTCTTGCAGGATTGTGTACATATTTTGATACGTTACTGGTATTATTACATTACTGTTAAGTAACCTTCTATGAAATGTGTTTCCTACCAATATCAATTCTTTTTCTTAGTTCACAGAAGTCCATTTATGAAATTTTAAATCGGTAACAGGTCGCGGTAGCAGAGGGTCATGGTTGCGAGCTCATGGCTGGGTTTGTTTCAGTCCTGTCGTGAATTCGAATCTTGATGCCAAAAAAGACATGTCGTGTAGCAGGGCAGATGCACTTTGTGAGACTCAATATCCTCTTGTTGGATGATGTTGGAATTTAGGAGAGTGGGGTGCTAACTGAGGTGTTGACCTCGTCACTAAGCTGAGGTTTAAAATGAAGAGGTCCATCGTCAATATATTGTTTCTAAGTGCATCGTTAAAAGGAAAAAAAATCATTCTATTGAGCTTTGATTGAGATTGCCAGCCCAATCTATCCTATTTGAGAGATCAACTTCTGTAATGATGGCGCGAGGTTGTAAACTCGTTACCACTGAGGATTTTCGATTGGTTTAATAAAATCAAATAAACATTATATAGATAATTGGGTCTCAAAGTTCTTATTAAATACAGAAATTGGAAGTAGGAAATGTCGTCCGAGAACTCCGGGACTGTAACACTTTCAGTATTATCGACTGGAATGAATAGGCTTCAGACAAAAGTGTTACAGAGCTTTCCTAGTTTGAAATCTTTTAAAGAATAACTCAAGTTGTAAAATGCAAACAATATTTCTTACATTTTAAAATCTGCATTTATTTAAAAACGGATATTTTTTATTTTGATTCTCTTTTTTTAACGTTAGACCTAAAAGGTAAAAAATGTGTATTTTGTTTTATTTCAAAGGATTTTATGAAACAACGCAGCTTTAAACGCAATAATCAATTTTATAGTTTTGTTAAATGATGTTAGCATTTTAAGGCTTTGTGTGCTTTTTTTTTATTATTATTATTGATTTTTTCTTAAGAATATAAGCAATCAGCATTTTGATCAAATGAATCGGTTCAGTATTCGATGCTGCGGACATAAGTCTGATGGAAAACAAGTGCTTCGTTTCACACCACTGTTTAAAGTTATAAAGTCTTCGTCATTATAAAATCTTATTTTGTAACTCGAGTGTAACATTAACCCTAGATTCATATACATTCGCCACACAAAATACGTGAACATTTGTAACTTTTAAAGTGAAAGAGATAAGAAAATGGAACTTCTTCAATAATTAGTATTGCGCCTGTCGCATGTCAGAGTGCACTTATGCTAATGGAGTTATATTGAGTTGGTCGTCCCACAGACGAATGTTTATGATGAGCGTTTGCCATTGTAGAATGAGTGTTATTACTTGAAATCGTAATTTCTTCGTGAAGTTGAGTATTATTCAAGATAAATATGAGTTATTATTCGTTTGTTAGCATGTTTTTCTATATACTGTCTACCTATGTTTATTTTTTCTTACATCATTTTAAAAACGTTAAAGGGACATAAACAAACAAGGATAAGAATCGTTTCAATAAACCCTTTCACTTGAATACGAGTGTTCATTTCTTAAAATTAATGGTTAAATATGGAAAAAGTTGTTTATTAAAGTGTTTTTTTTTATTGCTCCTTGTATTCTATAAAGCGAAAATTATCAATATAATATGTTCGTGTGAAAGACGAATGTTTATGAATTGTGTATCTCCCATACATGTTTATGAATCTAAGGTTAATTTTAAAAAATGTGGGCTAGATTGTTAAGTGTGCTTCATTGAAATATAAAACATTTGTACATAATTTAACTAATTAGTTTCTTTCGTCTCATTCTTAAATTCAATAATTTTCTAAAATAAGGATGTATACAGTTCTGATGGAAAACAAAGTGTACTTTTCATGACATTTTTTTTTTAATTAAATGTTTCAAAAACCTCTACCAGCTCTGGAGATTAATCTATTTCATTAATAGCGATGTTTTTAGTACCTAAAATGTATTTTCTACTCTGAAGAAAAACTCCTAAATTAGAGTTAATAAGGAACCTTATATTAAGACAGACTCTATTTTTGTCAGAAAATGGAGGCTATATTTCTTTTCCTACCTAATCGGAAAATGAAACTGTGAATCATAATCAAGGAACGTTTTAATAAAAATTTTCAGAAAACGCTGCATTCATAGCGATGCTTCCAGGTGGTTCTTGTATAGTTCTTATATTAAAGTGAAAATGATCTGTTGTTCTTTTGATAAACTTTGCCTCCAATCTTCCACGAGAGACCCTCTTATTATTCGTAATATATGCATGTTAGATTAATTCCAAAAACTTTGCATGTAGTGTTTTTATGTCCTTGAAAAATCCGCCTTGTGTTTAAATAAGTTGCTTAAAAGATACAATCAAATTTCGCTATAGTGAACCCTCGGTTATAATGAACTTTGTCAATGGTCCCAACTTATCTTCTAGGTTGTTTTGAAAACGATTATAGTGAATTTTTTAGATAATGAAAGTCGTTCTATAGTGAAATGAAATTTCTCTTCCTCTCATCTTTTCCAGTTTTGCCCAAAAAATATTCCTCTTTCTCCAACCTCCCCAGTTTATAGAAATCCACTGGTCCATCATTCTTCAAACCGCTCCTTGAAAAATCAAAATAACAATAGATCGGATAGAAGTGTCCCCATCGTCTTTTGTCTCCTTCCTTCCTTTCTATCTCTAATCTTTCTTTCATATATATATAAGCGCCTCGGACAGAGTAGACATTTTGCCGTCTCCAGTGTCTTGAAAAAGAAATCGGTAAAACTGACGAGTTTCATTAAGAGGAAGGCATTTTCAATGGGTGATAAAATAATAATCAAGCGTATTGAAGATGGAGCCAATCAACTGGCGATATGCAAAGAGTTTTCCTTGTCAGAATCTACATAAGATAATATTTAAGAATAAATATTTTCTACGAGTTAATACTTAAAGGTATTTAATGATTATTAATAAATTGTGTGTTTTCACAAGGATTGTTTCCAACAAAACCACCATGGAGTGCTAAGAAATTTTAATGTTTCAACAAAATGAGATATAGTAAACCTTCGGGTATACCGAACTTCTTATTGGGTTCCTTATTTACTTTAATGGGGTTCTACTGTAGTTTGAACATGCTTCGTAGATATGGTGAATTCTTCTGAATACGATTATTTTTTTTTCGATGGAAACATTTTTACGATACTTTATAACATAAAATATGAAAAGAATCTCGTCTCACCCTACCCTTTCGACGATTCAAAGAATCATATGAGATAATGCCATAAAAAAATATTTCTCTCCCCCCCCAAACGACAAAGTTGATATGAATTTCTTGCGTCATAATGCTGACATATAAAAGTTTAATGCTTGACATTATGGTGCTTCTTCAAAATAGGTAGGTACCAGATCCAGCTCAATCATAATTTTAAATCAACGGACAAAAACCATTTTTCACAGCAACTATCACTCTTTGACCTATTTCGGATTTAAACGCGAAAACCATCACCGTCTGTAAAATTACGTTCATGGCCATTTTCATTGATCTATAGTCTCCTAGATCGCCCCAACAATATCCTCTTCCCTTCATGAAAAACGAGAAAATTTTCTCCAAATCACCTAAGGTGATGTAATAGGTGCCCCTGGCCCTTTTATCCTCCCATTTTACGACATACCCCAGGCCCCTTCACTAAGCGATGATTACCCCTGTCTCGTTTGCTATATTTATCCTCCATTTCCTGGCTATCTGTAAAATATTTGGTTCCCTGAAAGGTTTTTCCCCTCCGGGCGCACTTAGGGTCCCTGTCTTCAAGGGCCCATTCCCCATTTACAAGTAACTAAGCGTTTCTCTTTTGCCCTAACGGCGCCGACCCCCGATCTATAAGCTGCGATTAGATATGTATGTGTTCCCCTCCCCTCTCCATCAAATTGCACTGTTTTCCGTCCCTGGTAGTGGGCCCTTGATCTTTTCCGACGGCAGATCGTGTGAGGTCTGGTTTCTGGATTGACCCTCTGGTTGGAAGGAAAACAGTCGCTTATGAAGTCTTGGTTTGCGACGATGGAATATTTAAGGTTAAGATTATTAACACACACACACAATTTAGATTGAAAACAATTCTTTGTATGATATTGATAATGGATGTGTTATTCCAAAAAGATTGTTTCCGTGCTCACTTTAATTCTCCACTTGTAGTTCATCAATCCCGTTGCAATTATCTCCTTTTAAAACTCGAGAGCCAGTTTTGTTCTCTAACGATATGATGTGAAAAATCAGAATTTTATTACAGTTTAAGAGTCTCGTCAATTCTGTGACTTTAATTTCGGTTTATTTCAATTTCGAGACAAAAACTAATCACACTTTTTTGTCTTCGAAAAAAGTAACATAATCATTTTTAACTGTACATAGCAAATAACTAACTGTTTGCTCCATTTTTAAACGGCAGTCACTCAGCTTTATATGAAAATGTTCACCTATATGGTACTCATAATTCAAACTGCTGAAAGATATTGTTATAAAGTTTAATATCTAAAAAAAACTATAGTTAGTCAGTTTAATATAATTTTTAAAGTATATTCAAAAATTTTATTCATAAAATTTTGCGGGTATTTCCAAATAAGTGACAGACGGCTCTTTAACGCTTGGAATTAATCCTGTTTTTTTTTTTTTTTATTTTAATAATTCATTGTGTTGTGTGTGTAATACAATACATATTTGTTAGATCGAATTTCATGAATTAGAGTTTGAATTACACTAAGCATGTCTAACTCGTGATTTTCTAGTGAATATATTTATATCCCGATCAATTTAATGGTATGTAATAAATAGAATTTTGTAAAAATCTCGTAACTTTTACAATTTTTTGGTAAGGGGATTTTCAAACATGAGAGCCGCGGTAGCCAAGAGGTAATGGTCGCGGACTTGCGTCCGTCATTGATTTCGTTGAGTCACGATTCAAGCTTTGATGAATCTAATAGATCCATCGCGTAACGGAGATGATGCACTTTAAATCTGGTCGAGGTTCCAATTCAATAATGGCGTGGAGAGATTGGTGCTAGCTCAAATTTTCTCAACCATCGCTTGACCGAAGCTCAAAATTACGAAGTATATATATATATACGCATACACACTATCAAAAATTTAAGTATTCGATAGAAGTTTGTCTTCAGGTTCAAATGTGACGTAAGGTATAAGGGTTGAAACTGTTTACTTTTCTATTTTGTATTCGTATGCAATATATAAATTTCTAAAAATAATTTCCATAAAAAAAATGAAATGGTACCTAAACTATTCTGAATTTTTTTTTTATTCCAAATTAAATCATGTCCAGGAAAAATGATGCGTATAAAACACCTTAAGATAAGAGTTACAAGCAAAAAAAAATTTCCTTGTTGTAAATGTACACGACTTTATTCTTTCCAATATCTACTTGTAAACATTTAAAAAATTTCATATTTTTCGGATATTTTCACACCTACCTGGAAAATATTTGTAAAATGCAGTACGCCAAATTAATCAAGATTAGCTTTGAAACCCGAAACGACCAATAGTGGACGAAGGGATTTATGAATAAAACTATTGCTATGACTGTTTATTAACGGCGCAATAAAAAGTAACACGAGGTTTATTGGCGAAGTCTGTTAGCAATAAGAAGTAACCCGAGGTGTATTATATTACATATTATATGTAATATGGTTTGTTTTTAGTAAGTATCATGACTCATTAGACAGCTGACAAAGTTTCATTTACTCGTGTTCGTGGAGGCCACGGTAGCCTAGTGGTCATGGCTTCGGATTCGTGGCCGACGGTTTTCGTTTCAGTCGCGGGTTCGATCCTTGGTCGCTAAAAACCCGCCGTGTAGCCGGGGCTGAGGCACGTTAAATCTGTCGGGGCCCATAGTCCTCCCGTTCGCGTAGTGTGGAAGTTAGGAGAGGGGTGGTGCCAGCTCAGGTGTCGTCCTCGTCACTTGACCGTGGCTCAAAATTACGAGGTCCGCCGCCAATAACCCACGTGTTGCTTCTAGTGCGACGTTAATAAAAACTAAACTACTCGTATTCGTGATCATGACTCCTTTCGCTCCTCAAAAATTCTTCATAACTTTTCTAGCTGATGAGACCACCTTCGCTTTTCTTGGAAAAGTTTCTCCAAAAGCAGCCCAACGTTTTGATTTTTGTTTGATTTTCGGTGCATATTGATGAATCCTGGTTTCACCGACGGTTACAACTCAACAAAGCTGCAATCAAATTTTGATTGGGCACTAATGATGGCTAAATCAAAACTAATTTACAAATCAATGTTAAATTGGTTTCTGCTCCGTTAAACATTTTGCAGCACTTAGTGGTAACAATTTACCTTAATGATGCCATCTGTCTTCAAATACAAGTACTTTCTGAATCATCCAAGTGTGTGTATATAATGTCACGCTAATTTCTGTATATCAAGACTGAAAATTAAAACAAATTTCGCAAAGGAAATATATATTGCAAATTGCTGCTGTAAAGAATAAGTGAAAATAATTATAGAAATATGGAACAATGTCTTTGTACATCGCTGTAATTAATGGAAACTCAAATTATTACTTTTCATTGAAATTCTTAAAGATGTGTAAGAACTTCATTCTTCTTGGAGAAAAATAAATGTAATGGAATTAACTACACAATAAATTTGTTTTACTTAAAATATGTTTATACATCGCTGTTTATATTGAAAATACTTTTGTTTTACTAAAATACTCGAAGATCGCAAACAGGAGCACCTGTATCGCAGAAAATTCAGTTTTTTCCCCTGTAAATTATGCTGCAATTAATCCTTCGCGTTTACACCCGCTTTTGTTTCATTTTATTCCTTTCACATGACGTAATGAAGATGGAACGGCCCACCTCAGTCCTGGAAATCACTACCGACCGTTTAAGTGCTCTCGATCTAGAGCTGTCACCGGCACGATACCACGTGACTCATGCATACCCCCTTCACACCTTTGAGCCACCCTCTTTCAACACGGAAAGAGTCCCTCACTGATTGTTTGTCCCTGCGTGGGGTTAAAATATTTTCTTAAGAGTGGAAAAAGGGTTGTTCGGAGCATAACTACTACATGTTTACTTGCTGACGTTTTTGGTTTAGCAGATGTTTTACGGGGCTTAGCAGTGTTTTGAATACATATTTTTTGAAAATATATTAATGTTATAGCAGGGCAGATGGTTTTCTATCCGGTGGTATGACATGAGAGAAAACAGTATTTAAATTTTTGTTTAGTTTTTAATTAATATTGTACACGTAATGAAATATTGTTTTAATCCAGATTATTTAAAAGACGATAATAACTTACGAGTGAGTCAATATTAAAATGTTTCATTTTTTTTTAGTTATGTTTATATAAAAGCTGTGTAGCGATTTCGAGTCATCGATTTATGGGTTTGGATGTTACCAAAATGTTTTAGTGAGGATAATGGAGACCTATGTAGGTGAATTTTTAACTGTTTTCTTAAAAAAAAAATGGGAGGGGGATTACATGAGAAAGCTTAGCAAGTATGGAAATGGTTCAAGTTTACTTTCCTACCATTTGATCGAAATTCACAATTAAAGATTCATCTCCACCTGTTCGTTTTATAAATTCTCTATAACAACCACTTAACGAAACCGAATGAAGTTAATTTTATGTAGGGCTTATACGTGAAACGCACTGCATAGAGTTTCTTTTACTGTAGCATATATTCTTAACCTTTCCCCCCCCCCCCCATGGATGCGGCTGAGGATCGTGAAGCTCGTTAGCGTCCTGATTCCACTGAAGTCACATCATGTGTGTGGCGTAATGTGGAAATTTGGAGAGTGGGTGATATCTCAAGAGTTATCCTTGTTGACTGGTTTGAAATTACGAAATTCGTCGTCAGTTGTTATTGTGTTGCTTATAAGTGGGACTCTTAGTAAAAGAAATCAGTCAATTTATTCGTACTTTCCTTTGACAACAAAATGAAAGCCACACACTCCTTTTCAGAAGTAATCCCTCTCTCCACGTGTATATTTAAATACATGTACGCAGACTGTAGCAGGTTCTGTGCGTGGCCGATAGGTTTGTTTCTTTCGGTTTAGCTGCATCGAATAAATTGCTTCCGAAAATAAAATATCTTTCTTCATCTTTGCTTACAAACTAATGAAACCCTTTTTTATTGTTCTCTGCTAAAAACCCTTGTATGATGCATGAAGTAACGAATAACCTGCTATATATATAGTTTGTCTTAATATACAAATGAATTTATTTTTCAAAAATTCTAAACTAAATAAGTTATTTGTTTATGCTTGAAATATATTTTAAAATGTCGCAATCAGATTGAATCGTGCGATAAAATCTCAATGTCTTTCTTCAAAAATAAATCCCCCCCCTCCTTTTTTTTTATTAAAATTTTCTTAAGCTTATCTTGGCCACAAAATAAGCTTTGTAACAAAATTATATTTTACATGTATCTTTTTATGTAAAAAGTATCACTCGGAATATAAGGGGGGAAAAAGCACTGAACACACACACACATATATATAATCACTTCGAATTTTTATTGGACATTTCCAGCGGAATAGTCTATGATTATGCATAATTAATTACATGTTAAAGATACAGGTTTTGAAAATTGCGAAGAGAAATATTATAAAAATCCATGTTCATTTAGAAATATTATAACATTTTATATTCATTTCGAAATAGCTGTGTATGTATAACTGTCGATTAATTTTATCAAAGCAATTTTTCTAAATTATATAAATATGAGTAATCTTGGTATATGGTACTATTCTCAGTTTTCTATTGAATTTTTTTCACTGGAGTATGTAAAGATATAGTGTGCCACATCGAAGATATTTGTTGCATCTTACGAAATTACTGAAACTGAAAAAGATAATTTAGAATAATTCGTGTGGAATCTTGTAAATTTAACCAAATAATACCGAGTAATTTTTGTATATTAAAAAAAAAGTCTTTGTGAAAGCAGAGTTTTTAATTTCAATTAACTGGATAAGTTTTAATTACATAGCTTTGATGTTTGTCCAAAGCCAGCAATTTTTTAAAAATGCTCCATTTAACCACAAGCAGCAATTTGTTACTTTTTCTTACAATTTTTACAAGCTTTCGTTTTTAAAATAAAAAGCGAATATTCTTTTTAATGTTCAAATGCATATTTTTTTGGTCTTAAAATCCTAGAATAATAAAGTATTTATTTCCTCCTCCCCCCATATGAAGGATTTTCATTACCGGAAAGAAGGAAACTATTTTAAGTGCCTTAAAAATTCACGATTTTTTTTTTATTAGCCTACTTCTTCCAGACACGACGTTCATCTTTTATGACTACAAAAACCATTCTCAACTACCCCTATAAATATTTAAGAACTTTCGATATTCTGTTTGCTCAGCGGGGCCTTATTTGCATAAGAACCTTCATATGCTCTTCTCTTCAACATTATTCCAACTGCTCCTTGTTGGAAGCAAAGGATCCTTCTGTGTACTTGGTTCTTGTTTGCTCAACGGTGTTCGAATTCCCTCTCTCTCCCTTTCGAAGTGTGCTACTATATGTTCGAAATTGTTTTCTCCGTGTCTGGATGCTTTTCTTGCATTGACCTTTTGTCAACAAGGGAAAAGCCTTGTCCGTCTATCTTGATGGAGGAAGTAATTTTTTTTTTATTCCGCATCTGCCATCTGTTGGTGGAACGTGACCACCAACAACGAAACCAGTCCCTTTTGACAGTGTCACAAAATGCCTTTGACATGTATTGTAGGTTGAGTTAATCTTTTAGGTGGATATGGGGGCATGTGTAGTTCTGTGTATATGGAGGTGAGATCGTGTTTTGTACTCAACGGAGTCTGGGCTTTTTTGTTGGTAATTCAAAGGCATTTGTAAATAAAAATTACGTTTCCTGTTGCGTGTGTTTTTGTTGATGTCAATCAAAATGTCAGTAGTTGAATCTAAGAAGCTTAACTTGAAGTGGGAATGAATTTAGAACAGGGGAAAGTTCTCTGATAATGTTTTACATTGTACTGATAAAAAAATGAATGCATAATTATGTGTCACAAATTAACAATTTAATTAAAATGCAAGTTTATCGCCTGAAATTGTATCGCGTTTTGAAGCATCCGAAAGAAGATAAACATCCAAGTTTTCATTACTAAATTTTTTAATTAAGAATCCATGAAAATATTTCTGGGATGTCCTTGAACTTGGACGAGAAAGATTTTTTTAAAAATATTTTTTTTTTTTTTCCCCTGATGGCAATAATTTATTACATCTTACAATTCATACTACTAATTTGTTTTTGATCAAGAATATCAAACAGTAGCTTAATATTTCTCATTTAAATTAATAAATCGTTTCTCGTTTGAAATCTGAATATCAAAGAATAAAAATCTCGACCTTTTCTTAGAGGCCGCGATAGCCTAGTGGTCAAGGTTTCGGTTTCGTGGCCGGCGGTTTTCGTTCAGTCGCGGGTTCGATTGGTGTGAATGCTAGGAGAGGGGGGGTGCCAGCTCAGATGTTGTCCTCGTCACTTGACCGTGGTTCAAAATTACGAGGTCCGTCGCCAATAGCTTCTAAAGCGACGTTAATAAAAACTAAAACTCGACCTTTTCTTTAGAAAATTCTGCTCGTGCCATTGACGTAATAATATGAAGGAAGATGGAGTCTGTGGGTTTTCCATTTAATAAGAGGTAGAAGGTATGTAAAACTTATAAAGGTGCCCGTAGAACTAAAATAAAGTTTAAGATCCCGGGTTTATCGCAATTTTTGGAGAGTGATGTTTGGTCGTTTTGCAATATTTTCTATATGTAGTTTAAAAATTATCTTTTTATATTAGCGGTATTTATGTATTGATTAAAGTACTAATGGAACTACAAATCACAACTATTCGTATTTAAAAATTAAGTTGCTTTTTTATAGTTTTTCCCTCCGCTTTTTATATCTCGTGACATTGCTAAGTAATGCGTGATCAATTTCTTCTTATACGAGAGGAGCTGTTATTAGTATATATAGTGTGTAAGTATAAAAATAAATTAAAATTTGTTTACTTTCGCAACTCTTTTTTTTTTTAACTCTATTTCATTAAAATGTCGAGTAATAACTCCTTGGAAGATAAAATAAAAGTTTCCATGTACTTTATTGTATGAAGGTAATTTCCTTGTGTTAAAGAAAATGACCTAGATTTGAGACATCAAATTCAGGTAGAAAAAAATGCCCCTAAGTCAATATAAATTTGTGCGATTACAATTGAAATACTGATTTATCAATAAAAGTTCAAGTTTAGAAACCTTCAACAAATGCAACCTGTAACTAAGTCAACAACTTCAGCCTACAACAAAGTAGGAACTCCTCTTACCATTATAGTGTAAGCGATGGACTTGTCAACTCATTTTATGCAAGAAAAAATGTGTTTATTCGAACAGAAATATGTATAAATGTGTATTGATTTGTGAAATGTATCGATGATTTAATTATGAATTGTGAAATGTGTTTTAAATTAATAAAAATATTTAATATATTAAAAATTAGTTTCTCTCAACAAGACGATGAAAACATCTTTATTTGATTATTTTTTTGTCTGAAAACAAAAGTTTCGAATTTAGACCATGTTCTTTATTTGGTAAAGACAGTATAATTTTGTTGAGAAAAGGCATATAATTTGCAAACAATTAACAAACTTTTATGTAATTAATTCAACTTCATGTATTATCAAAATTACTATGACTATATGATTCATGAGAACATTATACCTCACTCACGATTGTTCATTATGTAACTTTATTCAACATTTATCTAAAAAATTTATTTTCGTAAGATGAAACTTTATCCTGTTAAAAATCTCCTCGGAATAAAATTTTTCAAACTCGCTGACCGATAAATTCAATTTCTTGTCATTCGGGCAAGGATCCATTTTGATTATAACCTCTGTTGTTGAAGAAAAAACAAATTTAACTCTTTATTTATTCGATAATTTTATTCTAGTAAAGGATAAGAAATGTTTCTAACACTTGTGTAAATCTATAAATTCTAATATTTGATTCAATTACAGTAATTTTTAATCATTTTAAAAGATCGGCGTATGTTTATGATTTAGAAGATTAAAATCTTTAGCGGGAAAATAAATATACGGAATATGCTTTCCGTATAAACGTAAATTTTTTATAATTATATTTTTACTTTTTTATAACTATACTTCCGTTTTTCGTATATCATATAACTAAAACTTACTATACTATTTGTCCATTACATTAACCTAATATTTCTGTGCCTTTTTTCATTTTATTTTTATCAATATACTGTGGTGTATTTTTTTCTGTTCTCATCCGCTGTATTAATTGTACAATTTAATGTCTAAGCATAAGTATATTTGCTAAAATAAAATAGTCAAATGGGTATGTTTTCCACGAGTTCACTGTCTCTCAACACAATTACCGATGATTTCAATTGAAATATTAAATTTACTCGGATCCGGGATGAAGATTTAATCCAAAACAGAGGCAGCTTCAACCAAGCAGCGTCAGATTTTATTCTTGCAAAATCGATTTCTTCTCACACAAGTATATTCCACGCACCACACACAATCCAATATCTCTTCACTGTTATTACTTTTCTACCTATTCAGCTCTCCGTCCCTTTTATATGAAATTCGTAACATATATTCATTATACTTATATATGTTCATTACATAAAATCAGAAAGTACATACAGGTGTTTGGCAAGAGAAGGTTTGTGAATAGCCTGTATTACGATATTTGATATTAAAACTTTTCTGCTGATTGTAAAGCATTTAAATTTTTGGACGCAATTTCGATGTTTATTGTCGTGACTGTTTCAAACAAAGCAGAAAAAGGTTTGGTTTTTTAAAAAAGGAAACTACTTTTATGATAAAAGCGACGGAAAGAAAAACCTATATTGACATAAAAGCGTCAAGCCCCACGAATTTCAATCGACAGAAATGCAAAAATAATCCGATTTGCTCTTTCCGACAACCAGACGGAATATGTTTACGCCACCTTTTTCTTCCTTCACGAAAAACACCTCGGCAAATAATTGATCGCTCAAACAACTCAACTCCAGCCCCCTAACTTGACACTTCCTTTTTATTATTTTCCTTTGGGGTGTAAGCACCTTCCTCTGCAAGAAGTGAAGGGGAGGGGGGGACTGAAAACGATAGCCGATTGCATGTGACTGCATCTACCTCCACCAAACATCGGTATAGAATTTCCAAGTCTTGGTAGTTATCGGGGATCTTTGAGCATACACAAAAGAACACAACTGCGGACCAAAGACGCATTGTGAGAGATGCCATTGAATGGATTTACTGGAGAAGAAGGGGCCCGGGAAGAATAGGTAGGGGGAGGTGAAAAAAATAGAAAAATTAAGAAATAAAATATGAAAAAGTCCTGCGGTTTTTGTGGTGGTTTTCGTAAGTTTCCAGTATATGCACGCCACGTTCATTTATTTACGGCGACAGTTGCCAATTTTGTGAAAGGCCCCGAAATTGGGCGGCCCCGACTCTCAAAAATCGGGTGCCTCCCCGCCCAAAGCAGGGGGTCGAGGAGGTATTGTTCGGATTTCAGGTCGATTTATTGCGATTGAATGCCTGCTCTGGGTACCGAAATCAGCTTATGAAGTACCCTCTTTGAATTTGAGCTTTTGGAGGTTTGTGTATGATTCAGGTAGACATACGATG
Source organism: Nephila pilipes (assembly GCA_019974015.1). Taxonomy (NCBI): domain Eukaryota; kingdom Metazoa; phylum Arthropoda; class Arachnida; order Araneae; family Nephilidae; genus Nephila; species Nephila pilipes. Next base: position 480,119 of record BMAW01059929.1, on the reverse strand, counting down.
AATCCGCTGCTTACATTATTGGTATGAAAAGTAATATTATCCACCCAAATCGCTTCTACTGTTAGTCGAGACGATTTATATATCCTTATGATGATGGTTTAAACTTTTCGTTATGACCGCAATGGTGTAATAGTCTAATAGTACGATAAGACCAAAGATAACTTTTGCGCAAATTATACCTCTAAATAAATATATATAATTAAAACTTTGTAGTGCTTTGTTTCGATTTAAAATTTCCTTCCTTCATAGCACCCACCTTCCTTTTTTTTTTTTTAATCAATTAATACAATTTAACTTCTGGTGTTCATTTCAGATTGAAAAAGAGCAATGTCTTGAGTTAGAACTAAAGCATGATTTTGCCAAATTGAATGGAACTTGGTAGAGGGGTATAATAAATCGTTAAATGAGAAATAATTTCAAATATCTTATTTAAAACTAAGAAATCGTTGAGAATGAATTCCTGAACACAATTGGCGTTCTCTAAAACGTTGATAAACAAACCATCATCAAATCATTTCAACATTCTGAATATAATGGGTAAAAAATTGTCTAAGTGTCGTAGAATAAAAATTCTGTGTTTATTCTTATGTTTATTAATATCAATATTTCTCAATTTTTTCTTAAAGATTTTATCTGAAAATCTGTGTACAATATTCCGTAAAGCGCAGTAAATTTTAGAAAGCTATAATGCAGTGAGGAATATCTATTTTTTTTTAAAGAAAATGTGCCACAAGTCTAATTTAGTTACAAGGATTTAAAACAAAATTTTACATAGGAATGAAACTTGAAATTAAATAATTACGAACATTTATTTTTCTTCATTCAGTAAGAGATTTTCAACACAAAATTTTGATGAGCAAAATTTACGAATTATTTTACAACTCCGACCCTTTCACAAAGCCAATTTTAAAAAGCATGTTCAGTTTTTATTTATTTCGTCTGGTTTTTTTTTTTTTTTTTTTTTTTTTTTTTTGAGGTAAAATAATAAATACTAGTTACTTAGAAATAAAAGTAAGGAAATACCTCTAATTTAAATAGCTTAAATAAATCAATTTTTTTTTTCATAGGGAAGAAAAAATAAAAGGTTTCTTTTATTGCAATTTCCACATTTTTGAATCAATCGGTATCAGCTATAGTTTATTGAATACATCAGAAACCAGCAATTTAACGTAAAATCGAGCATTCCTTACAATAACTTCCAGAAAAGTCATCAATTTAAACGTTGAGAGTAACATGAGATGAGGGTTGAAAAGGTTCATTTAGGGGTTGAGATCGGCGGCATGCACCCCTTTTTTTTAACCTTACCCATGACCCTTGCAAGAAACTCCGTCCTTCCGAATGTCGTGAGGGTAGAACATGACACGAAAAGGAAAAAGATAAATGAATAGAGAACTGTAACATATTCCAGAACAGGTGGATCATGAAAAAACGTTACACATATCTTAGAATGAATGGTTAAAAGCTACCTTGGGTAACACACCTGCCATGTTTTTTCTTTTTCAGTATATTTTATTACTGGATGTTATAAAACCTACTTACCTACTTAGAAATGTAAATTTGAAGAGTTAATTTGTATATATATTGATATCTGTAGTGAGATAAATGTTGTTTGTTTATTAATATTTGGTCGATGATATAAGTATTTAATGACTAGCAAGCAATGAAAAGGAAATGAATGTATTCTTTGTTCCTTCAAACATCGCAATAGAGCATTAATTATGTATAAGCTTTCTTTATTTATTTGCTAGAACGAATCATAAATGTAAATAAAACTTTAAAATTGATATATTACTATTAACTTTGTTTATTATTTATCAAGTTTGGCTTTTTAAAGTAAAATAAGTTTGTAAGTACTTTTACCAGTTACAAAATCGCAGCCGATATATTGAGATGAAATAGTTAACTATGCATTGATTTCAAAATTATACAAACCTTTAAGAATTTAATATGTAAAATGTCGAATTCTATTGAAGGCGAAGCATTAGATAGAATAATTAACTGTTGTATTTTCTTCCAAGATTCTTGAGCATCAATTCGAAAACAATACTGATTCCAATATGAATCTAATTTTCGTAATAGTCTTTGTGTTGCTTCTCAGTGCGACATTAATAAGCACAGCACATTCATTCCCATAATCTTCATTGACGTGATGTGCTAATTTTGTTAACATTTTGTGTGCACCAATCATTGACATCACCTAATTGCTTCGAATCAGTATGGATTCGTATTTTAATGTTACTTTTAAACCAAAAGACGCACTTAAATTTTAAGTCTCTTTTTGTATTACAAAAAAATGCATCTAAAGGCCCGAAGAATATTCTAATTTACAAATTCTTCGAGTAATATAGGGAAATATGACATTGCAAACGCTGTGTTCGAATAGTTGCACTTTTGTGTATTTATACGTTAGTTATAAAAATGTATTTCAATCGAAAATCGTTAAACTTCAAATGAAGGAAATAGTTTAAGCTGTTTTAGAGAAAGTACGGACAAAAGAGGCAAAAATTGTATTGAACTGTAGCAAAATCATATTTTCGATTCTTTCAACTAGTTATTAAATTAGGTTGTATACTTTCTCTCTTTTATTTATGTCAGACATTTTTCTTAGTAAAGAGTATATAGTATTATTACCGATTATTAACTTGAAATTTTAACTTTACTATGGTTTCCAGATTTCAAAAATACAGACGATCTTCAACTTTAAATTAAATTACGCCTATATTGCCTTTATAGATCAAGAATTTAATGTCTTGTTTTATTACATCATTTAATTGAGAGAGAGAGAGAGAACAAGCGAAATATATTACTTCTAGGAAATAATCTTTCCCTTTCTTATTCCTTTCCTTTTTGAAATTCCGATACTTAGAGGTTAAAAGAACCATGATTTCAGTGAATAAATGAAAATACAGCTGCATTTTTACTTCCTTATTGCCTTATTCTTTTATTACATGCAATTTTTATGAAATAAGATATAAGTATTTCAGCAAAAATATATTCACATTTTTCACGAGAATTTCCAAAAGGCTTAAAAATGAAATACGTTAATAATAATGTTATGGAACTGAAAGTGATTGTGTTTTTAGGAATTTTTACTAAAAAAAGATCTGTAAGGAGGAGTAATGTCTCTGAAATTAACTTTTTTTCCCCTATATGTAGAAATCAAATAAAAATATATGATTATTTTTTTACATAATAAGTCAAGAATTTGTTCTTTAATTGACTAGTAATTCATTACCAAAAATGTTTTAAGAATTTAATATAATTATTTTTTGTTTTTAAATTGTAGCTTCTACTGATATTAATGCAAATCCCATACATTGTAGGCCAATAGAACTCGATTTAAATTCAATTAATTTGATTAAACAAAGGTAATTCTGCAAAATATTCTATTAATGGATGGAAATTGTTAGAGGTCGTATTATTCCTAGAATTTGGTATTCAACTCCATTTTAGAATTGTGACTAAAATTTCATTCATTAGGAAATTCCATTAAGTGGTTAGAATATTGCCAATTGTATTTTAAGTACCATTAGAAATTAAATGTGTAATTTACATTTTAATTGACAATAGTTAAACTCGTCTTTTAGTTAGAGAAACTAAATACCGTAACAGACTCGTCTTTATACATTCTTTTGTGAACTGTGAATTTAACTATTGAGTTAATTAGGGGTATATTATTAAGTGATCATTGAAGAAAAATGTGGAATGCAGTTTTTATATTTGAATAATCATTTAAAGATTTGATTTCCTCTGAGCTATTCTAATGCGAATTAGCTTAATGAAATCTATTAGTTATCTGTAATTATTATTTTATGAACAGTGTAATTTTTTTAAAAAATTTCAACAAATAATCGAATTGTAAATTTTTTAAGAAACTAAACATGTTTTGAAGCATTTTCCCGTCTTGTATTTTTCAAGTTTTTAACGCAAATAAAACATCTTTACTTCTATTTCTCGAATTTATTTTACAAAATCAGATTAAATGTCTCTTAAATATCTCGTCTGATGTCTGTTAGAAAGTAATTAAAACTAGCCCCGTTTTGGGAAATTAGTAGCCGAACATCCATTTCCTTCTGTGTTGAAAAAACAAAAGTAGTTGTTGGCTACTTTTTTCCCGTCATAAACTGGTGGGCAACAAAAGCAAGCAAATAAAATAGATTTTAAAGTGTCGTAATGATTTTTTTAAGTTTTACAACTGTAATTCAATACAACCTATTCAAAAGATAATCGAACTTTCATTGAAATTTTTTTTTTTTATCATTCAAAAACCTTGAAGCAGTTTTTTTTTTTTTCTTTTCTTTTTTTCTGTCTCATACTTTCCTAATGTCAAAGACTCGTAAAACATCTCAATTTCTGTTTCACGAATTAACCCTAGAGGCATTAATACCAGAATAAACACCCCATCTGGTGTCTATTAGAAAGCAATTAAGAGTAATCCCGATTTCGGAAGTTATGCATTTAGGGCACTGATTCCCTCTCAGTTGCAAAGCGTGAAAAGAGAGGCAGGTGTTGGCATACTTGGCTACTGTTTTCAGTTCACAAACTGGCGTGTAACGAAAGCAAGTGGAAGGAAAGGAAATGGATTTTCATCAGCTCCCTCCCCCCTCGCTTTGGGCTAGAGAGGGAGAGGGATTAGGAGAACATGAAAGGGGAGGGTAAAAAGGGGATAGGATTTTAGGAAGTTTTTGGTGGCGGGGGGACAGTTTGGGGATGGAATGGTTGGAAAATGTCTGGAGAGGAAATTGAAACAAAAATGTAAGCTAATGCTTGTTTTTAGTTTGTTCGTCTGATGTCTGGGATGACGAGTGTGGTAGAGACTAAATGTGGATGGAAATGTTTTGCATGTGTGTGTGTGTGAAACGGTTAACTTTGGTTAGGAATCGCATGGAAAATTATTTTTTACTTTTAACATGTTTGACATTATTCTGCGCAGTTTCGATTTAAACTGCAGAAATTCGATAGTAATAAATATATAATGAATGTCCATAACTTAACTGTAAAATTTTGGAAATGAATTAATTGGTGAGACACATACACATACATTTTTCTAATTCAATTCATACTGGGGACGCCCCTCCCCCCCCCGGGTTACCATAGCGATTCTTCTCTATTTTCGCGTCTAGACCACAGTTAAATCTTGTTTGAAGCAGCATAGCCACATCTGGCTCTTGCGCCAATAGCCTTTACATTCACTCATTCACTAATTCAATTCATATGTATTTTGGTTTTTGAGTTAAGGCATTGTGTGTGTGTACACAATTGAGCAGTTTGATGAATTTCCGACTTCAAAACCATTCGATAGTTTTTTTTTTAAAGTAATGATGTATACTTATTGATATAAATATTCAAAACGATTATCAAACTTTTGAAATATGAGTAAATTTCCATCATATTATTTCAGTTTTGTAAAGACACTTCCCAGTTTATATAGAAAACATACAATTGTAAATAATTGTAGGGTTATAACTAAAATATGATTTTCTAGGAGTAATAATTACACATGTCAGTCTTATTACTTATCAGAAAAGGGAGATTTTTAAATAAAATTCATTACTTGTGAAGTTTTCTTTACGATTTACATGTCTCTTTTTGTCCTAGGAAAAACAAAACCATTCGAATTATTCTATTGAGTGGAAGTTCGAATATTTAGTCCTTCACAGGGCAAATTGTGTCGTGGTCCCAGTGGTCATGGTTGCAGAATTTGTTTTCGTCGAATCGTCGGTTCAAGTCCTGATGCCTGTGCATCAGAGCTGATGCTTGATAAGTCTGATTGAGGTTACAAATTTTTCCATTGGTGTTGGATGGAAGTTTGGAGAGAGAAGTGCCAGTTCAGGTGACTTTCTCGTCACTTTACCGAAGGTTCAAAGTTACGAGATCCGTTGCCAATAGCCGTCGTATTGCTTTTCGATGCAACATTAATAAACAATCATTCATCACGGGACAAATAATTTGCGAACTATTAAAAAATATCACTAAATTTATCTGTTAAATGATTTAAAATTTGAGAAGATTTTAATTTTCAGAATGAAATAATTATGTAACAATTAATATTTGAATACCTTCCAAACGGTATCGTTCAAATTCAGTTTTCAGAAATAAATTTAACTCTCCTAACATTTTATTCTATATTACTTCTTTTTTAAAATAAAGATTCATTACATAATCAATAGCTTTAAATATCCTTTTAAAACTCCCTTGAAGTTTTTTTTTTTCTTTCTTTTATTTACTCTTCGGTAATTTTTGTCAAAACTTTTATTTAAAAGTAAATTAATGACGAACAAATACTGACATTTTGTAGTCATGGCAAAAGAAAATAAACCAACTAATTTACATAAAATTGATTTCTTTTCCCCGAATAACATGAAGAGAGCTCTTCTACCAACATAAAACAAAAAAAAAAAGTATTCACCGAGAAATTTTCTTTTGTTCGAAAATGAAGTCTTGGGCTGTTTGATAAGACTGTTCTTTCGCTCTACAAAATAATGCGGGTATTCCGAACAATTATGTTCTTAATGAGGATAATTAAGGCATTATAAAGCTAAGAGAAGAAAAAACACTATCATCCACTTGAGTATTTCAAGTGCATTTTTCTGTCCTATAACACTGGAGTTGCTTGAGACGGTAATTATCCAAAGCCATTAAAAATGAAATTAGCGACACAACTAGGGTATGGCGACGGTTTGTAATCCTCATACCACGATGGAACTTTTGAAAGAATCTCCTTGCAGATGGGAGACACAAAAGAACGTTGTGAATAAATAATTATTTCCCGAAAATTTTTCTGGGATTGTAAGGAGATTATTTCTGATCCGTTTCGGGAAAGAGTCTGGGAATCGTGCGTGATTTTTGGTGGTGGTAAATGCTGTTCTAGCGACCAGAATTTGTGGATCTTCGTTTGCGATCTGTTGGAATGTAAGCGGATTGTGATTCTAGGGATGGTAAAGTTTGTTAATCAAGTTCTGTGTTTCTAGCTTTTGCGGGAAGAAATAAATGTTTTCGATAGCGTGGTGTTTTGAAATTCTGATTTGATTCTGAGTTCCAATTTTTGGAACCGGAAGATAGAGCAATATTAAAAGTTCTCAGGGTAAATCTTTGAAATGAAACAACAAGTACATAGTAAATATGTTCAAGCTGTTGTGATGAAATGGCATATTCATTTCATTTTTTAAAATTCTTTGCTATTTAAAAAAAAAAAAAATCTCGTTTCTTTTCTTGTAGTGCTATGCAATAATTTCGTTCATTTGAAAACGATATGATGGTTGCCATGTAAAAGACTTTTAAAATCGCATTTGTTATACGTTTAGTGTGGAATTTTTGAAATTCCTTTCTAATTATTGACTTCCTATAAGCTATTAGATCAAATAAGCATTAAACTTGCTTAATATATGTTGATTAATCAGTTAATGAAAATAAATAGTTCCTGAAGAAATAGTATTTAAAAATGGTATTTTATTCCAAAACTTTTAATAATATTGTTAACTTCAAACTTCAGTTTAATTACTTTCATAAAAATAAGGTCTATAGATCATTGTAATGCCTATAGTAATCTACTTTATTGCTGTTATCCATTTTACTATTACCCCAATCATGTTATGGTTTGAATATATTAATAGTTGTGAAAGTATCATTTGAATCAAATATTTAAGTATTACGTATGATTTCTATTATAACTTCGCAAAAGACCACATTACAAAAAAGCGTACATACATTTCTTCGGTAATTTTTGCTTGTAATACGTATAGAAACAGAACTTTGTTGAACTGCTTTGTTTTTTCACTAAATAATATTTCTAAAAAAAATATGTGTACTATAAAACTACTAGTTTTCAATTGGTATTATAGTTGTAATTTTCATAACTTTTATATAAATTAAGTATAATGATTTTTATACTATTATGTATGCTTGCGAAACAAAATAGTCATATATCAAAAACTGCCAAATGTAGAAATTTCTTGACGTTTCCATCTAATTTATATGCTTTCTTCGTATTATTTCTGAAAGAAATAATATATTATGGACATATATTGCATAGATCACGCCATATGTAGATGGAACATTTTTTTATACATATTTCTTGTAATTCTTCATTTGGCTTTTTTTTAAACATCAGTACTCTCTTAAATTCACAAAAGAATATATTTCTACATACATTAAGATGGATCACTTTTAGAGATGTGAATGGATATCATTGGTTTAACCAATGATTTCAGAATTATAACATAACTAATTCATTGATGTCACGCGATATAACATTAATTTAGGATTAGTGACTCTTGATCATTATAAATCATTAGAGAAAATCATCTCAGTACTTGGACAATTCGTAGTTCTTAAATTATTAATTTTTATTTAATGACATTTAACCCTATTACCATTTTTCTTATATCCAATTAAACAAAATATGTATTATTTTAAATTTTTTTTATCAATATGCTTGAAATGCACTATCAAAAGGGAATCTCGTTAATTTTTGTATTTCTCATTGTAATAGTTAAGAAATTATATCACGATTGAAGGAATTAATTTATGTTAATGAATTGATTAACATTTTAATTAACATCGTTGATTAAACTTATAAAAAGAAAAATTTTCTTGTAGTTTATGTTTCAAATTGTATTCAAAACCGAACATTCGTTCCAAAGATATTCAACGAAAACGAAATAAGGAATTGGGATTCATTATTATTTCATGAAAATTATATTTATCTGCAGTTTTTTTCTCGGTTATAATCTTTTCTCAGGTTTTCTTTATCAAGCTTTTATTTTAATATTTATATTTAATTAGCCACTAAAGCGGTTATTGATTTAGTTAAGGCTCCCATCTACCGACCATTTTTATTTCGTGTACGTAATGTTAATCCTATGGAATTTCTACTACCGTCCTCAAATTTTAGGCTATTTTATTTATTTGATTGCAAAATAGTGCATTTGAAAGTGAAAAAATAACAAGGGGTGGGGAACGTAATTCTATTTTGGGGGAATCCATATTTTACCAATCTATTTGTGGGTTTTCCGGTCTATAAAAATGTTCCAAGATATTTTTTAAAATTGGAGGTAAAATACAATTTTGTAGAAACCTTTATTATGTTTGTTTTTTGGATGCATTTTTTTGCAATCAAATAGATAAAATAGTAATGATTTGAGGATTGCTGTAAAAATTCTATATGAGTAACATTACGTTCCCTAAATCAAAATGGCCCTTTGACGGGAGCCTTAACCCCAAAATGTCGTAGCTGATCACTTTTCAATATTTTACAGTGAATATTTTTGCGTATACGTTTGATACCTGTTTTCACCAGTGATGCGTTTTCAGATGTTCTTCGTATTCAACTTTTTAATTGGATTGAAATAAAAACACACACAAATTTAGTATTTGATCTATCCGATTGATGTATTACCTCAAACTATATTTAATCAGAAATCAAGAAATACAAAAAAATAATAAAATTATTCAAACAGTTGAGAGATAGCAATTTTTGCTTCAGAATTTTTGAACTACTTTTTTTTTTTTAACTTCGTTCTTGGAATATGTTGGGGAAAAATTATTTTAACATTGATTTACAATTATTATCCAACAAAAGAAGTTTTGCACAATAGATCATGTAATACAATAAATCAATTTAAAACAACTCTATTTAATTCGTTGCAAAGTAAAGAGTTCCTTTGGAAGCGGAATCTGTTCTTAACAACATATAGAACGAAGAAGTTTCAATCTTCATATAATAAGACAGTTTTACGTCCTTGATTTAAAAAAAAAATATTATTACACCAATTGGTACTCATTGAGCACACACACAGATGTTGTTTACTCAAAAATGAAATTAACAGTAAGTACCCAATTTTGAATCCACCCATTACTCGGATACTCTTACGCAGTATTTTACGAAATTTGACATTTAGGCATATTTCATGACTAGAATTGTTTACGTGAAAATGACATCCTTGATGAAAATTTTTTTGTAGAAGTAAATTGACTGTATTGAAGGCTATTAATTAGTGAGCATAAATAATCCCCCCTAAGAGTCATTCACTCTTATGTCAATTTCATACAGCTATAATGAAAAATGCAAATGTAAGTTGTTTTTTTTATGAATGTATGCGCGCTTGGGCACTTAGTATTATAAAAACTTCCAAGGATGAAATATTCAATATTGGAAATTTTGAAAAAATTGTGTGGACATAATGTAATTTAAATACTGTCTCAGACTTATGGCTGATTTTATTGTGTTTAAACTGGTTCCATGGATCTAATTATTACAACTTCAGTAATTACATTATTATTGGTAGAGACTAAGAATAAGCAAAAATCCCAAACCCGAACAGTAAATCAACAATAACCACGGAAAGGGGAGAAAAATGTATTTTTAAACCATAGGAAATAAATGTAATCCATTAATAAATTTACATTATTTTATACACGTTTGAAAAGATATGTTAACTGGAAAAGTTATAAAACCTTTACCTCCAACAGTATAGAAAGAACTTGGTAATTGTATATTCTACTTTTGAGTAATTTATAATGTCAATTAAGATGCCTTTTTTTTCTTTTAGGTAAGTCCCAGTATTGAACGTTTTCTTTCAAAAGTGAATTGTGCATTCAGATATAATTGAAGTTACTGCAGAACATCAGACGATATTTGAACATGGATTATTATCACGGTACTTTTTTTTTATTATTGTAAAGACATTATGGGTTTCCAAATTAAAGAATAATTCATATCTTCTTGGATTGTTTTTCCACAAGTTTTTTTTTCTATTCATTTATAGCTTTTTTGCATATAAATTGCCCCAATCTATGTATTTTTATTAACCATTATTATTCCTATCTTTTAGTTTTAACGATAAAGTGATTAAACTGTAGCTTACGTAGTGTGATTTTTTTTTTTTAAACTTTTATATAATCATTTTCTATCTTCTTTTAATGCGGCGTCAATTTTGAAAAAATATAGCTCTACTGCAGTTTTACTATAAGATTTCCTTGATTTAGTCGGAAAACGAAAAACATATGTTACGTGTGAAAAACAGAGGCATTGTTTCAATTCACAGAATATTGTAAATGTTGACACTATAAAAATATTTAAAGTATGAAGCATAGAAATATTACTTTTTCAGCGTGTTTCATCCTTACAGGCGATACAATTACGCGTGTTAGTTATCGTTAAAAAATAGTGATGCAATAAAAAGGAAACATTTTTTGTTTATTCAGCACTATTACAAATATCAAAGTGTTCGCACATAGTTCTCAAATCACCTTGCATAGCATTCGCTTTTTTTTTTTTAAAAAAAAAAATTACTCTAACACATGTTTTTATAGTCATTAATTAGCAGAATATAATATATGGTGGAATTACCAGATTTGTGAATTAAAGTGCACTACCATATGATTAGGTCAATGATTCAAATCATTTGAAATTTATATGGATCATTCTCTGATGGGGAAACGTTTTCGAAAAACTTTAGTTTCAATATATTGCTTGTTGTTCTTTTAATAAAACTCCTTTAAAACAGTTTTTTTTGTATTGCTTTTGAATTTAGTGTGTTTCTTCATTTCCTAAATTCTGAAGGACAATAAAAATCAGTTAAGACTTCTAATCAATACAAATCTGCTGTTAGAAAACATAAATTATTTCTTAAAAATATATTTATATTTTCCTTTGTGTGTTCAGAAGTTAGTTAAAAACATAAAATGTTAAATTCTTTTTAAGAAATTTTTTTTTTAACCATTGCACAAAATAATTGAGTGCATTATTTGAATACTTACTCGTTTTTAATAGCCTATTTGGGAAATATAGTCTTAAATTAAGGTATCTGGTAGCTGCAATGTCAATAATAATATGATCATAATTCTTTCACAGATTCGTACATTTTCCACGGAATCAAATTTTATCGAACACCGATCCTTTTTTTCTTCTTTAATTTAAAATTCGTGCTCTTTTAACAATAGCCTTGAAAGTATTTGTACAAGCATTTCATCTATATTTAATGAACTCCATAACTAAATAACGCCCTCAACACTTGCTCTTTCAAAAACTATTATTTTCCTTTCCGGACTATTAATTCGTAATGACTAAGTCAAAAACGGGTTAATGAATATTTTTAATTGTGATTAGCTAAGATTTTTAATCGCAATTAAACATCATATCGAATTGTCTCATTTCTATTTTGTTTTCAGAAAGCCTGTTATGTTCCTTTACGAATTATTGTGCCAAAATTGGAAACAAGGTAATGAATATTTTCACCCACGTTTAGGTAACGAATTACACAATCAACACCAAATTTCCTGAGGGACTTGTTTAGTATTAATGTTCCATTTTTCCCAGAGATTCCGTGTCTTCCATTTAATGTGGTTGGAATTACACCGATCGTCACATCTGCCCAACAAAAGGCTTCCGTTTGGTGTCTCTATCAGCCGCCTTCTTTCGAATGCAATTAAAAGGCTGGCGGAACAGATCATGGACAGATTAAACTCGCCCTCCACCCTTCTCCCTGTCGCCTCTGCTACAGTGGAACACCTGCCTTCGCAATTTGTTCCCTGTCTGCTACTTCTTTGTTCGCGTTTTATAACAATATTAAGCTGCAGGACACGTATTGGAAGTTCTGTTTAAAGGTCTATGCATATCGTTGATGAAATTTGTCGCATGAATGTTAAATATTCGTGTTCTCATTGACTTGATTGGTTTCAATTTGAATAAACTTTTTTGGGGGGTCTTAAATGAAATTGAATTATTTAGGGTTGCAGTGTTTAAAAGTGGGCTTTATTTGCTTTGCTTCGCGAAGGATATCATAATTTTGAATCTTAATCAAAGGTTAAAGGTGACACCTAAATTATACGTTGTTCGTACAACCTCATTCCTCAAATTTTTATAACATACCATGTGAAGGGAAAATAAATTGATCAGTTCAACCATCATTACCGGATCCGACATTCTTTGGTAAGAACAAACCTCGCATCAATTGGCCACAGGCCGTAGCTCAACTAATTGGTTAACATTGCTTTCTCTTATATTACGACTCTTAACTCACGAATATTTTCGTTTTGAAATCATTGAATAACCTGGTGGAAATATTTATTCTGCATTCATCAGCAAGATTCATTGCAGGTTAATTAATCTCGTTTGTCACGTGAACATCAGAAAGAATTTTGCTAGGTTTGCTCTTAAACATATTTGTAATTCAATCATTTATAGATAATAAATAGATCATTCTAGGCAAGGAATGGAAGTTTAAAAAAAAATGCTTTTTTTTTTCCGATTGAGATGAAAAGAAAGGGGTGGGGGAATCTTCCTTACAAAACATGAAAAAAATATTTCAATCATCTCCTTCAAAGCAATTCACTAAACCGAAAAGATGTCAGAAAACTAACAAATTTTTGAGATGACTTAGCATTCTGAAAATGGGATAAAAATGAATACTTGTGCACAAATTCAAAAAAATATGTGTTATCTTGCAACATTTATTAAATCAAATCAAATCTCCTTTTAAAAAAATCGCATTCAATTTTCAAGTTCTATTTTTGTAAACCTTGAATTAGTTTTATACTTAAACATTTAAAAACAATTTTTTAAATAAATTCTGCATAAAGTTTGCTTATATTCATTGACTATTATTCTTTAATCACTTAATTGTAAAATAATTTTGAGGTATTGTTATATATAATGTTCAGAAACAGAATGCATCTTTTCTAAATTCAGCTTATACAATCAATCAACCTGATTGATTCCATTTCTTTTGTGATATGAAACTCAAAGTAATCATTCAAGAATTTTTATAAGCTTGGCAGCTCAGTATCTTTTGGAGAAATCTAGAAAATATATTTTTGTAAGGAAAAACTCCATCAATCAATCTTAAATAGCAAGCATTGTTCTAATATTTATACTCGTCAAAGTTTCCCTTTTAAGTAACCATTTTTTTAAAAAAAAATTTTTGGAAACATTTATTGAAAATTAACCTGAATATATTACTAATAATTCTTTTCGAAAAATATCAGAAAAAGACGTTAATTCTAATTATTACAATAAAATATCTAGCCCCTTCTGAAATAGGACATCTAATTTTAAAAATAGTAAATAATAAAAATAAAAAATTTAAACTGTAAAGCAAGTTTAGTGTGCCTATTTCACTAAATGTTCCTTTTTTTTTTAAAAAAAAAAATCTGAATAGCATTCGTTGATTATTAGTTTTATGACTTTTAAATGCTGTTTTAATGGATGATGATCCAGAAATGAAGTATTTGTGCGTAATAAATGTAATGATTCTTAAAATAAAATAATGGTTTCCTTAAAATTTATTTATCATTTAAATAAAAAAAAAAAAAAAAAAAAACGAATGGGAAATACATTGTTCAAATCTCATTCATTGGAACATGAAATAGAACGAATGTAGTTTTGTAGAGGAGATGTGTGTATGAGTTTTTTCGGCTTCTTTTCTTAAGTGATACATTAAACAGACTAAGAAATCAAGAATTCATTATTTAAATATATTATACTGCAATCACTCAGCTTAGGAAGAATAAAAATTAGCATCTATTATTATAGAGATAAACAGAAAACAAATAAATACAATTGGTGGAAAAATATGCTAGTTAAAACTATACTTTAACCGATGTTTAAACTGAAATCTAGGCATGGCTCATCCTAACTTTTCATTCCGTCATCAGCTATTCTATTAATGATTTGCTATTTTTTTCTATACATGATCAAAACTGTACCCAGTTTCGCCTTTTAGCTTCAAATCGTAAATTAATTTGCATTAACTCCGAAATATGAACACTGACTCCCTGGAAGTAGGACCCGTGTGGTGACCGGGAATGACAGAATAGTCCCACTGTAGCTCATGCATGTCACAAGAGGCAACTAAAATGGGTAACCAGCGTCTGGGGTTATAGCCGGGCACTCTACCCCTAGGGATTATATCAGGGGATCTCAGAGGCTTGCCTTCTTTTGATATGTACGGGCATCATGACCCCGAGGCCCCTTGTGATCTTTTCTTTCCTATGGGTTTATCGTTTATTGGTAAACACGGGTGACGCACCTCCGGATTACCCTAGCGATCCTTCTCTGTTTTCGACCCTTTTTCTTATCAACCAATTTTCGCCTTTTTTTTCAATTTTTTCACGTCTAGACCACAGTTAAATCTCGTTTGGCGCAGCATAGCCACATCTGGCTTTTGCGCCAATAACCTTCACATTCACTCATTCACTCACCCTGGAAGTAGATTGTATGGAACAGAATAAAATCGCATAAAAGGGCTCAATAAAAATGAGAATGAGCTCACGACTTTAATTGACAATTCTTTGGAACTGTACGAGATCTACTGTCGATGGACATCGTTATTTGGAACCATAATCTGGTGACAAGTAAAATACTTGTTTTGGTTTCGCTCTCTTTTAACCCCCGTGGCATGTCTGTTGAAACCTGTTAATGTGCCTTAGTACGATGCTAATTTGAATCTATTTCTTAAAAATAGTCTCGTTATCCCAATGGTTAAATTGTGAAGTTCATGATCGGAGAATCAATTCTTTTTAACCTGTTAAGGTATGATTTCCTAAAACAGCGGAGTCTTATCTGGGTGTCACAATATTACGGTGGGGGACGTTATTAATCTTCTTAATTAAGTCCTTTTTTATATAGGAAACCATTGTTTACCCGTTCAATTACCTTCCAATCGCATTCAACGCTCTTTAGGAAACCACGCCATCTTGTTTACATAGATAACGTTTTAATGACATCCACCGCAATATATGGCTGCCAGATCATGAAACAATAGCTTTAGCACGTAAAATGTAATTGAATCAGTCACCATTTGTCGAAATGAAAAAGAAGAAAAAAAATGTTGAAGGATAATCTTCGTCATCTGTCAGTATTTTGAAATTACCATACAATAGTTATTGTTCATTTCTGGTGTCTTATAGATTTTTTTTATAAAAAAAATGCCCAAAATTTCAATTTGAAAAGACATTATTATTGAGAGGAATATGTTATGTTTGAGGATAAACTCCTTCGCGTACTGGATAGCATATTGTGGCCCGTAGACTGACGGCCAGCAGTTTTTGTCGAGACCCAGCGGGGACATAAATTAAAGACCCAGCGTATAGCCGTGACTGATGCTCGTCAAATCCGTCTATGTTGAAAGACCTCTCGTTGACGTGGTGTAGAAGTTTGGAGAGGGTGATGCCAGCTCAGTTATTGTCCTCATCACTTGACCGAGATTCAAAATTATGAGGTTCGTCGCCAATAGTGTCATGTCGCTTCTAGTGCGACATTAATAAAACAAAACCAAATCCGTATATGATGGCGTCTGTTGTATTGTTTAATTTCCTTTTATTTTTTATTCGTCTTTAATTCCCAATTTCCAACCAAATGGAAGCCGTTATTCGGCAGCGTATGTGTTAAACACACGACTTCTGCGATGCACCCCGCCTACTGTGCTGTAATTTATGTTCATTAATTACAATCCAGGAGCATATCCGCTCTTCCTTTTTGGAACACTTAAACTGTTCGACACTCTTCATCACTTAACAACAACGACACTAAACGATCATCTTCAGTATCTTTTTTTTTTTTTTTTCGAATGAAGTTTCACCCCTCCCTTCCTCCCGTGCCTCCAAACGAAACAGCCCTATCAATATTCAGTACACCCCAGTTATGTAATTTTTCTTATACTTTTTATGTCGTTGATGAAGCTCTTGTTGTGTTCATATATGTCCCCGCTTATCGAGAATTTTAATTCTTAGTTTTTTTCCTCCCTTTCTTTTCTTATCTAGTGCTTTTTTAAGCGTCGTTCAGGAAAAAAATAGAAGGGGGGGGGGATAAATAAGAGTTAGATAAAAATTTTCGCTTTTTTTTCCTGATTGCTTCTAAATAGCTTTTTTCCCCTCTTCCAGATGCCATTGAGAGTAAAAAAGGATATGACATTGGAAAAGGATGAAGAAAAAAAATAATCACACATCAGATTTGCAATATTTTATCTGACAGGACATGAGGCAGAAAAAAAACTTAAATTGTCCTTTCAAATTGGAATACCTTCTAATTAATTATTTCTCAAAATAATAAATAATCGTAAAAATGTTGGAGGAAAAAAAAAATCTACATTTGTCCGGCGAATTAGATTTTTTCCTCTACTATCTTCTCTTCCTTTTTTTTTTTTTAATCTTTTGTGTAATTATCCTTTGATATCGACAAAATTCTTTCTGCGTGTAATCGATCATGATGCGATATATCTATCCTCAGCTGGAAACTATCAAAATTACCTTCAATGAAAATAACTTGTATCTTTTTTGTTGTTGTTGAGGTGTAATTATCTGAATTGGTCTTCCATCTATTAGTTTTCATCTGTAATTGATGTTACTTCATTAATAAATTTATAAGTTTCATAATTGCAACAAGATTAAAAAGTTTTAAATTTTGTAAAATATCCATAATGTTGTTTTATATAATGAACTGGGGGGAAAAAGGCATGTTTAATTTGAAAATTTCCACATAAATGCATGTATAAAAAAGTTAATCACTCTTTTTTTTTATATCTTTTCTAGGGTTTTATAATTGAAGCAGATGCAAATATTTTAAAATTTGTATTGAAAATTATGATGGTGCTATGCATTTCTTGAATTATTTTACTTCGGTAGTTTTTATTCTTTCGTTATTTAAAATGTAAATTAATAAAAGCTTTTTAAAGTGTTTTGAATAAATCGAACAAAATTATGAACAATTATAACAAAATACTATTTTAAAAAAAAATTGTGCATTGTTTCCATTAAATAGTTATAGAACTACGAAAAGAATAGTCAGTGTAAATATTTGCAAAATATTTAAATTTAATGAAGTCTTGATATTTAATTTTCGTGTTTTTGAAATGAATACATTGTTGATTTTTCTTATTACCATCTCTTAAAATGTTATTACTGTCAGAAGTAATATTTAAAAAAAAAAAAAAAAAAAAAAAAAAAAAAACCTGAAAATTTCATCTGATAAATGGAAGAACTTGTTAAACCTCCATTACATATGACTTATTCCTCGCTCATTTAATGGATATAATGGCAAGATACAGACGAAATATTTGTTTTCCTTTTTGGAAAAATCTCTGTTTATTGATGTGAATAAAAATATATCTTCATTTCTGAATCTAAAATAGGACATTTTCTTTATTATAAGGAAACAACTGGATATATTTTTCAAAATATGTATTTTTTTTTTTTTTTTTTTGTATATGTGAAGTTAACTTTTTCACCAAAATTGGTGCCGTAATTAAATTTTTAATGCAATTCCACTAATTAGAATGATTCAAAGATTGAAATAAGATTTATTGAATTTAGGAAACGTGTAAATTACCGAGTTAGTGTCAAATTATGCAAACGTAAGAATAGGACAGAAAGATGAACTTTGGGATCAAATTCTCGTTTCGTGTGTTCTTAAATAAATCCTTAAGGTGGCACTATATTACTGCTTAAAATAAAATTAGCATAGTGTTTTTCTCTCTTTATTTCCAGGACAAAGATTGTTTTAGTTAAAATGATGTCTCTGACTACTTTTCATAATAAAGCGAGAAATGCACGGGACTTGTTTCTTTTTTAGGCCAACAGTAATTGCATTTCACTTGAAATATATACAATTTAATATTTTATCGCTTGCTTTAATTCTAATATTTACTTGAATAGTTATTTTAAAAAGCTAGCGCCTTTGGTGACTAAATGTGTTCTTTAAAAGACTAGGCAATTTTTTATATTTTTAAACTTGTACCATGCTCATGAAACCTTATGAAGTGTGAAATTCCGAATGTTCAGAGTAGCCAATAAGATTCAAGCATTCTTACGTTTGTGAATGAGTCACGTTATATTGAAAGGATTCCCAAAACGTAAAAGCAGTCTTTATTCTAATATTTTAAAATATAAATAAATTCTTGCAATAGTGCCATATAATGCACCATACATCGATCATGTTTCATATAAATACTGTGCAACATTTTCTTTTTATTTTATTCTTTCTCTTGTTGACCGTTCTCATGAAGCCTTACAAGCAAACGTTCTGATAAACAAAATACCCTAGCATATACTAGAAAACCTACTTTACTCTGAAGCCATTCATGTCTATCCAGTGGTTTAAGGTGATGGGAGGGAAAAAAAAGAAGGAAAAATCCCTAGTAGGCTATTATATGTAGAAAAGTGTACCGTCTGATGTGTAAGGTAAATAAATCCGGCAGCATCAATCCTTTTACGGACTCTGTAGAGCTTCCCTTTGCTAGCAGTGATCGTCTGTTCTGGGAAAAATGGACAAGGAACACCGCTTTACCGTTTTTCAACTGTTTTTGTTCTTCGTTTGCCATGTGCTAGAGGGAATAGGATGTATCGTGGTTGGCCAGTAGTTTGAAGCTCTAATCCTATCCACCCCGGGTGGTTTGACAGTAGCATGTAAAATGATACTTGGAGATTGACTCTTTTTTTTTTTTAAAAAAAAAGAATTTTTTTTGTTATGCTAATAATTTTTATTCGGATTATTTTTTTTATTGCCTTTGTACTGTTGTGAATGAAATTTTTTCTTTAATATGGGGTAGTTGAGTTGCATTAAACCCTGTCGACAAACCTCGTAACTTTGTTCTACTGTTGGATGATGAGGTCGATACCTGAGTTGGAAAACCACTCTTTTCATCCGCGCCATCGCAACATGAGGACTTTTGATGTCTGATAGATTTAACGCGCCTCAACCCTTGTATACAACGAATCTTTTTTGGAATTTGGGCACCTGGACTACCATATTCGGGATAGTTGTTTATTAATACTCAAAACATTTATTACAGAGCAGGATCCTCTGATATTAGTTTCACATAAATAATAATGAAAAAATTTAGAAAAAAAAAATAGTGCATGATTTTCTCGATTTTGTAATTTGTTAAGTTTTCTTTTATTGCGATATATATATATATATATATATATATAACAGGTCAATTGAAAGGTCCCCGACCTGACACATAGATGGCGATACTAGAATTAAATCTATTTGTTTTTTAGTTAGCCCTAACCCTCAAAAGATGCGTGTATAAATGTGACAGCTTTCGGATCATTAGTTTGTGAATTATAGCATTTTGAGTGAAGCAACTTTTGTTATTGTGAAAAAAATGGATAAAAAGGAATTTCGCGTGTTGATAAAATATTGCTTTTTGAAGGGAAAAAATACAGTTGAAGCAAAAACTTGGCTTTATGCCGAGTTTCTGGACACTACCCCAGGAAAATCAACCATCAAGTATTGGTATGCTAAGTTTAGACGTGGTGAAATGAGCACCGAAGACGGTGAACGCCCAAAAGAGGTTGTTACCAACGAAAGCATTAAAAAAAATCCACAAAATGATTTTGAATGACCGTCAATTGAAATTGAATGAAATGGCAGACACTCTAAAGATATCAACTGAACGTGTACATCATATCATTCACGAATATTTGGGTATGAGAAAGCTCTGTGCATAGTAGGTGCCGCGCGAGCTCACTTTTGACCAAAAACAACAACGAATTGATGATTCGGAGCAGTGTTTGAAGATGATCAATCGTAATAAACCCGAGTTTTTGCGTCGATATGTGACAATAGATGAAACATGGCTCCATCATTTCACTCCGAAGTCCAATCTACAGTCATCCGAGTGGACTGCACTCGATGGACCCGCTCCATCGGCTGGCAAGGTTATGGCGTCTGTATTTTGGGATGCGCATGGAATAATTTTCATTGACTACCTTAAAAAAGGAAGGACCATCAACAGCGACTATTACAGATCGTTATTGGACCGTTTGAGGGACGAAATCGCCGAAAAACGGCCGCTTTTGAAGAAAAAGAAAGTGCTGCTTCACCAAGACAATGTACCGTGTCACAAGTCAGTGGAAACGATGGCAAAAATCTATGAATTGGGCTTCGAATTGCTTCCTCATCCACCGTATTCTCCAGATCTGACCCTCAGTGACTATTTCCTGTTCTCAGATCTCAAAAGAATGCTCGCTGGGAAGAAATTTTCGTCGAATGAAGAGGTAATCGCCGAAACTGAGGCCTATTTTGAAGCAAAGGACAAATCGTACTACAAAAATGGTATCGAAAAGTTGGAGGGTCGCTATAATCAGTGTATCACCCTAGAAGGGAATTATGTTGAATAAAAAAAACTAATTTTGCCAAAATGTGTTTTACTATGGTAGGCCGGGGACTTTTCAATTGACCTGTTATTTATATATATATATATATATATATATATATATATATATATATAACGATTTTTGAAGCTAACTTTTTAATAATTTTAAACGTGGAATTCTTTTTCCGTTCCCATGGCTTGTTAAAAATATTTCGAAAATAAGATTATTTATTATTATTATTATTTTTTTTTTTTGAAGTTTCACAATTAGCTTTGCTTTTTTGCTTTTTAGTTTTAAGGGCTGCTTCGTAAGAGTATTGATAATTCTTGGATCTCTACAGTTTAATATTTGTCAGTAGATGTTTTTAATGCAGTAATTAGTCGATGATTTCTGTAGTTAATGCTTTAATTTAAGAGATAATGTGCTTGGCAAATCATATATACATGCATATGAAAATTGTTTCGCTGTGAAATGTATTGATAAAATTATTTTGGGTTTTTTTTCACTTTACCTAATAGTTTTATTACTTAGTTCTTTTAAGCAAATGAGTAATGAAAAAAAATCTCATAACTTGATATTTTCATTAAAATTGTGATTTATCCTCATTTTTTCTCAATAAAATTTTATTCCTTCATGAGGGCTCTGGACATACAAAAGAAAAAAAAATTAAAAAGTCGAGCTCTTTTTGTTTTTGTGTTAAATGTCTAACTTTTATAAGGCTCTTTATATTGATTATATCCAGGTATTCAAGCATTTTTTGTTTCAAATATCTTCCTTAAAATTTCAAAATAATCCTCAGTTTTTCTTACAATTCTTATCAATTTAGAATTGTTCTTTTTATTAGTTGATTCGAAATTAAACATTTTTTCATCATTTTCATAATTTAAAAATTCACAATTGAAAATATATTGAAAGTATCTTGTTTAAAAAAAAATGATTCACTCTCTTAACGATTTAGCTGGGAGAAAAAAAACCTTCTGTTAATTTTTTAATTAAATGTTTAAATACGAGTAGAAATTTTATAAGAAACATTGCTTAAAATTTTAAATTAAGAGGAGAAATTGAAATATCTCACTTTTTCTTTCTTATACCTCTAAAAAAAGTTAATAATCTCTAAACACGTTTTTGAGAATGATGTAAACACATGTATTAAAGATCATTCGTGTTCGATGGAGCTTTCTGAGTTCCATCTTCGATACGAAAAGTATGAATAACAAAAATGGTGTCTTCTAGTCATTTAAGTCTAGTCATTTCAGCTAGCAATCGTTAAAAATTTCCAGTTTATGATTTGTCATTTCATTCTTTCTGTCTTGTAGTCATAATATTTTTTTCTGAAAGATTTTATCATAGTTTCTTTAAATACTATTTATCACCTCTTAAAATGTGAGAAAAACCAAGTGCACAGCTGTGTTTTTCTGTAATTTATTAGAACCCCGTAGGCACCCGCACAACTGCTACAAAAAATCCAGGGTCTTTTTTTTCCCTTCTTTCCTCTTTTTCTTTTTGTGAGCTTAATGGATTATACGAATGCATTTCCTCCAGTTTCCTGTCTGGTTTAAATCATTTTGGGATTGAATTGTGACATCTCTTAAAAGATGTCATAATTCTCACTGTCGAGCTCTTATTTTTTTAAACTTTATTTGTTCATTTTATTTTTATTAAATGTCAGATGATTGCTTATTTTATTCTAGCTTATTCAATGCAGAGCGTTTGCATTTTTGTACGTGTTCAAAATTCGTACTGAATACTGATGAGAATCTCCTCCCCCCCTCCCAAGCAAGGTCATCTCGAAACATGGCATTGACTTAAGTCAAAAGATCTTAAGAATCCATATACTCTTTAGGAAATCGTAATGTTGAATGAGGGCCGAAAAATCACATTTCACTTCTCAGTGACAACTAATGAAATTTCGCATAGTTTTGTTGTAAATTATTGTAATGAATATAATATATAATATTTTAGTTTTATTTGTCATCAAAAATGTAATATTGCAGATTAATGTTTCAAATAAACTTCGGTATTCTCACTAATATGTTTGTCAGAAATTTAAATTTCATCCGAAATTTCTTGCGTGTTGATTAAATGCATTTCTATGCTGCAGTAATTTGGAACGTTAACTAATATTTATTATATTTCTTACATATCATTATTAACATATTACTTAACGTGCCTGTAAAAAAAGTGCAAATGTTTTATATCTACAACGTATGTTTTTTGTCATTTTTTTTCATTAAAATTAAATGGCTTCGTTCGTAACCCCCTCCCCCCTTTTTTTAAATGTATATACGTAATAAATGCGTATAAGAAAATGTGTATTCTTTAGGTTTTGGAGTCTTCGGCATTTATTGTACTGGTAAAAGAGTCAGAGAACGAAAAGAGCTTATAAACCCTGCTTTAAATCATTGGAAATAAGCGGATATTTAAATTGTTTCAGTGATATTATAACTAGGGGTCTGGAAATCCAAGGCCTTATTAATTAATTTAAAGTGGTACTTAGAATATTTTTTTTGTGTGTGGTCTAATAGTAATGGACGTGGACTCGAGGTCGACTTTGTTTTCGTCGAATCATGGGTTTGAGCCCTGATGCCTCTAAAAATCCACCGTGTAGTGGGGCTGATGCATGTTACATCTGTTTGAGGTCCCAAGTCCTCCCACTGGCATGGTGTAGAAGTTTGGAGGGAAAGGTGCTAGCTCAGGTGTCGTCTTCGTCACTTGATCGAGGTTAAAAATTATGAAGTTCGTCGCCACTAGTCCTGGTGTTGCGACTTTAATAAGCAATCACACACTTGAACATTCCTTAAAAATTTTAATTTTAGATTCGTTTGCACAATAATGTTTATCAACTGCAATTAAAATTGTAACAGTGAAGTTTTTTTTTTATTATTTTATGTATTTAGGATTTACCATTATTGTTGATATTTTCTGTGTGTATTTTATACGCTATCTCTAATACAGTTGAAGAGTACGTACACTTTTGTACGTTATTGGCATTTCTATCGTTCAAAGTGAATTAGATTCGAATAATTTTGATATGAATAGTTATTAGCACGAATATTTTGATATAGTTTCGATATGAATTTGATATTAGTATGAATAGTAACTTTTTAATGAATTTTTGAATAAGATAGTAATAAATGACTTAAAAATTAGTGTAAGTTATTTTTTATTGGATACATCTCAATCTAATATAAAAGTTACTTTTTATTTTTAATCAATAATATTTCTTCCTTGTTTATAGCTTCACCCTGAATCAAACAATATGAATATCAAAATATTTATACAATCGCATATAATTTTCAAAAGTTCTTTATGAAAGTAAAATTTAAAAATCTGTTCAATCGACCAGTTAATTATTTAAGGACATTTTGCGTAATATATTCATATTGGAAAAAATAAAACCGTAAATAGAACAGATTGTTTCAATATATCAAATTACGTAATGATTTCAATAATTCTCTCTGACATTATTTGAAAGTATTGAGTAATAACGGATATGCCATCTTAATGAGAATGATAAGGTAGAAAATAATGCTAATTATTCTAGAGATTCACTAATGATGTTATATATTCAATTGAAGGAAGAAAGCTTTGTGATGAAATATGGGCATTATAAATAATTTATGTATCAGATAATTAGTAAACAACATTTCTCTGCTAATGATCGTTGTTTGCATAATAATGCAAATTGAAATTTCTCAATACATCGACCATTTTCAGAAACAAGAAGTAATCGTTTGCCGAAAGAATGCAAATTACCGCTTTTAAAGAAATTCATATAATCACTTGCATATCTATTCATTTATAGAAATAACAGAAATTAAACCGCTTCAAACCAATCAGACGAAAGGGAAAAAAAGCTTTTTAGAAACATGAAATATGCATCCGAGAATAATATAAATTAAAGACCTTAAAGCCATTAGGAA
Organism: Nephila pilipes; assembly: GCA_019974015.1. NCBI lineage: Eukaryota > Metazoa > Arthropoda > Arachnida > Araneae > Nephilidae > Nephila > Nephila pilipes. The sequence continues at coordinate 455,097 of BMAW01059929.1, read as the reverse complement.
CACAGTGGAGGAAACCATTACAACGCCAAACGATTTGCTCGGCAAATAAAGTTACGCATTGTTTCCAAAAACTGGCAATATCTTTTCACACTATATTGTTGCCGGGCTTTGATAAAGCGCACCGTATTATACTACCCACTGATTTTGACGCTACGAAAGGATGAAAGTTTTGCTCACAAAAAGACTTCATAATTTATAAAGGGGGAGGGAGAGTAGTCTCTCCGCTTTTTAACGTGATTACACCAAAACAGTAAAAGCGATTACCCAGCGTTTAATTTTATCGCATCAGGCGGTGGTAATTGGAAGCAGCTGCGTTCTAATTTTTAAGAGCTCTGTTATACTGCACAAAATGAATTATTCTATCTGCTTGTTTTGGTAATGACTGTAAAAGGAACTGCGGGTAGTATTTTTTTTTTTTTTTTTGCTTTCTTTACTTAAATATGTATGTGTAAAAGAATAATGTTAGAAATTTAATATGAAATACTGATGTATCAAGTGGTGAATTAATTTTTCATTTTTTTTGACATTTTGTTGCCTGTTTCATCAACATGAACTTATTTGTGTTTTATTTTGGTTCTCATCCATGTATTTAGAATTTAATAATTAATATGAATTAAGCGCTGTTTTGAAAATTCGATTATCTGCTTTTAAGTTATGTGAAAAAAAAAATGTAGTATTCACGTAGTAATTTTTATGCTTGAAATATAGGCTTTATTTTTTGCAAAAAATTGCTATGTATTGCATTTAATAGGGATAAATATAATATTTTTTTCTTTGTTGCATGGCAATACTCTCATCAGAGTTCACCGCCTTTCTAAATTGAGATATTTAATATCAGCATATTCGTTATACTATATTTATTTCAGTTGAATTATTATAATTTATGTGTTTTGAAATTAAAGCATTTCGTTATTGAAACTTTTAAAAAATTTGATTTGATATATAACTGTTATTACATATGTAATGCTTAAATCGGATTCAATATACGAAAGTGGAATTAATATATAATTTAATTCGATAAAAGAGAATATGCTGCTTTCAGTTTCATTGGTGATCAAATAACTGAACTCTACAATGCATTTATATGTATAATTAAGAAGAAAAAAAATTCATATGAATTGATTAAAATACGTTTGCATGGGTAATAAGACATGTTCCATAGACAATCATGTCACAAGTAAAAACCCTAGTTACACATAGCAGCATAGAAAAATATCTTTTACCGTTTCTTGTTTTAAGAATATTATAAACTATACAATAAAAAAAGTATGGGGCCAAAGTTTATATCCTGAGATATATTTTATGGAAGAATTTCGAGCAAAAGAAAGCTGTTTTATCTTATAATCAAACTAAACTTGAAAGTACTCCTGGGGTGTTGTAAGGATGTATAAAAAGCTAAATCCAGTTCTCACAAGTGTCGACCTTGTCACCTTAATGTACGACTTCGGAAGTCGAGTAGTCATGGTCACGAGCTGCTGCCGTATTTGTTACTGTTTAGTCGAAAGTTCCTAGCGATCCTTCTATATTTTCGACCCTCCTTCTTGTCAACCACCTTTTACTTTTTTTTCAACTTCACGTCTAGACCACAGTTAATTCTTGTTTGGCGCAGTATAGCCATATCTGGCTCTTGCGCCAATAAACTTTACATTCACTCACTGACTCACTTAGTCGAAGGTTCCAATCCCTAGCCTTTATACGAGTCTTGATTCTACTAAAGAGCTGTTGGATTAAAGGGACTGATGTTCGTTAAATCTGTCTGAACTCGCTTCTCACGTTGGGGAAGTTTGATGAATGGGGTACTATCTCAGGTGTCATCCGACCCGTGTGGTGACCGGGGATGACAGAATAGTCTCACTGTAGCTCATGCATGTCGTAAAAGGCGACTAAAATGGGTACCCAGCGTCTGGGGGTATAGCCGGGCACCCTGCCCCTGGGGATTATATCAGGGGACCTCAGGGACTTGCCTTCTTCAGGTAAGTACGGGCTTCACGAACCCGAGGTACCCTAGTGATCTTTTTCTTTCCCATGGGGTTTACTGTCTTTGGTAAACACGGGTGACGCACTCCCGGGATACCCTAGCGATCCTTCTCTATTTTCGACCCTCCTTCTTGTCAACCATTTTTACCTTTTTTTCAACTTCACGTCTAGACCACAGTTTAATCTTGTTTGGCGCAGCATAGCCATATCTGGCTCTTGCGCCAATAAACTTTACATTCACTCACTCAGGTGTCATCCTCGTCACTTGACCTGTTTCAAAATTACAACGTTTGTTTCCAATTCCCTCATGATGCTTCCTAGTACAAAGTTAATGAACTATCCTTTAAGTTATCTTAGTATGGTATCGAACTGCGAGGCTCATCGCCAATCTCGGTTATTGTAATGCAATCAATTGAAACATAATAAATCAAACGTAAATTAATGCTATTTATTTTTATTTATACGTCTTCGGAACTTCAAAATTGTTTTCATTATTAGCATAATCGTAAAAAGAATTCACCAGCAAACATTATGGGGTGAATCGGACTTACTGCAACTGCCCTGTTAAATTTAGAAAATATTATTTATTACCCTCTCTGTAACATGTAATTTCACATAATCAAATCTACTTGCCCGCAGAAAAATGTCATTAAAGAATCTCCCAACATGAAAAGGTTCCATTGACATCACTATTATGTCCATCCTACACATCTAGACTGAACAAATAACGATGACATTTTCCTTTTATCATATTTTCCATCCAAAGTAGGGGAAAAAAATCACTAAGTGGTTTGCCATTTTTCTTCTACTAACTCCATCGCTTACTTTTCACACATTATCTCCTATAGGACGGCAATATTTAATGGGCTGGCTTGTCCCCCCCCCCCCTCTTGTTTTCTTTACTATCTCTTAAAGAATTCCACAATTCAGTGTCAATTTATGGGACACTATGAATATTCAACATTTGAGTCTGAAGGGTTCATTTACGCTTTCTTTTTCGATATCGCGTGGTGGAAAAATTATTATTTTTGAGCTTCGTTAAAGAAAACGGCAGAATCGTTATGTGAAGGCATTATGTGGAAAAATTTTTAACGTCGACTCGTATTTTTGGAAGGGAGTGTTAAATGGTGCATTCTTTTTAAATTTTTATGCCTATCGTAATTTGTGATGAAAACCGAGATTGGTTTTTGAATTTATTTATTGTAGCTGTTGTCGCTTTAGTAAATGAAGTAAAGACTAGGATTAAAGCATTATCGAGTTTGGAAAATGACTTCCAAACTTTTTTTTTGGATGAGTATAAACTAATAAATCAGGATAAATATTGCTTAAATGGATATATTTTTATTCTTTATTACTGCGCAATATTTTAAACATTTTATTACTTCTGTGCTAATTAAGTTGTATAAGTTTCTTTTCTTCCTCTTAAACCCTCGGAGGCTTGCCTTCTCTCAGTAAGTACCAGTATTGTGGCGCCGCGATACGCTAGTGTTTTTTTTTTTTTTTTTAAATTCCCGTCGGGTTTACTATATTTGCTAAATACTTGTGACGCGCCCTCTGAATGTACTAGCGATCTTTCTTTGTTTCCGACCCATCTTCCTGTCAACAAATATTTACCATTTTTTTTCATGTTGCTTCAAATTAAAGATACTCATATTGTTTGGCTAAGCATTACCAGATTTGACTCATGCATCTTAAACCTCAATTTTCATTCCACCTGTGTGGTGACCGCATATGGCAGAATAGTCCCACTGTAGCTCATGCATGTCACAAGAGGCAACTAAAATGGGTAACCAGCGTCTGGGGTTATAGCCGGGCACTCTACCCCTAGGGATTATATCAGGGGACCTCAGAGGCTTGCCTTCTTTTGATATGTACGGGCATCATGACCCCGAGGCCCCTTGTGATCTTTTCTTTCCTATGGGTCTACCGTTTATTGGTAAACACGGGTGACGCACCTCCGGATTACCCTAGCGATCCTTCTCTGTTTTCGACCCTCTTTCTTATCAACCAATTTTCGCCTTTTTTTTCAATTTTTTCACGTCTAGACCACAGTTAAATCTCGTTTGGCGCAGCATAGCCACATCTGGCTTTTGCGCCAATAACCTTCACATTCACTCGCTCAAATCCGTCGAGGCTCTAAGTTTTCCCATCGGTATGTGTGGATAGGGAGATGCCAGCTCACAGGTGTCGTCCTGGTCAATTAAAGATTCAGAATTACACGATCCGTCGCCGATGACCTTTGTTTTGGTTCTGTTTGATTTTATTAAAGTCGCACTAGAAGTAATACGAGGACTGTTGGCGACTTGTTTTGTTTATAAGTGCAACATTAATAAATAATGACTTTCACATTCACTCACTCAATTTTCATTCCCTATCTTGCTCCTTCCTTTTATAATGAATAGATTTTAGAGTTAAGAATTTTTTCCCCCTTGCATGGTTTTGAAAGATAATTCCATTATATTTCTATTTTTGTTGCTTTTAATGATTATATACTTTGAGTTAATCGGAAATGCATTAATATAATCGTAAGCTCAATTATCCTGAAGCTAAATTGTGATATTAAATATAGCTTTAATATTGCTTTAGAAACGAAACTCTGAGAAATCGTACAAAATATTACTTGATATGGAAATAGAATGAGATACGTCTCAAGGCTAGTTGTTAACTAAATAAAATATTAATGCTTTGTTTGATTGCATAACATACCAGAAACTTTTATGACTTCGAGTTAATTAGAATATATTACATTTATTAAGGCACACGCATATATTAATCTCAAGTACATATGCTATACATTAAAACAAATATTAAATTAGAAGATTTATCGTGGTATGTTGTTCGGGGATGTATTGCTGAAATAATGTCTGGATGGTTTTCTTTGTAAATAAATTCGCTCTGTATGTAATAAAAATCTGATTTTTAAACTTGAGGGTTGAGAAACAATTTTATTGAAATTCAACTAATTTCTGTAACTTGATTCAAGAAATGCAATTTCCCTTTTATTTTCTAGTTGGTTATATGCATAATATCTGATACTGATCGTGATTTAATAGAAATTTATTAATTGATAGAGTTCCGATTCGGTTTGTAATTTATTATTAAATTAATTGTAGTTAATTACAAGAGTATTGCTTGTAATTTACAGTTTATTTTAAAAGTGCAACTACCATTTGAACAATAATAATCTGTTATGCAATGTGATTACCAATTATTTTGAAGTAAAAAAAAAATATTTTTAACTAAAAATTTCTGCGATGTGATGAAATAAATTGTTTTAACTGGAAGATTTTTTTTCTTCTTGATCAACTTATTGTCAGTCGCTTGAATATAAAGGGTTTTTGGGTTTCAAGCAGAACTTTAAACCATGTTTTTGCTGTTGTTTTTTGGATTCAAATAATAGCTTTAAAGTATTTATTTCTTTTTAAATGTAATGAATATATTTTCAAATATGTTAAGCTAAAGTATCTTTCTGAAATTATACAATAGCACTTACTCTACTTAAATAACACATTGAGAGTCATTTCTATCCAATAGTTTGCATTAGTCATTTAACTATGTTGGTTTATTCCAGCATTGATTAAAATGGGAAATAAAAGACCCAAGTTTCATTTTTCTGTATAAAAAACAATCGTTCATGTAATAAAAGTATATTTTTGTGATACGGCCGTGGTTGTCGAGTGGTTATGGTATCGAGCTCTTGGTCGGCTATGTTTCTATTGAACCGCAATTTCAAGTCCCATCGTGAAAAGGGGCCAATGCTTTTTTAATCTGTCATGGTTTGAAAATTCTCGCATTGAAATAGTGTGAAAGTTAAGTTTCTTGGGACCTGTCTTGAGACCTTTGTGTCCGAAAAAAATTGTTCCGGTCGCTTTTGCACTGCTCTTATCAGCCAGGCCAAAAAAGATTCCCCAACAGACTAGTTATTAAGGTGATTTTACTTCTGTCGTCGTTGTGCTGAAGAGAGCCGGTGCAAGTTGTCCAATTATTCGTTTGATATACGCGCTGCTATGATCTCCATTCTGTTCTGAAAATCTCTAATTAAACTTTAATTACTTAATGGGTAATTATAAATGAGAAATATTGCTGTTTTAATAAAATAAACTATAGTTTTTCAATTAAATACTTAGGTTTTGTATGAATCTTATTCATGTAAACTATTTCGTTGTAAAAGAAACATGTCGTTCCTGATAATATAAGATTTAACAAACTATTTTCTAAAATTAACCATATCGAACTTTAATATATAATAAAAATCATTTATGCGTGTAGTATTGTAATAGAAGAATTATTTTGCAACATATTCAATCCAAAACATATTGCTTAATGTCCACGACCAATGATCGCAGTGGCACTATACTCTTCTATTTTTCGACATTTTACGTATTTTCATAGGTTGAATGCGTTTTACTTTTTTTCACCACTTGACAAATTTTTTGAAAGAGTGGTTTCGGCGTGTTACATACCTAGAAAATTAAATTTAGGATGAGAAGATTAAAAAGTAGTCGTTGTCTCTCAGTTAAGAGTAAAAATAAAAACTGAAAATGAATGTAATGCATGCGAGCTTTATGGGGGGGGGGGAATCAAAGTAAAAGGAACCAGCCAGATCAGGCATAAAAGCTCGAGAGGGTTAAGAATCTCCTGGTGCCTATTTCGTTACAGTAAAAGATTATGTAAAGGTGTTGCGGAGTACACACAATCAAGTGGTTGAGAAGATTCTCAGTATGTGACCCGTTCCTCAAAAAAAGTTCACCATTGGGGTCCTGTGCTGTTGACAGTGATCTGCGGACCCAATAACATGTCCACTTCTTTGAAGACCACTATAAATGCAAGAACAAAGAGCCGGCTTCTAAAAAGACCGCACAACCATGTAAGTACTCAACATAATGGCCTTTCGGACTGACCGTCTGTGAAAAGAAGCAATTTTCAGGCAGACATCTATTCCTTTTGCACCGAGGGATTATCCATGTCACAATTGGGTTTTATGATACAGCCGTATAAATGTGTTCCCGCTTTACCCTCTTGGGGTACTCCCCCTTGGGGGGATGTAAACCATAATGTCGACGTCTTTGTTCGGTGGACACTGACGGATTGCCTTGCCTTTCGATTCTGGGGGAAGGGAGTGTTGGATTACAAGGCATATTAAAGGATGCCGATGATACAGCACAGCGATAATTTCGTCCGATAACATCGTTGATTGGTGGTGTATTCTTCTGGAATTGGTTTTCACGCGAATGAGACCGTTATCGGCCTTTTATCCCTAAAGTTCAAAGATTTTGAGGTGTGGAACTTAAATTGTGTTTTCAAGATTGCAGTGGTCATATAAGTCTTTCAAGCGTTTCTCTCGTTATCTGCAGTTGAGTCTGTGCCATCAAAATTCTTAAATGATTCAGACGCATGCATCTCTATCGTAAAAATCGGAATGTTATCGGAAGAAAATTTTTATTTTTCACGTAACAGGTTGTATGAAATGACACCTGGGTAAGCATACTTTGAATTGATTAAAGGAGATTATTTGTTTATATTAGCATCGCTGTTGACATGCAAGTCCACTTAAGCTGATACCTCATTTTCCAAATTGAACAATCTGGAAATTATTTTACAATTTAAATATGCGAAGTGAGTAATAATATGTTCACGAATGAATATTTTTGTTAAAAATTGCATTGACTCGATCTCCGACTCATTAAAAGCGGCCGCGAAAACCGAGTGGTCATGGTCACGAACTCATGGACAGCGTTGCTTCCGTTGAAACAATGTTTTCCTAATCATGTCTTTTCTAGGAATGTCTGTCATAGCTTACTCGCTGATTTACGTTTCATTCGCTTTCAACGCTCTTTATGAAACCACGCCATCTGGTTTTCATAGATAACGTTTTGGTGAAGTAATCCACCATGATACTCGTATTGGAGCCGCCAGATGATGGTTCCGCTTTCCTAGGAGGTCATAGCTGAACCGTGATTCGAAGTCTAATTCTTCCTAAACCAGCTGTGTAGCAGGAATGATGCACGTTAAATATGTCTAGGTTACCGGTCATCCCGTTGGGATGGTGTAGAAGTTTAAAGAACGAGATGTCGGCTCAAGCGTCGACCTCATCTCTTGACAAGCTTCAAAATTACGAGATATGACGTTGATAAAGTTATCAATCATTCAATCAACCGATTCATAAAGAATTTAGTATTTTTTTTTTTTAAGTTTTCAACAATATAGAAGAACTCTCTATTGAAATAGGATTATGAGTAACATTAAAGCAAAATAAAGTGCATAAATATTCTATGTTGTACCAATAAGTTTCGCACTATCAACGAATTGTGTATTTGTTGGGAGATTCATGAAATTGAATCAGAAATTTAGGAATAACAGTAATTTGTAATTAAATTTCTGAGAGATAATTTGAAAGAAAAATCATTTAAAAGAATATTGGTCGCATTTATTTAAAAAATGCATACTAATTAATGTAATCTGTTATAGTAATACATACTGATGTTCAATGTAAAAACGAATAATGTACAGAGACTACATTCACATTTTAAATCTGAACAATAATGCGAAAATGTTACACTTTAACTGCATGAGAGAAAAATTAATACTATCTTTTAGAACAGCAGCTGTCTTAAATAAATCCTGTATTTAAACCCAACAAATCATCCGTCCAAATTAAACAATGCTATTTTGTCAGAACGATGACACAAAGCATTACGCGAAACTCGAAATTTTACTTAGCCCGAGACGTCTCCGGCAGAAGATACAACAGCACTTCCATCTTAGTCGAGAGAGAGAGGAGCTTTCCTTTGCACAATGCATAGTTTCAGTTTCTCTGAGTGAAGCAGGACACCCTATTCATTCATGGCAGAAATTTAATGGGCCGCGTTAAATTTCGCCTCGCAGTATTTAACGCTGACTAATTATGCTTTCAGCGTGGAAAACGCGCCGTTTGCGGTGGCGTCAGCGTTTATTCTGTGATGGTTGCCCCTGGACGTTTTCCATAGGATATTGTAAAGGTTTGGAATAGCTCGGGGAGAGAGGATGGGGTTGTCGAATGCCGCTGACGTAAATTTATCTTAAGGATTTTGAAGGTTTTGGAGAAAGGCTTTAATGGTATATTCGGATTGATACTGGAGTGAACGTAAGTGAAGCGGAAGAAATGTTGTTTTGGTGGAGGAGAAAGCGTGTTGGATTTTGAAAATAAGGTTAAGTTTTGAAAGGAAGTTAGAAAGTATGTGAATGTATTTTTTTATAAATGAAGTGTATAATTTCATCTTTTCTAATTTAATGAATATTTCATAAGTCTTATATTTATGTTTTGATTTGTATCATGGATTATTCGCTTAACTGACATCTGTGGTTTGTTTCTGATTCTATATTTAAGTTTCCAGTTTCTCAGTCAAATGAAAGGTGACGATGCAAATTATTTTAAATTTAGATGTGGAATGAATACATATAAACAAGTCGTTTAAAAACGACTGAAAATTGAAATAAGGTACAATACTGGCACAGTAATGGGAAGGTGATAGTGTGATGTGCGCGAAAGTCTTCTTGCCTGTCAACGTGATTAGAACCAACTCTGATTAAATATTTAAAGGATGCAATCGCATCGTATTCCAGTAAGCGTATTTTTTGATGCATTATAGAAGTTGATAGCACTAGTGGATAAAGATCTGATACTAGCAACAAATATCCTCCTTATTAGAAGATAAAAACTCTATTTCGAAATATGATTGACTATTTTAATTTGTCTGTGCTTGAACTTCGGTTGAAAGTTAGATTTTTTGATCAATGTAAGGTTAAAAAGACAAAGTGACGAGTAATATGATTAAATTGATAAAGCTATGTAGCCTTTAGACAATTGTTTGCTTCTCTTGATTCAATATCAAATCTACGAAGTTTCAAATTTAGAAAATAATTGTTTGTGTAATTCCAGTTGGTCCATTACGGTAACAACACTACATAACAAATATAACAATTCCATTACTAATAACAAAATCTGTCTTGGAACTCCACTTTCATCTTTCTAATAAGGTTTTTACTTATAAGATTATACCAAAAAATGACCCTGATTTCTTAGAATTAGTATCTGTTTTTACTCTCAGGTGTAAATCTAGAATGAAAATTTCATTTAACTCTCCATTTTAAAAAAAAAAACTCTTATTTTGAATTTTTTCGATTGGAATCTGATGTATATAAAAATATATTTGTATAAATTGGACAATTCATCCGTTCTTGAAATCGTTAAGTTTGTTATATTACTTTAGTAATAATTCACCATAATAGCTTTAAAGACTTTTATTCCTGATTTTTGTGACAAAAACAATGATTCGTCATATTCAAAGCTTATTCTTTCATCTTGCGCGCATGTGACGTGCCCCCGGGATACCGTGGCAGCCCTTCTCTATTTTTGACCCTTGTCAATTTTTACTTTCTTCCATTTTTCAGATGTCTAGATCCCAGTTTTACCTTGTTTGACGCAGCGTAGCCGTATGTTACACTTTCGTGAAGTTAAACTCTGCCATCAATCACCCATCTAAGATTATTTCCACATATATTAATCAATTTTATAAACATTTGTTTTAAGAACATTAAAGCATTCATGGTGGACTTATAAATATGTGGAGCTGTTAAATAATATTTTGAATTAGCCTGGATTTTTTTTTTTTTTTGTGTGTGTTTTCAACATTTTGAAGGGGGGGAAATCGTGATAAATTTGTGTTTTTAAGATCTGTTCTTGTCTGTCATAATACATGAAACGAGAGTTGTATCAGATAGTTATTAAATCTGAATACTTTTATTTGCAATGTAATTTATTTTTGGAATAAGTTTTTCTTTCTCTAGCATTGACACATTAAATACATATAATATCCAAGTACATTTTGTAAAACTACTTGAGACACACTTATTTTATTCACTGCCCGGTTACCTGTTTCGGCTCTCTCAAAGGGCTGCTTAACTCAGTCAATACGCCTCATAGTTGTAATCCACAGTCAAATAATGAGATACTGAGTTGATACTACTCTCTAAATCCGTACCAACGTGAGGACTTAAAAGAGACCGGACACATTTAACTCGCATCAACTCCACTTTATGGCGAGTATTCAGTGAAATCGGAACTCGAATACGTGACTCAACTGAAACGTCGACAGCCATGAGTTCACGACTGTGACCACTAGGTTACTATTACTTTCTTTTAGAATAAAAATGTTTTTCTTCTTCTAGTTACCACGAAAGATATAACAATTTCTTAGAAAATATCTTTCCTCTGACCCCCTTTACAATTTTTTTTATACAGAATACAGGTTCAATAACTCAAGTTTCTAAGAATTGTGAAGCTAAGACTATATCTTCTGAAAACATTATTGCGAGATTATTTTTCAATTTAAAAAATAATCTCTCATATTTTTTTTTTTTTTTGACAATTCGAATAATTTAGCGACGTTTTTGACCTTTTTATTGTGTCATTTATGCAATACTAGTAGACTGGGCAATTGGATGGTAATTTTTTTTAAAGAAATGAATTTTTCGTTCTCTTTCGATTTTTTTTACTGATGCGATAAATAATTTATAGACCTTACGCAATTTTAATTGTACTTTTTAATTCGATATTTATAGTAATTACATTATTGAGAAGTTATACAATAATGTTACGCCTATTAGTAAAATTGCATAAATGTGCAGATTATTTTATATTGTGAATTTCAATCACACACGTGTTGTTATAACATTGATTTTAGGAGGGGGATATTTCTGATTAACATTAGTTACCCGATAGTAAACTAATGTCACATAGTTGAATTAACTTGTGTTTTTATTTTTGTCTGAAGTGATATCTATATTAATTTTTAAAGTTTCATTTTCATGATTATCATTTTAGAACTAGTCCTAGCTTGTGGTCGGTGATAGTGATCTTATTCATAAAATAAGAGTTTATTTTGAAACCTGATGGAAACACTGTTATATGGGCAGCGAGTGCTTCAAAAATATAGCTTCGAAGGCAGATTAAGCAACACATTTCATCGTAATCAGTAAATGCATCTCATATCAGAAGATCAAGAGAACAAAATTGTTTTAAGAACGCTGATTTCTAGGGCAATATATTAGTTAGGTATCCTTGCTAACAGAAGGATTCCTAATCAATTAAATGCACCCAAAAGATAAAACGTCATTATTAAACTTTTTTTTATATCTTTTTTAATAATCTATTTGATTTGAAACACGAATTCATGGCTCTTCCTTATCTTTGACATAACTGACATTTAGATTTATACTTTTATTGCATTAAATATTTCATATATTCAAAATATGGTTTCATGGTTCATTTATGCCTTGGATGTTCGTTACCATCAACTGAAAGCGGAAATGTCTGTAGAAATCCCAATTATTGTGTTTTGGTCCTATTAATTATAGGCGTATGCCTTCGCTTCTTGCAGATGTTTGACATATTGACTGTCTATTTTTAGGCGTGGATGGCCAGTCGTTGAGGGATAGAATTGCAATTGTTAATCAGTTTGTCACTATGGGGTAATGGACAAGTCAAACAAATGCAGCTGCTTCCCTCTCGATCATCTATTTGCTGTTTCTCCAACTGACCCCTTACCCCCCAAGGGGTTTTCAAGCTTGACATCCCCATTCAGGTACAACTCTCCAGTCACTTCGTCACTTCTCTTCTTGCTGATTGGACGAGCAAAAAAAGAGGGGGGGGGGAATCTCGTCCAGGTGATTTGCGTTACTTTCATATTTTGTACTAGTTCCTTCGGAAGTCGTGGATCAGTATGGATATACTACGAAGCTCTTCACCCTTGGTGTTGTAAGAGGCTAGTTTTTTGTGTGTGATATTTCTGTATTTGTGTGCATGTGTATTGTTTCTGCCAGTGCATTTTAGTTGTGGATATCTCGTGACATGATTCGAAGTTTTCTTTGGATATTCTGTTTCTTACATTCGGTTAATAAAGGTAAGTAATTTTGTGTATTGCCGCTAATATAGGGTAATATTTGGATGTATCCAGTCGTTTGGAATTTGACAATATTGTAGTTTTGTATTAATTTACACCCTAAATCCACGGAAGTCTTTTGATTAAAAAAAATTGTACTAAGCTGATTGCAGGTTATAATTATAAATAGAAGATATAGTAATTTTAAGCATTGTTATATGATGATCTAGTTGTTAAATTTTGCGATCTCGTGTCAAACTCTCATTTCGCGGCTTTAGTTCAAAAGTTTGTGGCAAAAGTATCATCTAACCACTGTACTTAAAATTACAGAATTTATAATACACTTAAAATTTGATTTCGGTGTTCATTATTATTCATTATTATATGCTCTCAATGATATACTTTGCTTGTTTAGTGAATAAATAATATGCAATTCGGATACATATTTTTGAATTTACTGTGAATATTTCTCATATGGTACAATATATCGATATAATAAGGTACAACATATTGATGGAAATCTCGAATTCATTGCAACGAAATAATTTTAACGCGATTTAATTAATAAAAAGAACGAAGAATTACCTTTGAAAATTATCTGCGATTATAAAATTCGACAAAATCTGATGGTTCTCAGTGAGGTAGAAATTAACTATTAAATTAATAACTCATGATTTATGTATCATTACGAACGATCAGATAACGTGATTCTGATATGAAAAGCCTGTAGTAATTAATTAAAAGTGAACTTTCAAACAGAAGTCATTATTCATCTTTCCGAAATCGATGACAAGGGGGTTTCGTGTTTCAACCGTCATATATTTCGGTTAATAGGTACTTGGTCTCTTTTAATAGTATGACATACTTGTATTTGTCACGAAAGTAGGTGATTCATGAGAGCTCTCGAAATAGGATTCTGCAGACTAATCAATACTGTGGATGTTAAGTTATTTTGTAGCCGTAGTTCAATTTCAAAGACAGGATTTATTTTCGATTAAATCGGCTCTGCTTTTAATATCTCTTTTAAAAACATTTCCTTCTCCACGGGTGGAAAAAATTGTGTATACTACATCCAAGGTGACTTTCACATTTATCTAAAGTGTACGATAACAAGTAACCAGTTTCCATTCCTACACCATTAAACCAATCACAAGTTCTTTACAATACTTCCTTCGTAAAAGTATTTATTATTGCTAAGGGATAACTCAGATTTCTCAATAAAAATATTCTGTATTATTAATTTATTCTTATGTACATAATGCTGTAAATTACAACTATTTATGTTAAATTGTTTGGTTTCAGGAAGCCGTAGATTGAGTAACTCACAGTATGAAGAAGAGTTCAATCTGTTCAATGACGATCTTCGAAAATTCAAAAAACGCTGGGAGAAATGTATAACTCTGGATACTAACTATATAGAGAAGTCTTAAGGATAATAAATAAAAACCAAGTTTCCATCTTGATTAGTTTCGGTAATAATTTAAAGCAGCCTTCTGTGCTGTAAAGTTTCAATTTTTACAAAAAGTGACAGAGAAACTTTATTTTAATTTATTATTTTTATAGGAATTAGCTACATAGTCGCTATCCAAAGTTAAACATTTCTCTCTGCTTTTTTTGATCTATCATAAACCATCATTGTAGAACTCAGCAGATTGAATTCTATCTTCTCCTTGTTGCGTCGTGTAATTTCAATCAACGGCTTCCTGAATCTACACAAATCAACATTTATAACTGTAATTTACAACTTTATCTACATAAATATCAATTAATACAGAGAGTAAATTTTATTCATAGATTTTGGTTGTTCCTTGACAGTAATTAAGACTTTACTATAACTCTTTCGTAAAATCATACGATTGGGAACTAAAATCTGAATATCACGAGAAAGAGGATTCAAAACGAATTGAAAACTGCAAAACTACTGGATTGTACAATTGAAAATGGAATAAAATTGAAATCAATGGCATAGCATACGATGTGATATTCAAAGAAGTTAAGTAGTTCCGCAAAACAAACACTTAACTCTTAAAGATATATTGTGGTTTATAATAAAACGTTTATGCGAATTATGCCCAGATGTCGGAACATGATATGAAACAAGGCAACCGAGCCATCTAATCTATTGCACATAGTAGGGGAATTCATGCAATGTTGAATATTTTAGATAATCGTATCTGATAAACGTGCAGTAGAAATGATCGTGTCCCCCCCCCCCCCAAATAGCTATAGTAGTCAAATTCTTAAATTGGTTTATTTAAATTATTTAAGAAAAATATAATTTTTTTCAAAGAAAAAGGATCTCAAATTGATAAAAATATTTTAAGAAAATAACTTCTAAGATAATCGGATAAAAAAACAAATGCTTTGAAAAATAAAATTCTGAATTTTTATAATGGCTTAAAAGTAACAATGTGGATCCCAAGCAATGAGGTTGCATTATAAGGTTAGTTATACTTCAATTGGCAGGTTAAATTAAAGGAACGGTGAAACTTACGAAAATATGCACAAAAAGACCGTTTTATCACTCTGAAAATTAACCTACTTATAAGCATAGAAAAATCCATTTTTAAGCCTAATATTGATAGTTTGTTTTTTCATATTATTTGAATCTTAACATTTGAGGTACGCATATACGATTGTATATCGCGTATTTCATTTATCAATTTTATTAAGAAATACGATTTAGCACTACTGAAAAACATCAAATTGTTAATATGTGTTTGTATCGGTTCATAAACATTTTTCGAAGACAATCTTGTTGAATGATTTTGTTTCGTTGATCATAAACTTATTGAGTTGTCTTTATATATTTGAAATTGATTGACATAACTTTTTTTACGTGTTAGCATTTTAATGAGTAACATATATGTTATTCGATTTTTCACTAGAATCACTATCAAGAATTTTTACGAGTCATTATTTGATCCTCTTATAATTGTTTTAATGAAACACAGTCTCTGAAGAAAACGATAATTTATAATGGAATATTATCCATACTAAATTGCTATGTTACAATGACATTTTACATAGACACAAATACGATTTCAAAGCTAAGAGGGCTACTATTATTCTTACAGTCTTATTTTTCTTGTAGCACGCAATTACAGGATTGAATTTATTACATAAGTATTATCTGCTTTCAGGATTTCATACAAGTCTTAGAAATCACTGAAAAATTGTGCTGCAATTAACTGAATAAATATTTACTTTAACTTAATATTAAAAACAATTTGAGTAACTCACAAAGAAGTGAGCTGTAATTATATATTTCTTAATATCGCCATAAAATTACATCTATGAATAGAGCGTTTTATCCGTAATCTTAACTATTTTTTTTTTTTTATCTCTCCACCTTCCTTATAGTTACTTTTTACTTAATTGTCTTTTCCTTCTCTGTTTAACCAACTCTTGACCCATGGCTACTGGGCTTGTCTTCGTTGGTGCGTGAGAATTCCCCGAGCGGCCATCAGGGTTACAATAACATTGTAAATATTCGTTAGGGCCACTCTGACGTAAGAGTGGACAAGACAAGGTTCTGTGATTACGGACTTCTCCAATGCGGAAGGACAGTCTTCTCCAAAGGAAGTCATTTCTTTCTTAAGAATGTATGGAACAGTCTGCCCAGCCACTTTGAAAGGGTCCGTTGGGAATTTATTGTGTCTGACTTGTTGAGAAATTGCAGGGTTTTCGGTGGATAATTGTGATTTGTATTGTGCAGCAATATATCGCCTGCTGAATTCCTTTTCCATTGCCATTTTGGAATGTGAAAATATATGCTTATTAATTGTTAATTTTTCTGTCTCAAGTTCAAAAATGTTTTCTTCTTCGCCTAATGCTTAAAGAGTTAGACAGGGAAAAGAAAAACCGGGATAATTTTTCCTAAATTAAAAATGCCCCAAAACTATCATATTCCAATTTCATTTGCTTATAGGATATATTACATTTTATTACATCAATAATTTCTGTTCTAATCAATCCTTTGGACCGCGATAGCCGAGTGATCATGGCCACGAACTTCGTAAATGACGATGTTCAGGTTCAACAATATATTCGAATTCTGATACTATCAATTAAAAAAGGAGGTGCCAGCTCAGGTATTATCCTCGTCACTTGACCAAGGTTCAAAATTACGAAATCTGTCGTCAATATAAGCTTTCATGTTGTTTCCAAATGCGGCATTAACAAACAATCACTCAGTCTGATGCAAACAAAGACACTTATGGAGGGTAATGTGGGTGGTTGCTCATTAAATACTTAATTATTGTCGAGTCATACATTTCTTACATAATGTGATATGAAAATTAGAGTGTAAAGTACTAGCTCAGGGGATATTTTTTTTACTTGATTCAGAATCATTCAAAAAATAGTCCCAATTTAGTTCTAGAACAGCGTTAATTCAAGTCAATCTACAGGTAGAGCTTAGTGGAATAATTATAAGCTTCAATATCGGAGATTTACGAATTCCAGACCTTATTACACCAATTTCCTCCATGTAAAATAATACAGACTGTGTCATGTCAGTTGGGCTTCAAAGCACTTAAACTGACGTGTGTGAAAGTTTGGAAATTGATATTCTCAAACGCAATTGCTGAGTTGTCATGGTCGCGATCTAATGGCCTGAGTTGTTTCCGCCGAGTCGTTGGCTCGATTCTTGTTGCCACAAAAACCCCATTAAGTAGCGGGCTCATTCGTAACAAGTCTGTCGTGACTCTAAATACTCTTGTATGCTGGAGTAGAAACTTAGAGAGGAAGGTGCCTGCTGAAGTGTCATCCTCGTCACTTGACCGAGGTTCAAAATTACGAGATCGATCTCCAATAGCACTCGTGCTGCTTCTAAGTGTGACATTCATTATAAATTGATACTTGATCGTAACTGGAAAAGGAACATAACAGAGCAATTTTTGAGATGACATGAATCTTGGAATTCACCAAAGATGGTCTTGAGGAAAATTCTATGTTTGTAGAATATTAAATGCAATTAAGCCTCATAATCCTCACGTGGCATGATGTGAGTTATAGAAGTGTAGTACCAGAGCTGAAGTGTCGTCGTTCATAATGCCTAGTAGATCACTTATACTAATGGCATGTCTTTGGTTTGACGTAAATTCAAACAAAACTGTGCTGTTAAAATTTAAATAATATTTGTATAATTAATAACTTTGAAAATTTTTGAAATAGAGTTTATGAATAAATTTCTCTTGGGGATTATTTCAATTTTAAAAAAACATGGTTGTTTCATCTTTTTTTTTTTTTTTTGTCTAAGGAAATAAAATTATTTGTAAGAATATATATGATATAAGAAGAAACTTTAATATCTTGCTGTAATATTTTTCAGCTTCTCAATGAAGTGCATTATTTATTAATGCTATGTAAATCTAGTCAAATTTTTTTTAATTTATTATATTTAGTTAGAATGGCTTATATCTAAAATTGTTAAATTTTTATAAATTATATTTACGAAGAAATATGTTCGTGAAACGTATAAAATTTAAATAATACGGATCCAAGTAGTAAGCTAAAATTCACGACATAAAGCCAGACAGAATTCAATAAACACTGCGTCTTTGAAAGTACTAAAATAAATGAGAAGTTAGAAAAGACATTTTAATAAAACATGCCTCTTTCTATGTATGAAAAGCTTGTTTCGTATATGGATATAATAAATATCGTATATAGTCTTGCTGCATAACGACTACCAACGGTACGAGGAAAATGAGGTCATACTATTGTGTCTGCTGTCAAATGGTCGTTATAATAAATTTTGACTTGTGATATGCTTTCTCTAAAGAGACTTTAGCAATGGCACGTATATGGATGATATCATTACGTAGAAGAAAGGGTAGTGCTTTTAGATAAGTCTGCTATATGCAGAATGACGAATTAAAAAAAAGTTTTCATATTTATAGTTTTGCTGCTTTTCCTTAAAAATGTATAATACAAAGCTGAAATAAATAAGACGCCAAGCTTTCGAACTTGTTTTTATCATCAACACATTTTGAAATTGCTATCGTAAGAATTGGGAAGTTTTCTTAAGCTGTATTAAAATAAATTTATATTTAAGGTTGTCTTCACCTAATGTTAAGGAATAAGACTCGAATTCAGAGCCATTTTTTCAGACAGAAAACTATTCCCGCATTAATATTGTTATAGATAACAGCATATTATATAATGCTACTCCTTCCATTTTAGTCAATCCATTTGTGTGTGCGCGCGTGCTGTGATGAATAAATGGGTTTTAAACTTTAATATATCTGTATGATAGAGGTAAAGAGTGTTATACCACAATAGTGAAATTTTGCAGGAAAGCAGCTTGAATATATATATTTTTTGTCTTTTTTTTTCTTTACTTGCAGCTTGCTTGTTAATGAATATTTTTCAATAATTTCTTTAGATTGGCACATTTTAAATTACAATGCCGTATTCCTATTTTAAGAAATGACCATTATTTCCTGCGTTCAGAAATGAATGAAAAATTGCTTATTATATGGAATATTTTTAAAATTTAAAGACACAGTATAGTAAATTCCTCGTGTGTTGTTACAAAACCACGGATTTTTGTGAAAACTGAGATATTCCTCTATCTAAAAATGTGTTCTGAGCCTGGATCAGCCTCTTTGACATTACCAACGGTACAAGGAAATTTCTCCTTAAACCTCACAAACCTTATACATGCACAACAGCTTTAAATATGTGCAACGAATGAATCTATTTTTTTAGTCATTGAAAATAACTATTTATTATTCACTAAGTAATATTACCAGCGGCGTTTACATGATACTATATTTCAACTGTAGTAATTATTTTTAATCCATACGAAAAATTATAATTTTTCATTGTATGTAAGATCTGAGGGAACGGAGAAATGCTTTTCTCCCCCATATTGCTGGAAGTGTTTTGTCGGTACAGTCTCAACACGTGTGTTCTTGAACCAGGGTAGGTAACTTCGTAAGTTTAAAATAACATTCTAGTCTTGAAATTCCTGAGAAATTCACGCCTCCTTTTCTTCGCAGTGCAGCTAACCCCCCAGACTGCCTGCCGTTTCCTAAATTTCTGTCACATGATGGAGCACGTGTTGGACATCAAAAGACTTTAGGAAAACGCATCCATAAATAACCCTTTCCTGTCTCAAGCTCCCCCAACTAAGTGAATAAATAACAAGGAAGGGTTAAGATGCCCATTATTCTACACCAGATGGCGGAAAGCTTGAGTTGGGAAAAGTTGGGTAGGTCAAGTTTAGAAACTGCGTTTTTGAATTTCCGTTTCAATTACTAGTTTACTAAAATAATTTTAAAAATGCTTCGTTTTCTTGAACTAATATCATTAACTCTTTGCATTTAAGTTAAATATTTTTGGTTGCCCCCCCCCCCTACCGATTCGATCCTTCTGTAACTGGTCGTATATATTCAAAAAGACTTTTAGTCATTGAATTAAATGCTATCATTATTTAGGAGAAAGATGACACGAAATTTTGTACCAGATCATATAAAAATGCTATTAACCAATAGTTTCAAACATTTTCAAATCTGTTTATTAATATGACCTTACTTAAATTTTTATCACAAATTAAGAATGATTTTTAAAACTAAATAGTTATAATCTTTAATACTTATAAATAAGTAGCATACATTAATGCTCCTCCTGTCTGAAGTGATTTACAACCTGACTTTTGTTAATTTAACGTAATATCTTATTTCATAGAGACCGGGTGGTTGGAAACATAATGCATTTTGATTTTCAATCTTTTATGGTACTAAAATTGCGCGTTTTGAAGATTAAAATAAGCTTATAATCTCTCCTAACCTAAAATATCTCCTAATTTTATTTAAAAAATCGTTAATTATTTCATCAAAATTGCGACTACTCAAACGAAAGGAGATTTTAGTTCAATGATTGAAGATACTTATAGAAAATTTTCCCTCATTAATTATTAATTAGTTCGTTTTTTAGGCGTACGATTGGCTCGCCGTTGATCATTGTAAAGAAGCTTATGTCTCAAAAATTAATTACTAACCAATGCATTAAACTTTTTACCTTTCACGAAGATTAGTTCATTCAAAATGCCCATGGAAAATATTTTAATTCATTTTCCGCCTGTGATTGGAATAAATCTCTCTGACTTATTTCTTTATTAATTAATAAATAGCGTAAAAATAATTTATATGCAAATTTTATTTCAGTAGTTTGGTTATTTGTTATTTATCGTTAAATGTTTAATTTTCTTTATACTTCTGCGTTATGTTTTAGCTTATGTATTGTTTTATTTCAATTATTTTTTTTTCTGAATTAAGGATTTTGATTTTTAATTCGGCAAAAGGATTTTAATTAATGTTGGATTTATTTATAATATTTTTAATTTATTAACTTTTCCCACTTTTTGGCGTTTTTGATAAGTTGAAAAATGTGTATTCGAATGTAAGCAGTGCAAATATTATTTAAACGGGAATTTGTGGTCATTTAGCGTTGTTCTGTGACCATGAGTCCTCGGATCGAATCTTGGAATCGATCGTTCTTCCGAATGCTTTCCTTAGATTTCTGATTTTCCACAATGTCACGGACAAGACGCTTGGATAGTTTCCTTAATTTTAGTGAGAGATTCTAATTAGATTATGTAGAAGGTATGACTGAAATTTAAAAAAAAAAAATATATTACTCAAAATAATATTAATTACATGATACATTGCAGGGAAATTTTTATATCATTAAAAAAACTGTTTTGGAACTTTCTTTAACATTCCGAGGCCAACCAAGATATGGTTGCTAAGGTAACGCAAAAATTATCGCCTTATGCCACTCTTCTTATGTTTCTAAATATAAATGCAACTTTGAAAATTTTACATTTGGTATAATGTCTGACAGATTTAAAAATACTTTTTTTTTAAAAAAAAATTGCTTTGACGGTATTTTTGATAATTTAGATTAAAGTTTTATATCGTAAGTTTATTAGCTTATCATAGAGTGAAAGAAAGATTTCTTTTTTTACATGTTTCATTAAAGATGCTGTTTTAGTAATTATTGGAGGCGACTTTTTGTTTAAGCGTGAAACCAGCGGTTCTCAACTGGTAGTAAGCGTATTTAAAGGGGTATGTGAGAGGCCGTTAGGGGGAGTACCTGAAAGGAAAACTTTTATGGCAATAATTTTAAATATTTGAAAGAACTTTAAAAGTAGGAATAAGTTTCTTTTAAGACAGTCAATTGTAACATTGCCGATTCTTGAAAAGGAGAAATTGCAGAAGCTCTAATTAAATACCACTCTGAAGAATCATTTCAAGGTAGAGGGATTTTAGACGCATTCGTGCTGATAAACATAATAAATTTTTTAAGAAAATAATAACGTTTGTTGCCGTTTGCAGACACAGTGCTCGTTCAAATGGCTTTTTCTTTATATACTCATATAAATAATAAATGTAGAAGCAAATTAAACGCAACTTCTGATTTGAGATCGTATTTATTCTGCTGATTTTCAAAATTTTGTGATTAAATGCAGTGCCAAATATTTCATTTTTTTTTTTTTTTTTTTGCAATCCTTGTGTTAATTTTTTATCTTCAAAAAAATTGTACAAAGAAAAAAAAATAGATCATTTAATTAATTCAACATACCGTTTTTTTTGTAGAAGTTTTTGGTATTTGGTCGGTGAAACAGATTGTACGTGTTTGGGGGAGGAGTCCTGGAGGATTCTTGGTTGAGGGCACGTGGATTGAAAAGAGTTGAGAACCACTGCATTAAATCAGAAGTGTGGTTAAAAAAAACTAATATAAGGATTCATGAATAACCATAGCAATTCATAACTAATACAAAATCTAAAATTATGAAAATACACGAACACGTTTATTATATAATAAATCAGAAATTATGAATATCTTTTTTTTGAAATAACATTTCAGAGAGACAATTGTTGTTTATCCGCGACATGGGCAGTTAGTAAAGGTAAAAATGTTTTAAACATTTTGTAAAATATAAATCTTTAATGTACAAGATCCTAGGTAAAAAAGAATGCTTATGAATGAAAAATTAAATTTAAAAAAACCTACTTTTTCGGACAATTTTTCGCATTTAATTTTTTTTTTATCTTTTCGTTACTAATATACTGGTTTCATATAAGATATTTTGAACCTTTTTTTTTTTTTTTTTTTTTTTGGTTTCATGCACCACTTTTTCAGTAAAGTGGATCCATGGGTGTAATCTCAGATGGAACATCTTTTGTCCTCCTTAAGGGTTTACTTTCTTTAGATAGATATGGAAATCATGATCCTGAGGAACCGGAATGATCTTTTTTCCCCTATGATGTTTACTGTTTTTAGTAAACTCTGGTACCCCTGAGACATCCAGCGATCCTTCCCTATTTTCGACCCTTTTCTGAATCAATTTGTTTACTTTTCAAACGTCTAGATCGCGCATTTCTTTTGGCGCAGATTGTGTTTGGCTCTTGCACCATTAACCTCCACTGTCACTCACTCTCTTGCGGTGGTCAGTAATATAGATCAGTGGTTCTCAAATTCTTTGAAGTCGGGGTGCACACATCCCCTCCTCCTTTTTTTTTTTTTTTTTTTTTTTTTTTTTGCGTGAAACATTTGCTTTACATCGTAAGCCTTAAAGCAGAAATGGCTAATCTTTTTTCAAATCAGGGTTGCATCGAAAAAGGCTTATTGCAAGTTTTTCTCCTTCAACAATGGAAGTTACGTGCATGTTGTGGGTGATTGGGCCATATCTGCTTCAAAGTGTTATTCATTAAAGAAATACGATATTAATTGATGCAAACATATTCATTTAAAAGATCGTTTAATGCTTACAGTTATTAAAGCATTCTTTAATTTAATGCTTTGCACGAGCTTGAGGCTCTTTGCAGATTTCAGCAATATTACGACAAATAAAGGATAAAGACACTCGCAACACCTCTACTAAATTTACCTAGTTCTCGCTTTTTTGTTTGTTTGTTTTTGTTTTAATGTTAACTATCGTTGAAAATCCTGCCTCGCAAAGATAAGAAGTGGAAAATAATTCATGTTTTTTTTCTGGAGTCCGGTATTAGTGTTTAACACAGATTCAAAGTTTACAAAGGGTATTTGCCTAGACTGTCAGACGAATTTGGTGATTACAATCCCATATAAAATTACTATGCATTTTATTGATTTTTCTTTTGCAAGGATTTTTGATGTGTATTTTAAACTGTCGGCGAATACTTGAAATGATTTCACAAAGCACCATTGCTCATCGGACCACGGATTAAGGTCCATATACGTATATGCATAGCAGGTCCTAGGAATCCGGACCCTCACCAACAATGAGATCTTTGTTTCTTGAAATCGTTTTGTTAAAATACGAATATCAACAAATAAATTTCTGGACTTTTAAAAGAAGCATCTGCTTATGGTGTAGGGATATGTATTACATTACAGACATAAAGGGTAATAAGTATATAAAATAAGATATATTTATACGCTTTAAGTAATAATACAAAAATAACAGTAAATACCCATTTATTAGTAATTCATAATTACATGTAATGCATGGAAAATTTCGAGTTAAGTTTTTGAGATCGTTGTTCTTTGTTTAGAATTAGAACAATAAACTGCTTTTTCGCTGGAAATTAGAGCGAGTTGACTTTTAAAGGCAAACTCGTGGATACCTAAGGGTCCATGAACCTTTGGTTACAGTTAGTTCTTGACACTGAAAGCGAGGCAAACAACAGGAACTGCGGTGAAACAGACATCTTCATTTTGTTATTTAAAACCATACTGCTGACAGAAAATAGGGTGCCCGACCGCGAATTACACATCACCGGGTGCGACTTCCGTTGACAATCCCCCCTCTCCTGTTGAGAATGAGAAGATACACGAGGGCATAGTGGCAATTAATGAGCATAAGGCGGGTGGAAGAGAGTAAAAAAAAAAAGAAAAAGAAGTTCGGTGGAAAAGAGGGTGCAAAGAAGCATCCAACGACGACAGACAACGTTAGACAAGAGCTATTCGAGCAATGGTGATCCTTGACTGAGAAACTTTCTCCTAACAGTACACCAGTAGTTCTTTCCTCAGCTTTTGTGGGGCTCCTAAGAAATGCATGAATGCTGTTATTTCAGATTTCCACAAAAGCGCATTATTTAGCGCGTATGTTCTTCTGCAAACGAAGAAAGATCCAAAGAGGTCATTTATATGTGAGGATATTGGATAAATAACTTCCAACAAGCATTGGATAAGCTTCACAAATAATAGTAGTTTTATTATAAAATCTTGATCGTCTATTATAAGATAGGCTTTTGCTTGTTTTTCTGTCCGAAATTTAAAAAAAAAATTATTTTTTTCTGCCCTCATCTTACTGGCAAATGGGTCATTGGAACAAAAGGAGCGCTAAATTTTCTTTTTCTGTCATAACTACATTGCCTGTTTGTTTCATTCTTATTTCTCTCACGAAAATGTTTTCGTGCATTATTGTTACGTAGTAGATATATCAAAATACACTGTTTGCTTAAAACTGTTATCGATGTCCGCATACTAATGCGTTCTGTGTTCAACCAATCTGAACATTCCACCTACCGTTAAAGGTTAGAAGCCATCTTGTCAAAACAAGTGTCACATAAATTAATTTATCAAATATACGGCCAACTAAACCAAGACCAATGTCCAGAATATGTGAAGAACTAAGCGTTGCTTACTTGGGTTAATTTCTAAGTGTGCCGGGATCAAACTAAATTCTATCTGACAGTAAGAATTAAATTTTAAATTCTATTTATTGAGCAATACTCTTTCTGAAACATTGAAACATAATAATAGTAAGCATCTATTTGACGAAAACAGGAGTCAGACCAAATATTATAGCAGAGACGAGATTCAACTTAAATTTGCGAAATGTGTAAATTTAAATTCCAACGTGATTTGTCTGAATTTTAATTTTGGTCGCCTGATATATCAAGGAAATTCAATAATAACTCCCATATACAGCATACATGCAACTAGTTCTGTGGCAATGGATTATTTGCGATTTCTCTTCACTAATCTCTAGGACTTTATAGTAATTTGAATTGCATAATATTTCAATTTCTTTTTAACCAAAAGGAAACGGGATTAAATATATTAAGTTAAAATTAAAAAAATACGGTGAATTAGAGATAGTGATATATAAATGAAATGAAATTAAAGGGGAAAGGAAGAGAGATAGATGATAACGCGGCAGAATGATGAATGTTTGGAAATTGTATTAAAGCATCGCAGTTAATCTTTTAAATAGAAACAAATTTTAATCAAAGTGCTAAGATAAGAACGGGTGGTTTGTGAGAAGTGGTTGTATCAGAACAAGGGAATTGGTAAGTTAAGATTTTATTAGGTGATATTAATTTAGAATTCAATTAAGTAGGATTCGAGAGTAATCAACCGTATCCATTCTTTAGTGATTAATAAATTACTTACTCTCACGTGTCTTCTATTGGAGTCTGAAGGTAGAATTAAATAATGAAAGATGGTTGTCACAATTCTAACTCTTTTAATATCGTTCCGACTTTCGTTTCGAGAGGAATATTATATATGCTAGAATTATAAAATGTGATTCGTGCATTATTACTTGATTCATTTACATAAACTTACTTTGGGGAAAGGCCTTGGCTTAGTTGCGAGATGAGTGGAATAAGATCATACTATTAAATGAAGAAATAAATATTAGAGAGCAATCCTCACATATCCATTGTATAATATTTCACTTAAACAATGTTTCAATGATTCTTCCATTATGATAATTCTTCATAATCTCCGTTAATTCTTGATGCTAAGTTATCAAAGCTTTGTATACTTAATTTTACAATTTTATTGAATATTAGAGTGAGACTTGACAATCGTAAGGACCGTTTTGGGGAGAAAAAAAAGGTTCTAATGATATTCAAAATTTTTCCATCGATTCTTAAACGACAGAAAATATGACAAAAGAAATTCATTCACAAAAAATTACGCTATAAAAATAATGTTAAAAAATTTGTTTAATACGTAAAATTCGACAATTTTATATAGATTTTATATCAATATTTTTCTTAATATCAGAAAGTATGGAAACTGTAAAATGTTTTTAAATCGTAAGCTACTCCAAAAAATCGTCTCGCTTGTTCTAAATATTCAAATGAAGCCATTAGATTAAATTAGAAATAAATAAATTTAATGGTTTTCATGACCAGCATAGTTCCAAAAGGGATGTTTTAACTTATTAATACCGTTCTCTGTCTTGTAATTTTTGCTTAACTAGAAACGTTGATGAATACGTCGTTGATTCTCGTAGTCGGTAGGAAGTACATAGTTAGTGCTGCTCATTGCATATCTTCTCCATTACTTTAATTGTGTCTTTGTTTCAAACCATTTTATTAAGTTCAGTATAAATGCCTGGAGCGAAATTAATCAAAACGACATTGCTTCAAAATCAATTGAAATCATCTTATTACATCGACAGGTAATATGTTATTAAGATAATTCGTCTGTTTTTGTTTGCTGAAGTAAACGGAGGCTTAATTGGATAAATTGTCCAACAGCAATCTCCATGCCTTCCTACCTCCTATAGGCAAAAGATCATTATCATCGTAATCCATCTCAGTCAGGTCTTTCTGTGAGACAAATTTCCTCCGACCAATCACTCACCCCCCGATTGGACACGGCCGTTTTCTTTCTTCCGAAAAACGTTCTCGCGGAACTTTAATGACTTTATTTCTGCGAACGTCCTGCGTAATACGTCATTAAAGGACTGTCTTATTTCCATTTCTTTGATTCTACTCAATCTGATATTAGAAGTATGTTTGCTTTGTAACACCGTTGCGAAACAATATGTGCGACGTTTTGGTATAATTGTGATAACGTGAATCGATTGTTTGCGTGTGAGTAATGGTGGATGTTGTGAAGCAGGATTGTGGCGTTTGAATTAATCCGACCGTTTCTAATCGCTGGGTCTTTGTATTTATGCAAAATTGAAGCATGAGTGGGAACGGTGGTGGGCGTAAACATTCGGTTCTTTGAATTGTTTAGGCTTCCCCCCTCCTTTGTATGTGTTACGTGTTCTTAAATTTTCAAGCATGTAGAGTATGCAGAGTGAAATTAACCCTTTTAGTGCCGACCGAAAGCATCATACGTATGCTAAGAATCCCTGACTAATTTGAGAAATTTGTTAAGGTTTGGGAAAAAGCTCTTAAAACAAAATCCAGAATGCTTACAAAATTTAAGGAGGGACATATTGCGAATTAAAGGGAGAATAAATGAATGCCAATTGCATTTTAATATTTGTTGAAAGTCAAACGAATAATACAACTGAACTGATTCTGCATCATCCATAACAGTGTTTTTTTATATATATATAAAGGCATCAGCAAAAATTTAAAGATTTCTGCTGCTAATTGTCATTGCATAAAAAAACAAGAATGTTTTACAAAAGGGTAAAACGACAGCAATAACAAAGGTGACGTTTTTCGAACATAGATTGTTAAGTCATAGACACGATGTTTACGAAGATCGAGGAAGATTTGATTATTTCGTGAGGGATAAAAAGATATTCTGTTGGAGATATCTAAATCCTGTGATTACAGTATCAAGAAAATACTTCGTGTCGAATTTCTATTTTATCACTCTAGCGTATACGCATTCTCGGCACCAACTCGTATGGACTATAACAAAAAGTTAGTCAACATTTTTTTCTCCGAATCTATTGCAAAGAAATAAAGCCATTTTCAACGCTTTTTAAGATTATTTTGAGATAACGTTCTGTCACGATATGAATAACAAGGCATCGTCGCATACACAACGATATATCGTCTTTGGTTTTTGTGGCCGCAGTAGCCTAGTGCTTGAGGCATCTGACTCGTGGCCAGTGGTTTATGTTTAGTCGTGAGTTTGAACCTTGATGCCACTTAAGACTCGCTGTGTAGCCGGAGCTAATGCACGTTAAATCTGTCGGGACCCAGTCCTCCCATTGCCTTGGTATGGAAGGTAGGAGAGATGGTGTGCCATCTCAGATGTCCTCGTCACTTGACCGAGGCTCAAAATTACGAGATCCGTTGCCAATAGCCCTCGTGTTGCTTCTAGTGCGATGGTAATAAAACCAAAACAAAATCGTCGTTGGTTTCTTTTTTTCCCCCTCAAATGTTGCAAACGACGATATATCGTCTTTTGGCTTTAAAAGGGCTAATATATCTAATAAATGTGGTAAAATATTCAGGAAAATGTTGAAATGTGATTGGGTGTATTTGATGTGGAAATTGTAATCGTTGAAAGCTGTAATGCTGTTCTGATTGAGAACAGAAATTGAATTACCTGATAAGAATGAAATTGAATTGCAGCTATATAATTGTAGAAACGAAAATAAAATGGAACGTCTGAGTGAAAATTTACAATTTCAATTAATTCAATTCCTCAAAAAATTGTTGTTTTTTAAATTATGTTGATACTCATGAAAACCAATATTTAAACGCAATTTATTTTTTGAGTATTTTATAATAATCTGCCTCTGATAGTAGGATGAAGTTTCATGATATTTAAATGCTTTACGTCTTTGTTTCGTTTTATTACAAAGTAATGCGAAACAATTCAACTTTTAAAGAAATGAGAATTATTTCTCAAAATTACTGCCTATATATCGTACGATCTAAACTTCACACTAAACACGCATGCATTTTGAATTAATTTAGATCTTAATGTTAAATTTATGTGAAATAAAATTTAGTTTTCCTTTAATTCCCATTTTATGCAATGCTTTTGACCCGTGTGGTGATCAGGTGTGAAAAACCATTGTAGTCCCATTGTAGCTCAAGCATGTCGTAAAAGGCGACTAAAATGGATACTCAGTGTTCGGATGTATATCCGGACACCTTGTCCCTGAGGATTAAATCAGGGGCCTCAGGGGCTTACCTTTTTTTGGTAGGTACCCCAAGGCACCCTCTCTCTTCATTCCCCATGGGACTTACTGTGCCCCCGGGATACCTTAGCGATCCTTCTCTTTTTTCAACCTTCTTTCTTGTGAACACCCATTTTTATCTTTTTTAAATTTATTAAACGTCTAGATCACAGAGTAACCTTGTTTGACGCAGCTTGGCCACATCTGGCTCTTGCGCCGTTAAACTTCACGATCACTCATTGACAAGTAATGCTTTTCCCTTTGTTTATAAATAATTTGAATTAAGTTCTATTGCTTTCAAAATCACATATTTGCGATATTTGACTTGTATATGGTCGGAAGAACTCTTAAGATAATAATGCATGGAGGTTATTTTGTTGAAATCTGCATCGCATTGTTTATGTTATTCCATTTACGCCAGTTGCTAATTTGTACTAACTTATGCAATAAGTTATTCATTTAAAAGAATGTTATTTGAATTTTCAGAAGGAATATGTCTGTACAAAGTATTGTTTCCAATATTTCTAGTAATTTTTAAATGCATTATTTAAATTACAAGGGGAAAGGAATTCTTCAAAGGGGGGGAGTGGACACGCTGGATATTTCAAGAATATTTAAGTTTGGCGCAATTTCACCAGATTTGGCTCTTACGCCATTATTCACTGTCACCCACTAACTCTCTCAAGAATTTTTAAATCACTATACTTTGACTTGTTAAATGTTTCGTCCTTTTAAAATATTAAAAAAAAAATCCTTTTACCAATAAATTATTTCCTCTAGTGAAATTAATTTATAATACTTCCCATATATCTATGCACAGTATCATCTAGTTACAGCCGACATTAATAAGGAAAAAAAAATCTAAAATAATAAAATTATTCCAAAGTTACTCTTATTTAATTGAGCTCTTCCTTTGTAAAATCGCAATGACTTGATAATATCAATGAAACAAAACAAAGCGCTATCTGGAAATGTACAAAGATCACCTGAATTGAAACGCTTGAATTCTTTATTACCATGTTTGAATTCAGCTGTTTCTTTAATTAGTATTCATGGCAGTTTTTGTTGTAGCTAATTTTATGTCCCGAAAGAGAGATCAATTATTTTAATGGCTATGTTTGAAATATATCAGATTATTCTGCATGGTTTTGATTAAATTAATTTTAATATCTCTCTGTGTGTTTGCTTTTCTTTTACAGTATGATTAGAGATCAGCACGAGGATTCGAAGATTAAATTTGTGAGTTTATATTTGAATAGTTCGTTATTTGCTGTTTCTGGTTTACAATCTAATGTGCATGACTTGCATTTTAATATCATTTGTGTTTTAAAACATAGTTATCGTTTAAATGGGCCTCTTTTATTTCTGTTCTTGCTGAAAATGCAACATTAGAATTCTTTTCCTTATTAACAGTTTCACGATTTGAACTATCTATTATTTCAGTCATATCGTAAGTACGAATCTGGATGCTGCGTGACGAGGGTGATGCCAATTAATTTTGTCGTGAAAGTTCTCATGTTGGGATTTTTCAGGGGCTTGCTTTCTTCAGGCGAAAACAGACATCACTCACCTGAGGCACCCTTGTTAACCTTTTGTGGGATTTATTGTCTTTGGTAAACACATGTGACGCTCCTCAGTGATATCCTAGCGATCCTTCTCTATTTTCGACTCTCCTCCTTTTCAGCATTTGATCTTTATTTCGTTTTTTTTTAAATGTCTAGATCACAGTTACACTTGTTTGGCGCAGTTTAGCTACATCTGGCTCTTGCACCATTAAACTTCACTATCACTCAATCAATCATGTTGGAATTGTGTGGAAATCATGGGTGCAGGGTGTGTTCATCCTCGTCACTTGATCATGCTTAAAAATTATGAGCGTTCTTGTTGCTTCTAGGTGCGACGTTAAAAAACATTCAAATGAAATTCACCATCGATCGAGTTTTAACTACATACTTACGTGTCCTGTGAACTCATTTTGAAAACAGTTTGAAGAGCGGTTAAAAATATTTGTTTAGTGTCTAAAACATTAAAAATATCGAAAATTATTTATAAGAATGTAATATTTTATTTCATTCACAAATGTTTTATTATAATTCGCTACCGTTCGTTTATTTTTAATACGTCGGATTCTCTTTCATTTCAACATGATTTGTTTAGCTATCCCCGATTAAAATGTAATTGGCCTCAATTTTGTAAGAATTACATATGCCCTAGAAGATTTCCGAATTATTTGACTTGTTATTTACAAATATTTTTTAAAATATTAGCAATACAGAGAAGATACAATTGGGACACAAAATGAAAATGCACTGATTATTTACAGCGACAAATGCCATTTTTCATGTAACATAAAAAAAAAAAAAAAATATGGTTCAATGCTTTTTATTAATGACAGTGTGAAAAAGTTTTTTTTCTCGTCATCAATAACAATGTTTTATGTTTTGTGTGTTGATTAAATAAATATTTTACTGCAGAAATTTATATTGTATGAAGTTCCTTTTTGTAAAATTTGTAACTTAGTACTAGTTGTATATTATGTGATGAATTAACATTGTGTTTCTTTTAATATATGCACATACATTATGTATTAAGTATCCTTGAGGCATTAATATTTATAAAAATTAATGACATATTGTTTTATAAAAAATTACTTAAGAACTAATTATGAACGAAAATAATCATATACTTAGTATGTATAATTTTATAAAATTTATTTCTGATGTATTTGTTGTTTTCTTTTTTAGGTAAGTTCAACTTCTGTATTGGTGCATCCTTAAATGAATGGCTTGGTATTTATATATTTCATTACGTATATAACTAAACTAATAACAAAACTTGATTTTAAAATCTTTAAAGTGAATTGTTTTTACTTTTAATGTTTAAATAAAAATATAAGCCCGTAAGTAGGAAAACTATTCTTAAAAGGGTTTAAGTAAATTATGTACGTTACAAAAATGTAACCCCCTTTCAAAATTTCAATCCTATTAAATCCGACTGTACGTTTTATAGCGAACTATCAATTATCCTGCTCTTCATGACTGACCAGAAATTTTTTATCACCGTTGCCAAACTTGTTCTACAAAAACACCATTCATTCCCGATACCATCTTGTATTTTTATCATTCTTTGTAATTTATGGATCATTAAACTTCACCTGGGACATCTGTGGTTTGCTTTATCAATTAATACTCTATCCCTACTCATTTCCATGAATTTATACACTCGACTCCTGTAATGGGCGTCACCTGTTGGAAGACAAACACCTACTTCAGCCTTGTTGACAGAGCTAAAAAAATAGCTTCAAATAATCCATCCTTTCATAGCTGCAAAAGGACCGACTTCATATAATGGATGTTTACGGGCTGAAGCCTTTATCCATATTAAACAAGGGATTTTGAGACATCAGGGTCTGGAGAGTTGAGAGTTTATGGCCAATCAGCGCTACGCCTCTGGTGCCACTAGACGAGTTAATCCTTCAGCTCACTGAATTGTAATTGGAGACTGGAATTAATAGAGGAACCAATCAAGAAATTGCTAATAACTTAACCACGGGATGTTAAAGTGTCACCGGGATGATAGTTGAGAGTGATTAACTGTCTTTTCTAAGGAGTGCATAAGAGAGGAATGGACGCTATGGCGACCTATGAAGGAATTTGCTTCTGTGGAATGTAGTAAATAAATTAGTGCCCTTATCGCGTGCGGGATGTATAGTGGCTTTTGTGGGGTCGTTTGTGGTGGCCTGTGCAGTGCAAACTTGCAGTGAAGTCTTAAAGGCGTTTAAATTTTACTCGTAGTGGGTAGACTCGTCGGTATATGATAAGCTAAGTTACTGAATTCCTGTAAACTTTTGTTAGTTAAGATTTATTTTATAAAAACTGATTTAAATTGTTCTATATTTTTTTTGCTGTGAAATTTGTGAGTTTTGCAGAAATAAAATACACACAATAATGCTACTTTTGTTTAGAGCCGTTGGTCAACAGTGAATTAATCTAATCGAAATCAGATCGAAATGTTATTTTTTTTTAGGAACTGCGCTTTGATGGTAGTAATTAAATGTGTTTGAAATTTAAGCTGGTAAAAGGAAAGTGTGTGTTCGATTCTGTTTTTTCATATTAGCTTAAAGTTGTTCTTGAGGTAATTTTATAGAAATTTTGAAAACAGGATTTTATAAAAATGCTTCATTTTTTGGAAACACGATTTTTGAAAAAATATGTATTAGGTATCTACGCCACGCTTATATTTTTTCGACCAAAAGTTTTCTCCTGTATTTCCATCGAATAATATTTGTTGTGTTTTACCATTTTATTTAAAAATGCCGAATCAGCTAAAAGCAAAACAACTTGAAAACGTGAACTTATGACTATTTATGGGATAATTTGAATGTTTTTAAATTTAGGTTTATAACATGTATCATTCTACGGGAAAAAAAGAAGTTTGAATAAGTATCAAAAAAAAAAAAAAAAAAAGAAAAAAGAAAATGGTATCTTTAATACCAATCTGAAAGACTGTTTCGTGAAGATAAACTTTTAATATTTTTCTGTCTTTGTAATTAACTTTTCAATACTCATTTGAGTATATTCAAGTGTCATTAGACAGTCTGTTGAAAGCGAACTAACGATGTGAGAAAAATTCATTAAAAACCTTTTTTTGCCCCCTGTATTTATGTGGGCGTAACAAAATGATGCATGCATGAAAAAGCGCTTTTTAATAAAGTATCTATCTTTTGATGAGCAGTAAATATTCCATGCCAGTTATTAAAATTTCTTAGATAGTATTTATATGCGATTTTTTTGCTGTAAAGGATCTATAGCGTGGTATAAATTACAGTTAAAAAAATAGTCTCATTTTATAACAATTTTATTTTCAATGTAATTAAAACCCTTGAAATTTCCTTAAAAAGTTCATTATAGGCAGATACTGTAAATCTTCTAATCAGCTTCAACTATTAGCTAGCGAATATTGTGTGTTTTTGATTATAATGCATGCAATGTCTAAAATTATATATTTTTTCTGAAAGTGTATTATTTTTGTCGTATTATTTCTCAGAACCACATTCTTTTATTTTCTCTTTTGAATGAACCTCAGTTCATTTATTAATTTCATATACAGAAGGTAAAGCATACAATGTTCCTTTTTTTAAAAGTAGTAATTGGTAAAGTTTTAAAAAGCAGTAAGTCTTAAAAAACTTATAATTCAAAAATCGGTAAATTAAAGAACGAAAAGTTGGAATTTTTGGACTTTCGCTTACTATTTAAAGATTAGCTCGAATGCCATTGATTTCATTGATTTTTCATTTGACTCTTCATTTGACTTTTATGTTGTATTGGACTGCACCAACCGTTTATTTTTTCCGCATTAAAACTAATCAATTTGCTTCAGAAAAATGCCGTCTTCTCCTGATATAAAGTAATAGAGTTCAAACTTAGGAGACTATTTTCAGGTTCGTGACATTATATTATTTATACGTGTTCATCATAGTGTCACAACTTAGAAACATTTAGTAAAAAAAGTATTGTTTTTCAACAATCTTTAGTACATTTTTTTTTAAAAAAAAACTACATTTAGAGTAAGACAGGAGATATGAAGCGTGTTCTATGCTAGAAAAAAAGATTGTTTAAATCGAACAAAAATGACTATGCTAATAAGGTATATGTTGCTTTTTCTGAAGTCACAATCGGCTAATGACGCGGAATTTTTTTTATTTTCGAATCCAAGTTTGAGCTTTAGTCTTCAATAATCAGATATTCGGCAAAGTACGCTATAAATAAAGTCATCACTTCTACAGCAGGAAGTAAAATTCTGTGTTTAATCAGCAGGTGAAACCGCAAACTTACAGAAAATACTGTGTTATCACTGAGGCCTTTCGTCCCCAGTGGCGCAATTGGTTAGCGCGCGGTACTTATAGAGCTAGTGCTTGCGAGTTATGCCGAGGCTGTGAGTTCGATCCTCACCTGGGGAATGTTTTTTTTAAATATCTTCTTATATTATTTGACTTTCGTATTCCAAAAAAATTCAGAAATCGATAAACAAGGTATTTTGGGTGTTAAAACCTGATGACTTTCGTATTCCAAAAAAATTCAGAAATCGATAAACAAGGTATTTTGGGTGTTAAAACCTGAACATTTAAGTAAAAAAAAAATATATAATTTACAAAACAGGGAATTGATTGGTTTTCTCCTATATTTATTTATTATACATTTAGTTCCTTAACTTTAGATACATTTTTTCGTTTCTTTTAAGAAACTCCAATATCAATAAAAGTAGTTTTTTAAACAAATTTACACAATGCAGGTCTTTTGTGAATATTAAATGCATAAAAACGTATTTGCTGACGAAAGTACATAAGTAGAGTAAAACAAAAATTATAAATTTTTTGCAAAGAACAGATTCAGCCACCCAAAGTGCATTTTTTTAAAATATAGATATAAGTCAAATGTAATTAAAATTGAAGAAATAGGTAAGAAAATGAAAAGTGATCTGGTACGCCAAAAGTGATCTAACGAAAACAATAGCTTCTTGAGTGGCTGATATTTTAATGTAAATCGAAGTGTTCCATATCGCGGAGAAATCGAGACTTTAAAAATAAATAAATCGCATATAATAGGATAATAATCATTAATAATAATCACTTTGTCGAAAGTCTTATAAATTTTTTTTTTTCTCAGTAGAGTTAACGATCGAATAGAAATTTTTATTTTATTTAAATTTTGTTTGATAAATCTACATGTATTTTCATCGCATTTGATAAATCGAAAGTCCTTTTTTTAAAAAAAATAATATGCTTTCAAACATTTTCTGCGTAATTTCATGAAAATTTATGAATTTTTTTCTTAGATAAAATAGATTTATTTTGCTCTTTATACAAACACAATAATTGTTTAGAATGTTGCTGTTTAGTTATCCTGCCATCTGGTGGCAATACATACAATTAGTATTTATTTGATCGTTGTTGCATATCCAAGTACATACATCCAGTATAGAGGGAGGTGTAAGTTTAGTAACACAGCAAATAATTGCAATTGCTTCTTATTAAAATTATTCTTCATTAGGATAAATATATGTACAGTATTTTTATTCTCGATCTCACAAACACAAAATTTTCAATGATATTTTAAGTTTGCTAGAATTATTTTTAACGAACGAAATATAATCTGTGTTTATTTAGCAAAAAGTATTTAATAATAAATTTAAAATTAATCATTGAAATTAAACCATCTAATTTTAGCGCAATATTTCTTTTTGTACTTAATGTAAATAAGAACCGCTACTACATTCTAAGGTGCATTCGCAACATATTGATTGCGGCAAATGCAATAATCAGATATTCGGAAAGTTCCAAAATTGTTTTTCCAAAGTTCCAAAATTCCAAGTATTTTTCCAAAATTGTTCCAAATTTGTTCACTTTCAAAAATCAAAGTTCCAAAATTGTTTTCGGATTTTAAGGATTTGATATTTCAAATATTATTGTACAGTTTATTTTAGAATTAATTAAATTACCGCTAGAAATGGTTTTATCATTTTTTTTTTACTAGGAAAGTTTGCTAATCTCATATTAACAGAATGTAACTAGTTATAATTTTAGTGTAGTGTTCGGGATCTTATCTTCGTAACGGTAATAAAGGTATTTTAAAATACAATGATTTCATAATGCTTATTATGACTAGATTGCATTTTGATCGCAATATACAATATCGCTAAACAACATATACTTGAAATTTTTACTTTTCTCGAA
Organism: Nephila pilipes; assembly: GCA_019974015.1. Classification (NCBI taxonomy): domain Eukaryota; kingdom Metazoa; phylum Arthropoda; class Arachnida; order Araneae; family Nephilidae; genus Nephila; species Nephila pilipes. Next base: position 417,626 of record BMAW01059929.1, on the reverse strand, counting down.
TTAAATAGGTTCTACATCCATAAACGCATGAAACTCTTAATGATATTTCTTTCAAAGAGGTCACCGTGTTCTTTATTTTTGTGAGACACATTAATTAAAACAAGGAGATGACAGAATCAAATTATAATATTAAAAATTCGTATTTAGATAATTTTTTCAAAATATGAATCTATATGCGTTGTAATTCCATGTGATTTGGAACACAAATACGACGCGGGAACAATGAAGTTCAAATTTTGAAAATGCAGCCAATTTGCGGTAAATGCACCTTGGAATATAGTAGTGGCTCATAACTTATTCACATTAAATAAAAAAAGGAAATATTGTACGAAATTTAGAATGCTTGTGATTGGTTCATTATGAAAAGCGTTCTATGTGTTTCATAGAGGGAAATGATTCACAGAATCTGGAGAATCATTTTAACGTCTCTGTTTGTGTAGATCAGGGGTTGCATATCTTTTACGTACCATGCGACAATTTTTTCAGACAGGAGTTCAGATGCGGGATATAACTTGATTAGTTTTTATATCATCTTATTTTTGTTGTTAGGGATTGAAATTGAGATCAGAGAGAGAGAGAGAGATGATATTGTCTGCTTTGCTTACGGGAGGAAAAGGAATAACCTCAAATTGCAGTTAAATTAATTTAAGCCACTTTAATGAAGTGGCCGTGGTAGACTAGAGGTCATGGTTGCGGACTCGCGGTCGGTATTGTTTTCATCGAGACACGGTTTCGAGCTCTGATGCCACTTAAGTCCTGTATAGCGGGGCTGATTCATTTCAAAACTGTCGAGGTCCCAAATCTTCCCATGGTCTTGTGTAAAAGTCTTGAGGTTGAGGTACCAGCCAAGTGTCGTCCTCGTCACTTGACAGAGGTTCAAAATTTGACATCCGTAGCCAATAGCCTTCGTGTTGCCTCTTAGTGCGACGTAAATAAACGATTAATAAATCAAATCTGTTTTACAAAAATATCACGCTATACTTACCTTATAAAAGATGAAGCTTATTCCATTTTCAGAATGTTTAAAGGTTTGTCTAACATGTCTTCTCTGTATCAGAATTTGACTGAAGCGTCACTTGTAATCATCCAATGCTTCACGGTTTGGTCACCCCTGGGGACTTCTGGGATTTTCCGTCTTTAGGTAAGTACGAGTATCATTATCCCGAGGCACCCAAGTGATCTTCTTTCTCGTTGGATTTATTGTCTTGGTAAACACGGGTGACGCACCCCCGGGTTACCTTAGCAATCCCTCTCTGTTTTCGACCCTCCTTCATGCCAACCAATTTTTGTGTCCCTCCCCCAATTCTTTCATGTCGTGACCACAGTAAAATCTTGTTTGGCGTAGCATAGCTACTTCTGGCTTTTGTGCCAATAACCTTTACATTCACTCACTTGGCTATCCCTGATGTAGAACTTGTATTTATGTACATAGTATTTCCTACCTTTAATAACCATGTGGATTGGTGTTACTTAATTGAGTGAATAGTAGTTTGTCAGAAAGGATGAATTTCTACTTTGGTTTCTGTCCGGCGGAAGCTGTGTAATGGAATAACCTAGATTTTTGTTACCTTTGTTGGGTCTTAAAATCTTGGAAACTGGACAATGGACACCAAAAAAGTAGGAGCAAATTAGAAAAACATTAGGACAAAGTTAGGAAAATGCACACCAAATGACCAGTGCCTTTAGCTTAACCTCAAAAGAGTTAATTGTTTTCGAAATGCAACTGTGTTTTGTAGTGGGGCTGATGTACATTAAATTTGTCGAAGCTCAAATCCTTCCGTTCGTGTGGTGTAGAAGTTTGGTTAGGTCGATGGTTAAATATCGACATCGTCACTTGACCGGGGCTCGGATCCGTCGCCACTAACCCTCATGTTACTTCTAAATGCGTCGTTAATAAACAATCTATTAATATAAATTATAAGGGATCACTCGGAAGTATTTTTTTATTGTATGTTTCACAATTTAATAATGTTTTGCTGAATTTCAGCTGAAATTGTATTCTTCTGAGCTTGTTGCTTACAATCGTGATATGAACAAATAGCGATTTTACAATTGCAACTGCAATTCGTTGAGTTTTCTGTTGTAGGTATAATTTTTTATGTGAATCCTTCTCTGAAAAAAGCTTTCGTCAGCTGTTCTTTACACAGCATAACATTCAGAAAGCTCTTTTCTAAAGTTCTGGTGATGGTATGGAACAATTTTCCGAGAGACTAATTGCTTAAAAACGGGGTGGATAAGTACGATATTTTTTTTTTGGATAAAAAAAAAGATAAGTATAATTAATACAATAAAGCAACATTCTCATGGCTATCTTGGAAGCATTGAAAACAATGCTATGGACTCTGTTTCCTGATAACGGTTCCATTCGGTAACAATGTCATGCTCCCACCTTATCCCTGTTTTTATCAGAAAACAATGGAATATGAAATTTAAGTGTCATTTTGGTGTGTTTCACTACATCGCGATCTGGCTATACCACTCGTTGTTACTAGTAAATCCCAAAATTGTGTTATCTCTTTGTCATCCTGTCGTTACACATCTTGTACCATTATTCAGTGTATACCACACCCAATTATATTGTGTATCAAAATATTATTTTATACCTAAGAGCAAACTATTCTGTTATGATCGATGAGCAGTTATTTATCTTGCGAATTCAAAGCTGCCTTTTTCGGTTCAATCTTGATACTAGAGCTTGTCGAACCGAATTAAGACTTTGTTACTTTTCAAATTAAGTTTCCAGAATGGAAATTCAACACACCCTTTTTCTGGAACCTATAATTATGTTCCAGATTGCTAGTCTCCTCTGTTTCATCCGGTGAGTCACTTTGCTTTTGCATTATCGTTTTTGTTTTTTTGGTTCTTTGGTCCTTCATAAGTAATTGTTCCCGATTAACGTTGAGTTACTGATTTCTCTATCCCCTCTTCCTATTAGAGAGCCATTACCGTCATTTGTTCTTGCGTAACGATGCACTGCCCGTGGGATATTGGATCGATTATTGTAATGAAAATATCCTTTTTATCACGCCTTGAGAAATTGTTAGCCTAAAGGCAACTGATGTACTTTGTAAAATTTTCTAAATTATTATTTTCTTTTAAAGCAATGTCATGAAATGAAATTTACTTTAGATGATCTAACGTTTCATTTATTTGCTTAAGATTTCTCCAGAACCTCTTTTTTCTTTTATTAAAATTCTGAAATGAAGAATGATACATTCTTGAAAAGTCTTCTCGGTTTCTGAGAAAAGAAAAAAAGTCAAATAAACCAGCTCTCACAGGACCCTATTAAATCTTTTCAAAATTCAAGAATTTTAGATATTTTTAGTTCCTTTGCAGTAGTTTTTAAGTCATGCCAGAATAATATCCATAAAAAAAATTCCTTCACCTCTCTCTCCCTTCTGTTGAAAAACTAACTTTAACTTAACTGATGTACTTTTACTGACAATTTTTTCGTCCCACTTCTGATTCGTAGAAATACATTTTCTTTACTTTTCTGAATAATAAATTTTTAATAACAACTTGATTGTTAACTTTTCTTAACTTAGATTGCTTTCACACATGTAGCTTACTTTTAAACTTCAGACAAGAACAAACACAACTCTTTAACAATAAGAGCAGTTCCTTTCATTCTTTTAAGTCCATCTGCGTTACCTTGGTGATCTATGCATTTTACTTTTTGCACTTCAAATCACCTTTCTCTCCTTACTCACGAATGTCAATTGACTCGTTTGCACACTGACACTGAGGGTTTTGTGTGTGACAACTTACACTCGCCCCTTACAAGACGCCCTCTACACGCGGCCGAGACATTGGAAATAGCACTTCTTTTTTTAGTCAGCTTTTTTTTACAATATCGCATTAACCAGCCATAAACTACTTTGAAATGCAGCCAAGTCTTTACTTAAAAAAATCCCCAAAATACTTTTGATTTTCTATTCCATTCTGTTTTCAAGTTTAAAAATTTTCATTCTTATTTTGATGTTTACATTAACATGATTGACAAAGTGTTTTAATAAATTTTTGGCCCCAGCATAGCCTGATTTGGCTCTTGCACTATTAAACTCAACGGTCACTCACTGATTGGTAAAGCTCAGGTTTATTTATCGTTGGGTAACTTGGAAAAATTTGAAAAGTTATATACTAGATATATTATCTCATCTTGTCATATCGTTGCGATTTTCTAAATAATTAGCATCGTCAAGAGTTGATATCACTATTGTGACATTAGTGAATAGACAGACAATTAATCAAAACACTAATATATTATAATTTGAAGAAGTTTTTGGTATTCTTCTTTTATTTTCACTTGTATTTTATCATTATTCAGTTTTAATGATCACTTTTTTTTTCTTTTTAAGATTTATGGTTATTTATGGAAATCTCTTTTATATACGCGTATAATATAAAAGATATTCAATAATGAGAAATGATTATTTTTTATAGAAAAGTCTATTTAATTGTGATGATTTAATAGGAAAAATGTGTTTCTGGATGGTAAAATGATCAAATAAAATTCAAAGCTATACTAATTATCTGATTAAGTATAATCTCGCAATGCTCTATTGTGTAATTGACAGAAATAAGTAATTTCCCCCTGTGAAACACGTATTGTACACAAAGAAATGATGCATAAGATAAGCTATACAAAATTTCGTAATATTTACCACCCCTCGCTTGTTCAATAACTTACGAAATGACACTCACGCTTATTAAAACACAGCCAGCCTTACATTCCGGTATCCATCACATTTCCTCATTCAAACGATAATTTGTTTTACGCACACACACACTGAAAGCCAGAGCAGTGAACATTCCCTTTGTAAAACTTCGCCTTAATTGGAGAGTTGTGCTTTTTAAAATTTGCAATTCAACCGTGCAAGAGGCGAGAAGAAAAGATCGTCTGACGACACGGGACGAAATCGCTGCACCCCTCCACTCTACCCCCAAGAAGAAAGTCAGACAAGAACCTATTTGCATTCCCTACAGATAACGAAATTTGAAAGTCAAATTTTTCATGCAGGTTCCGATAAATTAAAAGACATATTCTTCTGCAACAGAAAAGAGAAAGGAAAATGATAATGACTGCGCTATTGCTCTGTCGCCAGGAGTATGCAAATGCCTGCTCAACTCAACTCGATTCGATTTCCACCCTCTCACTTTCTCCACCTCGGTATTCGAAAAACTTAAACTAATAACAACCCTTCTGCGCCCTTTTAGAGTAAGATGGGAATGTTGCGTATGCGGATGCTTTTCTGTTTGTGTTTTTTTTTAAATAACTTGTTATTGTTTATTTTTTTCGGTCTTATTATTCTGGTGGAGAGAGATGATTTACACTTCTCTCTCAACCCTCTCGTAAAAAAATAATATCGATAATATTATCGGGTGATTTTCATCGAACAAGAATTGTGATTTTCGTTTTATATCTCACAATCGTCTCCTCGATGGGAACAGATTGAAAAGAATCCTTGTCTCACCTCCCTTGCACCCCTCTTGGAATTCTACCATTTCTTCTCTTTGTAAAAGTGTTTCGCGTAGAGCCTTAATCTTTTTTGATGACTCTAAGATGATAGTATTATTTACGAAATTGTAACTTGACGATTTTCTATTCCCTCCTGTTTCATATCTCTCTACCCCACACATCCCCGGAGAAGCAATTTTCTTTCACTCTAATGATATTCCATTTCTGGCCCATTCCCCTCTCCTCCTCAGAAAATGTTTGCGAAAATAAACGAGTTTTTTCCTTTCTGTGCCATGGACTTTGATAAGATGTGTCCATTTTAATATGTATCATTTCGTATGCACAATGAAACAGCCCTTTCAGATTTTTCCCATTCCGCACTGCGGAAATGTTCTGCCGAGCTGTTTCTTTACAAATGGAAATGTGTGATATTTCCTGGTAAATTTTGATAAATATGAAGGGCAGGAATTAGAACCTTCTTTTTTCCCCTCCTATATTTCCATATTTGAGAGTCCTCCAACAATGGAAAGTTCGTATTCTGATGCAAAACATTGTCCTTCAACAAAGCGGTTAATTCAATTAAGCTGTACAAAATATTTGGCATAGAAATAATGAGAATGCAGCATTTATAAGAGAAAAAAGAATGTCGAATACTCTGGATGTATATAAAATGCCTTTCTTGATATATATTTTATACCTTATACTTTACTTCAATGTTCCTGAAAAACGAAATATGTAGTTTATTGTGAAAGTAGTGAATAGTGTTTTGTTTATGTTTATTTTAAAAGTTATCAGAAATTTTCACTCATGTCGATAATTTTGAGCTAGAGTTTGGTGAATCGATAGGACCAAAAAGTATGCGGTGTTCTTACTGAATTTGAATGTTGCGAAAGCAATTTTTAATTTTCCTTAATATAGTTTTATTCATTTTAAAATTGTTTATAAAGTAATGTTTCTGTATTGTTAATTACAGTTGATCAAAAACGCTAATTTAAAATTAAATAATGATTATTTTATGATGTATTGCCACGATAGCCGCAAACTCGCAGTCGGCATTCTTTTCGTTGAGTTGTGGGTTCGAACCCTGATGTCATGTAGAGGGGCTGATGAGCGTTAAATCTGTCGTGGTCCCATATCTTTCCGTTTGTGTGATACAAAAGTTTGGAGATGGAGACGTTAGCTTATGTGTCGGCCTCGTCATTTGACTGCTCAAAATTATGAATTTTATCGCCAATAGCCGTTGTGTTGTTTCCAAATGAGACGTTAATAAACTATGGCCATCGTGAGCTTTTCTGTCTAACATTCCCCATATTGAACTAAATTCCCCATATTGCATTGTAATAGTTGGATATTTTGAATCCTTTTAAAATTGAAAATTATTTACGTTATGAAAAACAACAACAAAATTCAATTTGAATGTTTCTTTGAATTGTGGTCGTTATAATGTTCCGAAGTATTATAATTTGACAATAACGATGGTAAAAGTTGAAGAATTTCAAAATTAATATGCAGAATATAACAAGAGTTCTTGTTTTGTATACTACTCTCGGTGTGTTAAAGTTTCTGGAATAGGGTTTTATTTAATTTTAGATATTGCATCATTATTAGATATTAAATACCTTAATGTGATCTACCGACACAATTTTTTTTATTTTTGTTGCAAACAGTAAAAAATATAATTTCTCTGACTATGAATGAAAAAAAAAAAAAAAAAAATATTAAAAAACCTATATATATATATATTTTAACAAAATAAAATTTTTCTTTTGAAAAGATTAATCCCATCAAATTTTCTGCGATGAAATTTTTATAAGGTGAAATCTGTGAAAGAAAAAAACTCAAGTTATAAAATTTCCGATAAATATATTAAATCGGTAATTAATTTTCAATGCTTAAAATGCGTTGATATAATGTATATCAGAAAATGTTATTTTTTTTTTTATTGGTATAGGGTGTTTAATTCATTTGTAAATTATCCGACATATTGTTCGTTTACATGAGCAATTAATACGCTAGTGCTCAAAAGTTAAGCATTATTCATAAAATGTGAAATAATGGAAGTTAGTATTGGTGAACTTGTTCGAAATAACTAGTGAATGTTATCTGTTGATGATTAAATTTTGTCTTTATGCAAATCATTTCAGTCGGCATCTTTAAGCGCAAAACAACTGCACTCTTCGAAAAGCGAATAAACTTGCTCACTAAGTATAAGGGTTTCGTGCTATTCATGTGCGAAGTAAGATTTTTAACGATTAAACAGAACGAAAAGGTAGGGGGCAAAAAGATGACAACTGGACATAGTTGGAAAAGGAAGAATTGTGCTACAATGCTCGTATCCTTAAAATCACAAAGCGAAGTGGCTCGAATTCTGAATGTGTATCTCAAGACTGTTGCATATATTTCAAAATGCAGGAAATGTTATCTGACGACTTGTACCAGTTCAGCAAAGAGTCACAACTGTTCGCCAAGCCATTTTTCGCCGAGTAGTTTGTTCCTGAGCTGTATAAATATTTTAAAGATAAGATTTTTTTTTTATTTCTATTTCTTAAAAATTATGAGATGCTTAATGTATGATAAAAATCTATGAACTATTGAATTACATGTTATTTTTTTTTTTTTTACAAAAATAAAATTGTGTTTCATGAGGATTTGTATAATGTTCTTCCAAGGTTTCCGATACCAAAATACCACATACCGCTGTGAACCTGTTAAAATTTACTCAAACAGTTATTTAAGTTATAATTAATTGTTTCATAATTAGCTAATTACTATATATACATACATACACGCACACATGCACTGCTAAATATCGTTTGGTTTTCTTTACATAATGTTATAATTTATTCTTTTTTACATTAGTTTTATATTAGAGTTGAATTCTAATTTTTTATTATATTTTGATATGTATTTCACAGTAGAATATCTTTTCATTATTTGATTATTACATTTAAGATTTCCTTCTGAATGAGAAGAAATATGTTTTTTTTGAAGGTATTCCAATTTTTCTGAGCAACTAAAATTTGTTTTCATCATTGTTTATTTAGTTATTTGTATAGTTTTCGTGTATGTTTCCTTCGAAGATTATTATTTAATTATTTATATATTTTGACATTTTCTTAGTTTTGTCTTGTCACAATTAGATAATTTTATATATATATATATATAAACTTCAAAAACGTGAATCGATAATTCATGAAATTCTTTACATTTAGTTTTTAATAGAGCGACCCTGTTGGGTGTAGCTTAAAACATAATTAACTATTGTTAATAAGGCTTGAAGATAATAATGTTATATGAAAGAAATAAAATTTTGTTCCATTTTAGTAATAAACATCTTTTAAAAAGTCATGTCTATAAATTTCTTCTGATAAAAATAGGGATCGAACAGTTCGTTAAATAATTTCTAACAATTTTTATTTCAATACAATTACATAAAATTTCTGAATTATATATTTTGCATAATAATAATTCATTTCTTTCTCTATATTCATGCTTTAAATTCCAGTCCGACTCCTCCTCCCCCCTCCGAAAAAAAAAGAAATAAAAAAAATATCTCAATCAATTTTTATAAATTTCTCCGCCAATCATACAAATACTTCCTACTCGAGGAATAAAAGCAAAAAGGTATTTTTCTTCTAAAAGGTTTTCCCTTTCCACTTCTGAAGCAATATGAGAAGTTCTTTACTGATTCCATTTAACTAAATAGTACTCTTCTCTTACAAAAAGATCCCTTTCCAAGTAAGGATGGCATAGAACCGAAATTATATGTATTTAGCTTCCCAGTCGCAATAAATTACTCTTATAGAAGCTGTTCGGAAAGGAGAAAAAAGTACACGGATCTCCTTTTGTGTTGCTAGGAGTAATAATATTTCACTTGCAAAGAGGAATGCATTGATTCCGCCTGACTTACTCACTATAAATCTAACTTTTTTTAGTGTTGTTTCTAATCCGAAACTTGACTAGCGATTTTATTTGTCATTTTCCATCCCATATTTTTCGTCTTGGATGATTTTTCTTTTCGGTCATTCTTTAGTTCGAACTTTTATGAAAATTTCAGATGTGTTGGCTTTTTGCATCATCTGTTTCTCAACCTGTGGATGTATGTGCAATAATTTTTGATGATAATGGTTTGTATTTAATCTTTTTCTAAGCCGAGAGAAATATGTGTTGTACTCGTATGTAAAGGGTTGATGGTTTCTGCTTATATATTGTCCATAAATCATCCAACAACATTTTGGGGTTGAACATATATAAACATACATATTTTAAGAGCTTTTTTTTAAAAATTACAATGCTATTTTTACATAAAATTTGAAAAGCTACCCAATATTCCTGCTTTTTGAAACTCAGTAGCTCTAAATGTGTGTTATCGTATGTGCTGTGTGTGATTTGCTAAAGAACAATGGAAATATTTGTTTTATAGTTTATAAGGAATAAAAGACTGTTTCAAATTCATTCTTACAAACTTTATTCTTCACTGATAAAGACAGATGTGAGACATGTCCTTTAAAAAAAAATATCTTATTTTTCTGACCTTTCTTGGACCTAGAATTAAGTCTCATATATTATTTTCTGCATGTTCTTTGCAGAATTATGCGATTAATTTTTCCTTATAAGGAATGAGAAGGAAAGTGTATTGATATAACCATCGATTCGCCAATTACAATGACCAGTACATACGAGTATAAATTCAATTTATCCAATCTTTTTTTTTTTTTTTAATTTGTTTGCACCTTTTTGAGCATAAAATTAGTTTCGATTCACACGGATCTTTGTTTACTTGTTGGCTTCCCTAACTCCAATCAACTGCTGTATTAGTGAAAATTCGGGGAGAGAGAAATTCCTTTTTCTAAGGTATAAAACCTTTTGGCTTCTGTTTAACAATTTATTTTCTATAATTGATACATGAAGCGTAAGGCACGAAATTCGGCTCACTGTGCTTATCCTGGTCTGGACAATGTCTGAGTCATTAAATTACTCAAGCATCAATTGATTATCATGATCAAATAAACAACTTTAATTAAAAACAGCCTCGTAAAAGAATATAAAATATTTCTAAATGTCACGATTTTTTTTCGAGGAACATTCGCTATTGTGCATGAATTGCTGTAACCAATGATTAAAGCTGCAAGCTTCATGGATGACCATGCAGGAGTTGAATTATAATTTCGAGTTTAAATTCACTTAAATCTCAAGTGGAGTAAATGGGAACAAGTTTACAAAAAAATTAGCTAATTTCCCTGTCATGATTTGATTTAATTGTTCTGTTTGTTGTGGCTTGATGAAAGAACGTGCCTGTTGAAATCCACGGTAGAAATGCCGACGTGTAAGAAAACTTGCGCATTTTGCTTTCCATTACAGCACCATTAAGTGAAATTCACCGATTGCTCTCCACTAATGCATAGCATGATGAAAACCGCTTCTTTAAGATGTTTTTAATAACCCCTTAAATTTTTGCCCATGGTTTTCGAAACTACCTGTATAAAGAAACAAATCAAAGGAAATTTAAAATGTATAGAAACTTAAGGTTATTTGAGATATCTTCAATTAATTTCAAGGAAAGTTTTTTTAAGGTACCAATGTGTATACCATGGTGGATTTTGCGAATGTTTTAGAAAAAATTTTGTGTTAAAATTTCCGATGGCATGAAAAACATGTGCTCTTGTCTTCCATACAAATGTTTATCAATTTCAACAAGATTCTTACAAACAATCCATCTACTGATTAATTGAGAAGTTCATTTTACTTATTTCTTGCAGCGTGTCATTCCATTTGTATGACGTCAGTATCCTCTTCTCACAATGCGGGAGATTATCAAAGAAATATTTTCCATTTATACACCTAATCCATTAAGGGCCTGGCTTCCTTCACGTAAAAATGCGATTCTTTTTCAAAAAGTAAGTACCACGCACTTTACTGCAGAAAAGTGCAAGTCAAATTGAAAATCAACAGCTGTATCTTCCCGCAGATTGCCTGTTAACAAAGTGGGCCAACCGTAACTTTTCACCCTCCTCTTCACTATTTTTTTTTTCTCGTCTAAAAATAAAACCTACTTTGTTGCCACCCCAGGGGTGGGAGAAAACACATTTGAGTACACTATAATACAACACTTCTTCTAAGTCATTCAAGAGCACGTCCCCTTTATTAAAAAACAACATGACCTAACAATTATGTACAAAAATGAGAGGGAGATAAAGGGGGTGGTTCAAATAGAGGAAATTAACAGCAACACCCTATAATTTGCTTCTCCCAAACGATTTTTTTTTCTCTTTTTTGAGAACGAAAAACAGAACCATGAAAGGGGTAGGGAAAGCAGCTCGAGTGTCACCTACCGAGTTCCACCAGTGGATCAGGATTCGAACACAAAAGGCACTTCTCCTCTTCGATGTCGTTTGGTGCAGATGATTCCTCCCCATAGAAGAGGTCGAACAATCTCTTGACCCCTGAATGATGCCTGTTATTTTGAACCACCCAACAACTGAGTCTTAGACGGAGGTCAAAAGCATCCTAAGATTGTATCCGATGATAGCGGTAAGAGAAGGGGAACCTCTTACTATCAGATTTTGTTTCTTGTTTGTCTATAGGAATTTTTTGTTCCTTTTTTTTTTCCGAGGAGGGTGATTTGGGTGGTGATTTTTTTCGTGATGGGCGAAGAGCCCCAGTGAAAGTACTTGAAAAAGTATAGCTGAATTTTGAGTTGTTTGTTCTTCAAAAAAAAAAAAAAAAAAAAGATTACAAAACAAGGTTCTTTGGCCAGGAATTGAGTTATTAAAATTTCATAAACTCAAATGCTAACTATTTATATATTTTTAAGGAAAAAATGGGAGGGAAAATAATTTATTAAATTTTATTGTACAAAAAAAATAAAATTTAAGAGATGATTGTACTTAAAATTACAAGTTGGTATAAAATTTGCTTCTGGATTTTAACTATAACAAAATATTTTTATAATGTTTTCTAAATATTAGATGGCTTCTTATTAAAAAAACTGCTTGCAGGCTGTTAGCAAGAGATATGAGATCAAGCCACTCTTCAGTGTTTGCTTAGAAGAAAATGGCAGGATTCTTTTTATACTTCTTGACATTGCATTCAAAAAAAGGCTTATTAGAGTTAGCGTGATGTTTTTTAGTTTTAAAAATTAACATGGCTTTTATTTAACAAAATTTTTGTCTCTGCTTATAGTTATAATTTTATGATCAGTATTTATTGAATAAATGCTTTTTTTTTCACATTTTATAGACTCTCCGAAAGCGAAGGAGACATTTTTATAATAACCAAATAAAACTATTTCAAATTAAACTTGAATAAATTTATTTATGATGAATTTTTTCATGTACTATAATTTATGTTCAGCAATGAAAAAATAGAAATATACAGATTTGAGATATTTCTATTAGCGAAATTGAGTGAAAATTACTTTTAATGTGTGTGTGTGTGGGGGGGGGTAAGTAAGCAAATATACCTTCCCTTAATTCATTATTCGTTCATACGGTTCTTAGTTAATTTCGCTCATTATTAAATTAGAAATTTTGGTTACCTGATCATTTCTAAAAGCTACATTCCGAGTACAATCAATTAAAACAGGTTTTTCATGGAATTTGTATTTACCTATACGTTTCTGCCAATAATTGAAAGCACTTAACATTTTGATTGCGCCAAAAATTTATCTAGGCTCATAACAACCGTGTAATACCTGCTATAACTAATTAGTGAAGTATATCAAAGTTCAAAGCACTTTTGTGAAGAACTTGAAACGCTTACAGATTTTTAATTAAGTGTAAAAAACGAAATGTTTTTTTTGTTGTTGTTCTTTTGAATATAAATCCGGTTCTTTCTCTTATCTTTCTGATTTACGATCAAATTTTGACGACATCATAATTTGGTTCAGGACTATGTGACAACAATACCTTTTCCTTTTTCTTGATGCGGCTTTGGAGAAAAAGCCATTAAGACAATCTTTTGGGATGACATGACATCATGTCCAACTTCCTGTCGTAAATTTTCGTTCTTTGAACTTTTTTCTCCTTTCCTTTACCCGACATTAATTATCAGCCTTTGACCTCTTGTTCTGCGAGCTCCATTTTTAACTTTTTGGACGAAACTCATTATGTGTCTTTAAAAACGCGAGCATTTTTAATACGCGAGTTGCACGAATATCTTGATACGGTGGCAAATTTACCGAATATTTACTTTTTGTACTCCTTTTTTAATTTTGCATGTATAGCTTCACATAAATTTAAACTAGGATTCACTTGAACCAAAATAATAAATAAAACTTGTGCACTGCAATAGTCGCACAAAAAAAATCATCCGAGTCTTGTTATATGTATACACACATTAAATATTTTTGTATTTTGTTCAAAAAGGGAGCATATATTAAAACAAAAAGTCTTTCTGAAATCTTTTTATAACCCAAAACAATACTCAGTTCAATTGTTTTATTTCATTAAATGATTTTTTTATGCTAATATAAATATGGCATTAACGGGAGATAAAAGATTGAATATAATTTAGTACTCTTTACTATTAAATTTATTATGTAAATTTTTGTCCGCATAGAATATGATTATACTACTACTATTTTTTCAAAATTTTATTTTTCTCCCTTAAAATTTACATTTCCTCAGTGTCTGGATCTAGGACATTCATTTTCAAACGATTTTGTTCAATTTACAAATATTTCCAAATGTTTTGATCATATTCCATGCGGACTACTATTCAGGATCAAAACATTCGGAAATATTTATAAATTGAACAAAATTGTTTGAAAAATGAATGTCCTAGATCCAGACACTGAGGAAATGTAAATTTTAAGGGAGAAAAATAAAATTTTGAAAAAAAGAGTTTTAGTATAATCATAACTGAAATCGTGGAAGAAATTTTTGTAAATATACATTTTTATTTTCATGTTATATATTCAGAAATTTCAAAATTCTGCCTATATATGTCGAAATTGCATATACTTTAATAATTGTTAAAATTATCGGAACATTTTGAACCCACCTTACTAATTTAATTCTTAAGCACAAAAAGGGCACAAGCCTTGCTGTTTTTCGAATTCTACAATGCACTTGGTTTATTTTTTTTTCCTGAGCGTTAGCTAATTCGAGGCAGAATGATTAATTTTTCAATTTCCATTGCAAGAGTACACCAATGTGCATGCCGAGTGAAAAGTTTGTCTTGAGCTTAGAAGGAAAGCATATTTTTCCTTCTATGCTAAAAGAACATTGCGTTTTGTTACATTTAGAATGGACGTTACTGTTTGAAATTATATCATTTTCAGAAAGATAAATCTTTCATGAATCAAAACTACAACAGAAAACAAACAAATCAAATGACACTTCACAATGATTGATAACAGCAATCGGACACACACAAAACACACTCAATGGCACTAACACCCTTTGTAACAAAGAATCGCCCTAAGTTAAAGTGTGCGTCATCAAGATCTGCCCACTTAAAATCTTATAACAGCTTCCTGGAACTATAAAAACGAATTGAAGTGAACACCCCTCGATGTAAAGACAGCAGGTACCTCTTCCATAAAATGTATTTTTACGCGAAAAAGTTTCGCCCCTTGGAGAAAAACCTCTTCGACATCAATTAGGGTCAAATGAGAGCCGGGGGCCCCTAATAGGGGGAGGGTAGACGCCCCTAGTTTCAGTTCTTCGCGCGTGTCGTTATTAAGTCGCCTACACGCTTTCTTTGTGGATCTATTTGTTTTTTTTTCCAACCATCCCCTTCGTCCAAAATGGCTATTTGCTCAATAGGCCGGGCTTCACTTCCTATTTTCTGTCACGGCTGTTTCCGGGATATAAAAAATAAAAAATTTCGTATAGGATTTTCTTCGACAGCAAACGACCACAGGGGATGGAATGGTTTTTGGTAGAGTGGCAAGCAGCGCCTTAAAGTAGGAAAATGCTGAATTTCGAATGAGCACTTTATTAGAAAATTATACAACAGTTTCTAGATGGAACTCGCGTGAAGTATTAGTGCATGTGAGGGTGCGACTGGTTCCGGACAAAACCCGCGCACAGATTTCACAAGAAACTAAACGAAACTCGACAATGTGTCTTTTTTTCTTCTTTCCTCTGCGATTCGATTCTTTTTCTCCCTTGTAGTTATGTATCATTACAGTTGTGTTTCCATCTAAGTTTGGTCACCTACTAAGTGAATATTAATGTAAGGTATAGGATGAAAGAATGGAAGTACTATGAGTTAAAAAATCGCAAAAAAAAGAAAAGAAAAGAAAAAGCACTTACATTTGCAATGGAGAAAACGAGTGGAAATAATTATTGTTAGTATAAGATTCATTTCCATTCAATATTGCTCAAAATAATCAATATGTTTACATGATAATCAACGGATCTCTTCTTAGGGAATCAGAGTTCATTTCCAAGAGTAAATGAGCTCTTGATTTCCTATAAAGCGTTTCGTTGATTATTATGTAAACATATTGATTATTTTGAGCAATATTGGTACGCTAGTAGCAAGCACCTGTTGTATAGGGTACTGAAGTGACTACATATCTCCGTTCCTCCTACCTGTTATATTAGAATAAAAATATTGGGATATAGAATTTGAAACATAACATTTATAATGCTTAAAAGCAAAACTTTAAGCTTAACATTATTTTAAAATATTAGGAAATAAATTTTAAAGCATGATTTTTTTTCTTAATGTTAGGAGAAAAAAAAAATAAGCAAGTTTTTGTTGTTGTTGTAAGAAAATAAAATATTAAGCATATTTTTTTTTTATTGTAGGAAAATAAAATACTAAACAAAAAAATTTTAATATTAAAATAGAAATTTCAAACAAAACATTTTTTCCCCTAATGTTAGAAAAATACTTTTAAACGGACACAAAATTATTAAAATACATTATTTTTACTAAACAACTTAAACATTCTACAAACTTATAGCCATACAAACGTACACATCCAAAAGAGCAGAAAGTATATATTACTTATTAGATCATGCTGTCAGTAATTTTTTATGGTTAATTTCATCACAAGAAATGTTTGAAACATCAACTGTTGTCATATAAAATTTAATGTTGGATAAGTAATAATTTCTGTAATTAAGTACCACATAATAAATAAATATAAAAATTAAGGCTAATTAGTGTCATTGAACTAAAAAATTATCACATTTCGTTAGACATGGTTATGAACAGCATGACCCTTCTTTTAAATCACGAGGAAGTTTGTTTGCATCTGATCTAGACCTATGTATAATTTCTTTGTCCTGAAATCTCTTGTTCCTATATGCCTAGACCTTTTCATATTATCTTCCTCCTACGGCATTCTCCAGTTATAAAATATATACTTAGTTGATTACAATAAATGAATTATATGAATTAATTAAAACATTTAGTCTTTTCTTTTCGCAAGTGCTGCATTCGATTATTTAGACGACGAGTTAAAGAATGTATACATAGCCAAAATAAAAACTAAATTTTAAAAATCCTGTAAGGTTGAAAAAACTTCTAATCCACTGCCAAACTAAGAAACTTCCAAAACAGTTTGACTGCATTCAGTAATAATTTTAAGAGCAATAAATAAATAATAAAAAAATTAAATAAAATTTTAAAAATATAAATAAACAAGAAGTTATAAATTTCACCAAAAATTATAGACATTTAGTTTCAGTATGTTCACTTACATTATCGCAGGCTTCAAAAGGGTATATCTTTATTCTAAAAAAGAATCTATATAAAAAAAAATACAAACCCAGTTAGTAAAAACACGTATTGATTAATTTACTCAGTTATATAAACAGAATGTTCTAATGCATTTTTCATTTTTGTGTTCTATAATCGAGTAATTTCAAATACATTGGTTAAAGGCATTATTGTGAAACGAATCATCATAAAATATACGATGCACTTTTTTATCAAAAAATATTACTTCAAAAATATGAATTGAGTGCTTAATAATCTTATATGAAGACAGATTAAATATTTTTAAACTGACAAAATGTATTAAAAATTAAACAAGAGAAAAATGAAAGAAAATTATTTTTTTATTGGTTAACCTAGTGAGCTTCATTTAATAATTACGTACAATTTTTCAAAACTAAATTGTTAATAAGTGAACTCGAATGTTACTTTGAAAACTAGTTGGAAAGAAATGTCAGAGATGAAAATCGTAGAAAGTGAAGACACTTATATCTAAAAATTGCGTGATATCATACAAACACCTTTCTCTTACAAGTCACTACGTCGTTTACGCCTAATCAAAGCGTATTACGTATTCTTAGATGTCCCCCTCTCTCATTTATCCGTATAAATTTTTGTCAGAATATTTCTACAATTAATTAATAAAGTCTAAGTATTATTCAGAAAATGAAATCCTCCCTAGAAAATATCGCAGATAAACATAACCGAGATAAGATGTAGAACTTATTCATAAAATTACGATAGTAATTCATCATGTTCTCGGATAAAGTACGTTGCTAACCTCAAGGTAAAATTCTCCGTGAAAATATGCACTGATTATCACAATCGATATGAGTAGACTAAACTCGGACAACAAGTATTTCATAGGATTCAGAAAATGTTGTTAGAAAAAAAAAAAAAAAAAAAAAAAACTTGTTTAATAATAAATTATAGAAACACTTAATAAGATTGTTGGTCTTGGAGAGTGTAGTGAATATAAGGGACATTTACTGTGAGTTTTTGAAAAGCTAAATTAAAGACGTAATAAGGTATTTAAAAAAATCTAACTTGAGTAGCAGTTATAACAATATAAGAGATAAAATTGTAAGAATTTAATGTTTTCCTCTGAAATCCTATTATACATACTGGATAGTTAGTTCATATGCTAAAAATTACGAAAAGAGCAATTCACATCTTTATTTACGAGAAGAAATGTACAGCATGAACAAGTTATTCTCGTATAAGTTTTAATGGGTTCATTGTAGGTGATAAGAGTTGAAATAAGTACAAAAAAGATAGTTTTAAATAATATAGTCTGACTCATTTGGTAAAAAAAAACATAGTTACATTTATTCTTTATTTATACATTATATAAAGTTTTATTTCGTATAGTATATTAATTAGACATTCTTAAAATGTTGGGACGCATAATAATATTTCGTCAAAAAGTAAGTTTTACAGAACACATTCAAAAAAGTTGTTTTATAAAAGCAGTTTCATTTCAATTGTAAAAGTAATAATCATTTCGTTACCATACATTTTATACTTAGAAGAGTTTTGAAAAAGTAGATAATATTTATAGTTTTTGTGTGTGTTTAAAGTTTGAATCAATTTTTCATTACATCAAAATTCATTGCACATTAAAAAATATTAAAAGTAATGTCAAAGTAATACATCGTTTGAAATAATATCCAAACAGTTCATACTTTGACTTGACCCGCTTCTGCGGTAAGGAGCAATTACATCAAAACAAGGAAAAACCTCCTTACGCGGTCAAGATCTAAATGTACTCTGAAAATTTATCCATGAACCCGTGTGCTCTCACTTAGACTAGACAAGGCGTCTCCTGGTGGTATCCATATAAGTTATTTTCTACAGATGATAACTTTTCAGTAGGAGATAAACCACTCAATATGCTAAGATAAGTAGGATAGCTTGAGTCCCTTATTGGGTATGATGTCACTTCCTTACTCTGTACAAAGGCGCTTACTACAAACAATGCAATACTCCAGGATTAATTTTTAGGAATATTTCATTTATTAATATGTACCATATAAAATCTGGGTGCACATTTTAATCATTCATTAAAGAGCATTTAGTTATAAGTCTGATTTGACGATATTTGAAATGAAACCAATATTTTAAAGGATGCTGGACATAGTTCGATCCACCTATTTCCAGAAGAATAATGGTCTTACAGTTGAAAAATCATCTTTGTCATTGCAATTTATTTTATTTTCCTTATCATAATTACATAAAAATTTAGTAATAAAATGAGAAGGGAAATAGTTAGAAATGCTTATAGGGAAAATTTGGAAAGTCTGCTTTCCTAATTATGGATATTCTATTTCTAAACTCGAGTTTGATCTAGGTAAGGCTCATTTTCAACTAAGTAAGTATTCCATTTTCTTAAAATTCTTAATAGTTAATTTCTCGTGAAACTTCAGAAGATACTATATTTCACATGACGTCAACAATAGGGAAAATGCGTGTTAACCGCTTTTGAAGATTGTAAAAAAGTAATTTTTCGAATTCGAGAGCATCACTTAAAATAAATGAATGACACGTTCAATATAACTCTTATTCATTATTCATTTATTCTATCAGCATTGTCATCAAATCTATTCCAACTGATTAAAATTTATTTTCAGCTTTTAAAAATTATTTGATTAATTTAATTTGTAATTTAAAAATAAACCAGTGCATAATATTTTATTTCATTTTTCCATATCTCTTAAAATAATTGTTTTAATGATAAATAAATGTTGTATTGATAGGATATGAATTTTCTCGCAGCAACTTTCCATTATTTCATACTAAGGTCTGCCGAGGATATGTAGTCGTAGCTCATCGTTCTTTGGTCAATTAAGTTGTAATTTTAGCAGGTTAGGATTCATAAGTATAAATTTTTTTTAAAGGTCTTTAAGATAAATTTTGAGATATCAGTGCGAGAAAGATTTGAGCATCCAGCAAACGGCCTCTGTGAACTCTTGTTTAGTTGGCGAGAACGATATATCTACTGGTTCGAGATATCTTCTATTAATCTAAAATAAATTCGGTAGACCCGGTAGTTGATGTTGTGAAGGAAATCCGGATTAGGTCCAGGAGGGAAATCATGTTTGATTGTTAGCGGTGGACTATCGGATCTCCAAAGAAAACAAATTTTGCTCCTCTTCCGTAGTGTTTGATTGAGTGATATGAACTCTGTGCTGTGCTCTTTTGATGGCTGCACGGATATTAATACCAGTATCACAGGTGCGCATATATGGCACTCGCAATTTGCATATCTGCGCATGCTAAAATATGTTCGTACGTGCCGCCACATGACAAGGTAGGAAGGTTGCAAGCGGCTCAAGGTGGGAAGTATGAAGACTCTAGGAGGGCCGCTACAAATCTATTAGTCTGCAATGACAAAGTTCTTAGGAAAAAGATATCCATTCCCCCCCCCCTCCAAGAACTTGGTCTCTTCCTAAATACGAGCCAGTATAATCCAACTGGTATATATCCAATTGGCAATTCATCTCCCCCTCTGCATTTACATGCTTGACTCCTACCCTAAAACATTTCTGACGTTATTGCGATGTTGATTTTGACGATATATTTTGCAAAACTTTGAAAATATACGTATGGAAGGGCTTTAAAAAATTAAAATATTTAAAATACAAAAGTTGAAGTTTCCCCCTTAAAAATACTATAATTTTAAATACATTTAAAAAATTTTTTTTCTTTCCTTTCTCCATTACATTTTGTCAAACATGAGGTTCCGCAAATTCTTCAATTGTCCCCAGACGCTTCGCCTCTGTTCAAACCGAGACAATGGATCCCCTAACTGAGGCTTGAAACCACATGGTCCATGACCAGTAGCCACTTTATGAATCTTTCATGTTGATTTAATGAAACATTCATTAATCCATTCTGTACAAATTCAGTATGTAGTTCTAATGCTCCTTAAATTGATCAAAACATTATGAGTTATATGAACATTATAACATATGAACCATTAATTAGGGTTTTAAAAAAAAGATTTTAATTTTTAAGTTATATATGAATTTCATAATTTTTTATTTATTTGTGTCTAAGTTTCCTCAATTATTGTGTGACGAACCAACGTTGCAAATATGACTGATTCTTATGAAGACAACTACCTCAAGCCAGTGAACTTCAGCCAGTATACGGTCCCTTGATCAGTCGATTCGAGTGAGTTTGAAAAATCAATAAATTTAAGGAATCGCCTGACTGACCATATTAGACGGATATCCAAGTCCAGCGGAGTCGCCACTCAAGCGTACCATGTGTATCCCTCCGCTCTCGCCCTACTTTAATCCGCAGAAGAATGCAATTCCCCTCCTTTTAATGAAGTCGCACGGCGGTTAATCGCCCAAGGAGTTGGCCCTGCCATGAATTTACTTAACGTCCTTATGGCTCGCCACGCGGATCAATCAGAAAGTCGGTGAGTTTGGGGAAAGTTCATTTGGGGGTGGACTGATCAATTTCTCGATCTCAACTTGTTTTTTTTAAAACTGTCTAGTGAAGGGTTGAGAGAGATTTACGAAGATAATTGTGAAAAGACTCGATAAATTCGGGATTAAAAAGATGAATTGTTCGATTTTTTGTCTCTTTTGTTTTTGAAGTAATCAAGCGATGTAATTAATTGAAGTTTTTTTTTTGTTGTTATTATTTTGTGGGGATTAAGTTATTGTTATGCAAAAGAGTGGAAACTATTCAGAAATGAAGCGTCGAAAAGTTAGTTTTTAATTCTTGATGTATAATGTTAGATATATATATGTTCTAAACAATGCTGTGAGATAAAATGTATAACTCTTATTCATTCAGTTTTAATGATTAATTTTCTTTAACACATTTTTTTTTCAGTTCTTTCGTAACGATTATTTATGTTATGCTTTACATATAACTTGCTCCATTAAATAATGGTGATTTCGCTCATTGTTATGAACGTCATTATTTTTTTCATTTCATTTGCATCAGTGATATTTTCTGGAACATTTTAATTTCAATTATATTTATTTGCAAGGTATTGATACTGATAGTAAGAGTAATTATCAGTATCTTATGTAGTGCTGTGAGATATCTTCCACAAGTCAGTGTGTTTTTTAAATAGTTTGTCTAACCCTTATTTTCTCTTTATCTAGAGATTAATATAACTGTCATATCGATAGACGTTTATAATTTTTTTAACCGAGTTGGTTTTGTAAGCTAAATTGATTCGGAAGCCACCTAAAACAAATATCAATATAATCAAGTGCTATAGAGTCTTATGATCTCTTTATAAACTGTCTTATTATGATTATATAATTGTAAAATATGATCAAATCACATTTTGTTTGAAGGAAATGATTATATGTTCGACATATTATGTTCGTTATTTATTAATTTTCATTATTGAATTGTAAACTCAATAATGAATTGAATGAGCTTATATATATTTCTTTCGCTTTGTAGGTAATTAAGTAGTTAACATAAATTTTTTTTGTTAATATTTGGAGTAAAAATTTCTTACCTAATTATTTCTCCTTTCACTTGTGTTTATAATTGAACATTAATCCACATCAATTTTTGTTTGAAAAAAAAAACTATGCTTCAAATAAAAGTTTTTAATGGAAA
The DNA here is from genome assembly GCA_019974015.1 of Nephila pilipes. Lineage (NCBI taxonomy): Eukaryota > Metazoa > Arthropoda > Arachnida > Araneae > Nephilidae > Nephila > Nephila pilipes. The sequence goes on along the minus strand of BMAW01059929.1, from coordinate 394,888 downwards.
ATCTTAGTTTGAAATTTAAAAAATCTTTTGTTTTGGTATAAAAACAAGTCTTTTCATATCAAAAATAATGTGGAATAGATAGGAAAGCGACTACATTGCTTTATGCTCAATATTACGTTTATTTTCTTCTCTAATATTGAATAACGTTGCTACTTGATTCTCTGCAAATATTTAAAACGAAACGTTTAAATGCATTACTGCTTAAAATTCATTTTTATCCGCTTTTGAGAAGAAATATAAATATGAGTTCCTAACAGCCCAGAAAAAGTTACTCAATTTGAGAAAATAAATAATAAAGGAATAAAAAGGATATCGGAAAAATATTTAGTGCGATTTATTTTACCATTAGATCAATCTCAATAAATCAAGGGAAAGCTCGAAATATAAAGGAAAAATGCTTTGTCTGCTATTCTCTCTTTTGCTTCATCCTGTCTCGAATTCATAATCTACAGCGAAACGAACACTTTTTGATGCATTGTTTGCTTTCTTCTATTGAATTGTGGGAATGCACTTTTTATTTATTTATTTACTGAGTTTTTTCCCAACGTGTTTCGCAGAAATCTTCCTCCTATATTTTCCACCCCATTTTTGTATTTGGGAAATAAAATATGAAATTGGAGTAGAGGGGTCGAGAGTTGCCAGATACATTTGTAGGGGGAGTGAGATTTCACATGTGTCTTTCCACCCCCGCATCCGACACGATTCCGAGAAAGAAAGTTTAGATATTTAATGACTTGGTAGATTGTACTTGGTGTATTGAATGTAAAATGTATTTGAGATAATTTTAAAGTTGATGGGGAGTGCATTTCTTATTGTTCGAAGACATCAATCTTGGTGACGTCTGATTCTGTTTATGTAGGGTGAAAAAGTGAAGTTGTTTTTGAAGATGATGGTATTGTTTTGTGTAGTACAAAGTGATTTTGATGGTATATCCATCACCGAGTTCATATCGTGGCTTTAGCGAAAGCGAATTTTCTTAAAATGATTTCTAAAAATGGTTTTTAAAAAAGCGAGGAGAGAAAGAAATGATCAATGTAATGATGCATCATTTTTTGGTATTTTAGCTGATTTTTGATAGTTTATATTATTAATTTTATTGGAAAAGAAAACTGAAAAACTGTGTTTTATTTCTTAGTTATTTTCAGAAGTAAACACATTTCTTACAATTCACAACATATAATTTACACCGATAAATAATACTGAAACCTTAAGCTATAAGTTGTCTGAAACAATGAACTGTAATAATCTTAAACTGTGTGTTTAGATCTTATTAAGTTTAAACATTTTCATTTTCTCATGTAATGATGTTCGTAATTGTTTGAAAGTGAATGCATTAGTTCTGTTTAAGAAAACAATATGCATGAGGCAAATAGAGTTTAAGAAAAATTCAACAAAGGGAGCATAAAAGCGAATATTATTGTATTATTAGTAACGATAAAATTCTGATTGTACTTCAAGTGAACAGTAATTATGCATTGGACTGTACTGTTAGTTTATTCGATAGATAATATATCAGAGAAAATTCCGAAGCTTAGTAAAATTCAGGAACTGATTCTTTTTAAAAAAGTACTCTTGATATGTTTAAATTAAAGAAAAAGAAATAAAGATGAAGTGCAACTTCACGATGTGTTTTCTGTTTACTCTAATCGAATCGCAGCTTGCTTTGGAAGAATTCCAAAATCACAGCTGGAATAAATGAACTTCCACAGAGGCTTTAAAAAAACTGTAATTGGACCTTTTTCTTATGAATGTCTTTTTTTTTTATGATTTCATATATCTGTTTTTTGCGGTGAACTTAATACAGAACTCTAAAATATTTGGCGGATGTCAATTTTAGTCATGTCTTTATGATGATAATAACAGTACAGTTAATGATTAAATGATCACAATTCATTTGATGGACTTTTTATGAATTTTAATATTTTTATATTAAAAGGGAAATGATATTGGTCTTTGGTATATAAAACTTCATTCATGAAATCTCATACGAAATGAATCAGTAAAAAAATATTTAGTTTATATATTTAGAGCATTATTTGAAAATTTTGAATTATGAAATTAGATGGTGTGTGTGTGAAAAATATTTGGTATACACTAATTTCTATTTCAGATCCTGATTGTCAATGAAGTATTGCATTTTTATCGTGATAAGAAAATCAATCAATGATAAGTCACGTTTTACCTTTGAAGCTTCGTTGTTTTTTAATAATTGGTTGATTTTCAAAAGAAAATTATAAGTAGATATTTTTCATTATATTTAAATCTCGTTTGTATTTAAATAGCTGCAAATTTATTTTATCTTTTTTCTTTTGTATTTATATTAATTGGAACACTTAGTAAGTATTTTAGTTTTTATATATATAAATATATTTTCTTAGTGTTCTTTAAGTCAAATTTTTAACTATACATTCGTACTGGTTCATCTACTTGACGCTAACTTTAACAAATTTCCACAAAGAGGAAATGTGGGGGAAATATAATTTGAAATAGTTGGAAAAAGTAAAACTTTACAAATTTAAAATTTAAATTATAAATATATATCACAAAAAAGCTTCTTTCCCTAAAATGCTTCCTGCGCTTACATGTTTATTGACATAAAACAATTCGAATCTGTAGCAAAATTGAAAATATCAGAACTAAAATTAGTTATATCTTAGAGTGCACCATATAAATGAAAAATATTCAGCTATAGTTGTTATACGAAGAAAGAATTTTCTTTTATAAAAGAGTTGCAGGTTTGTGTTTCCATTATGCTATACTGGATTCACTAAAATTTTATCACGCCCCATATTGTGCAAAGAACTTTTAATTATGTGTCCCGTTTTTAATCATCATCGTCGTATTTTTTTTTTTCAATCATCAGTTTTAAATCTTTCTGTCTTGGTAGGGGAAACCTCCCCACCATAACTTATTTGCTTTCTTAAAACACATTAGCCTTTTACACCAAATTTGAATTTTTGACTTTTAACCAATATTACTACATTCTGTGTATTACCTGTATAAAAAAATTATATATTTTAATTCATTTCAACAAATGTTTGGCGTAGCATAGTCTACCTTGGCTCTTGCGCCATAAAATCTCAGTCACTCACTCACATTGTACAAAGGACTTGAAATTAAAAATATAAAATTAAACTGGTAAGTTATTGCTAAACCTTTTTTCAATGTAGTAGTAAAACCAACTGAGTGTCCTTGAAGCAATTTAGAAATTCCTAAAAAGAACCACAAACTCATTACACAATTGATTGTTACGGTGAAAGAACTAGAATCGTTAAGGTACTCATTCGCTCCCAATGGATGTTGACATTCACTGAGAATGTTGATGTACTATTTGTCATTTAACGAATCTTTAAGTTAGACATAACATATCGAAGGTTCTCTATGTGAAACGAATTGTAGACAATTCGCATTCTTGGTTCGAGTGAATTGTTTCTCAGACAAGACATTTGTCATGACTTTATTTCTCAGAATCCTACTTGATTGAAATCTATAGTCCTCAGGCGTAAATGAAATATTGTTTCTTGGTTTGATATTGAGATAGAACTAAGTGTATTGTCATTTGCCGTTAAGATAAGTACGTATATAGCAAGAATGGCTTTCTGTTGTCATGTTATTCAAAATTAAACAAATGACATGGTATTAGTCATTTTAAGCGAAAAGGTTTTCTTTTTAGTTTTTGTATTGTCATTTATATAAAGAGTGCTGCTGCAAGCTTGTGGTTGTCTTAGATAATGTTAAGAATTGTAACGAAATTATAGGAAAACTTTATGTAGCAAAACTTACCACTAATAATAACATATTTCATATTCACTATCGTACTGTATAGAGCATAACATAATTTAATATACTGTTTATTTCTGAGATTATCGTTAATCTCCTTTATATATAAAATTCCATATTTTGGCCTTTTTCTTTCGTGCTGAACTAAATTTTAATTTTGACTATTAAAGCAAAAAGTGCTTATAAGTTGAATGTTTCTTAAGTTAAAGAATGCAGTAGCAAAAACGTTTTTATCGTTAATAGAATATTTTTCTATTACAAAAATATGTTCTGTTCCTGTTCTTAAGGATTAAAAGAAGACAACTTTAATCCCGCGTATTTAAAAGCTAGAATCTAAAGGAACTTAAAATTTTGAAGTGTGAGGTGTAAATTTTATTCTTATCTTTGACACTTGATCGTATCTCAAAATTAGGAGTTTTATCATCAGTAACTTATGATATGTTGTTAAATATTTAAAACATTTATTTGAAAAAAAATTAAATCAATACATTATCGCATTTAATTGGTCCACTGGCAACATATAAATGTACTGATGAAACTAAATTCTTATAATTATAGAGAATTTTTTTAAAAGCCATATCAAATGTAAATATGTCTCGTCACGTCCGGATTTTCAAATATTTTTAAATTAAAAGTTCCAGACATTTTTGTTTCGTAGAATCATCAGCCAAAGATGTAAAGTCCACGAACCATTTTGAGATGGAATTGGTCTTTTTAGGTACTCCATCTCAAACGAATAGCTTCTCTTTATTTATATAATATCTGTGTTTCTACATCAATACTTTATTGTATAACTCTTAAATAAAACAGTTATTTTAAATTATGAGAGTTATATATATTATATATGTCTCGTCAATATATATAACTTATTATAGAAAATGTTTCTCGAATAAGATAAATTCCAACACGAGACTGATAGAATTATTAACATTAAGATTTATTTTTTAATTCGATAAAATAACATGAATTTAAAAATACTGTAGTCTATTTATCTTAGAAAATTGTGCAAAATCTAATTGTTTTTAAAAACAAAAATCTGCGAACCCTAAATTTATTAGCTATTGAATCCATAATTTTGATGTAGAAAATCGCTTACTACACTTGAAAATGGCTTGCTGATTGTTCGTTGCTTTTTCTCTCTCTCCCCCCATTTCCATTGGTTTCTGTTGGCTTGTTTTATGTTTTAAATAATTTTAAAAAAAAAGCCTCTTTTTTTTATGTATTTCATTTTCAAGGTCTTGTTTTGAAGATTTGTTATATTTCATTTAATCTTTGTATATTTTCAGTTCTTGTTTTAATTCACTCCTTGCTGCTGTTCATAAAATAAAATTATCGCAATTTTTTAGTCATTTATTTTTTTATTTTGAAGCTAATCAAGTAATATTTGTTTTATTATTTATTTTTCACTTTTATTTTTATATTCTTTAATTGAACCATTTTATATGCGTTTTTGATTTCTTTTTTTTTTTTTTTTTAATCTTATATAAAATGGTTAGTGAAATAGGTGTAATGTTTTGCTGATATATAGAGAGAAATCACAAATGCATTTTATTTTATAATTGTTTCTTAGTTTATCGAAATTTGTTTATGCATTTTGTAAATTAAAGTGGAAAAAAACGTCCCAAATATTCCATTGGAAGAAATGGAGTGCATCCATTAATAACAGCGATGAACAATTAATTAAAAATGTTCATTAAAATGTCAAAGTTTATTTCCCTCCCAGTTCATAGCTTTTAGGAATTTTTATTTTTATATTAATAAACAAGAATTACAGTTCTTTAATTAAATTGCCAGAACATCAAATAAATTAAAAAAAAAAAAAAAACATTTCCATCTGAATATTTTTCTTCTTTTTGAAAACTTAATAGCGAATATTTCGACGCCACATTAACTTTTTAATGTGCTGCTGTTTTCCTTAATTATTATTGCGATAATCAATTTATTTTAAGCATTTATGCCCCTAGATTTTACAATGCAAAAACGCCCGTGAGTTGTAATTAAAATCTGAAATTAAAAAAAAAAATCTAGATTTCACATTATTATGGCTATAAAATTATTTAGGAAATTAAATATATATCAAACTGATGTGTTTGTCTATTTCTTTGGGAGGTAAAGCATTGTCTTAAAAAGAATCGATAGCAAATTTATACATATACCACGGTAAGATGGAAAAATTCGATAGGAACTGGCATAGCCACTCATTCTGTTTCGTATGGGGAGAGAGAGGGTTGCGAAATTTATGGCATTTTAACGAACCGTTCACTGCAACCGAAACGGGGTAAAAACTCGAACGAAAATAACTTATGGATGGAGTATTAAGAAACGAAACAATGGAAAGAGTAACGTAATTTTACAACACCTCCGAGACCAATTGTAGAATAACTTTTACTCACGATTCCAATAATTACCTAAACGTCTTTTAGAGGGGGGCCGATGCAGGGCCCTTAAAACCGCCACAATAGGATAATTTATTATTTAAAAAGCAAGAAACGTGGCGCCAGGAATGATCGCCAATGCACGCGTGCGATAATCGCCAACGGGGGAATAATTAAGACTTTTATCGAGAGTTCGAATTGTTTGAAACTTTAAAAGGGAAGTGAAGAGAGAGAAAGAAAGAAAATAAAAAAGTGTAGTTTTAAAGGAATGAAAGGGAAGAGAAGTGATTCGTTGATTTTTGATGGAGGTTGCAGGGGGGCTTGTGCCTATCAAAATTACCTTAGAAATATTTATTCTGGAATGCTTCTTATCTTTGATATTCCATGGCTATCCCCCGGGTTCGATGTGAGGTATTCGCAACTATAAAGATTATTGAAGCGTGTGGGTTTTAAATACAAGAGCTCTCTCTATGTTCAGTAATAGCGATTAAATGGTTGAATAAATTGGCGAGAAATTGGCGGTTTTTTTTTCTATATAACTAATTTTTGATTAATAGACAGTAAACATTTAGTTGAGATACATGCTTAAGATTTGCGATTAACCAATGGTCTAACTTGTGGCTTTCACCCTGGTTTATGTATTAATAAATTAAGTTGATAAATTACTACAGTATTCCATGGAAAATTCCATTCTGTCTGAATAAAACGTATAACACTGAATTTTAAAGAAAAATTTGTCTATAATATCGAAGAATGTCCATTTTTATTTGCTTTTTGTTTGATTTGATAACGTTTAATGTTGTGAGCAGAGTTAAAATAATATTTAAGTAAAGAGCACATATATAAGAATAAATATTTAGTTTTAACAGAAAGTTAAACATCTTTAATTTATCCCATTAAGACTAAATTAGAGAATGTTCTAATTTTTTTCTCTGTCTTTTTTGCTAATGTCATGTACGTCAATTTTAAGAATTTAAGTTAAAAGACCGATCGGTTTTTATTCGTATTTCTGAATTAGTTTTCACACTATTTATTGTCTATCAGCTAGTTACAGATCCAAGTTAGTTTTTTAAAATTAATTTTTTTTTGATAAATTTCTGCTTACATTCGGAATGCAGCGTAATTAATATGATAAAGAATGAAGATGGGAGTTTTTAGATAAAAAAAAAAAACCTGAAGAACGATTTTTTATGATTATTTTTTTTTAACAATGAACTGTATCATAAACTTTTTTTGTGATAAACGGGGGGAAAAAAAGGCTGTGTAGCTTTTGCGTTTACATATAATATTAGAGATAACAAAGACTTAAATCATTAAACAGTCAAAAAAAGTTGTGATAAAAAAAATGTATAAATATGTTTGTTATTTATATATTTGCTTATAACGTACCATAATAAAATATTTTTCCCTTGAAGAACAACCCATTTCCAGGCATATTCTTGTCTCATTTTTACCTTTTCGATACTAGTTCATCGATCTTGTCAAGTTTTAGGGATTTAAATCGTTGTCCGATCTCTTCCTACATTAAAAAAAATTTAATAACTGAATCAATTAAAAAAAACTGTTTATACCGTACATGTCGAAATTTCATATTTTCCCCCCTCGTCAGTATTTTTCATCCCGCATTCTACGTCTTTTATTGATATGAATGTCTCTTTCTCACTTAAAGATTACCTCTTAAGGACCATGTTCACTGTAAAAATCGAACTGCATTTAAAGTAAAAATCTCGTTCCAAGTTTGGAAAGAGATTCGCAGGTTTGTTACTCACGGTCAAGGGTTTATTCGGTTAATAACTCGGTTTTAGGTGAATTCTCATTGCTTTCAGACACGCTTAAATAGTTTTTCTCATTTATAATTTATTACGCTTCTTATGAAGACACACGTTAAATCTGATGTAGAAGTTTAATGAGAGAGGTGCCATCTTAAATGCCGTCTTCGTCACTTGACCGAGGCTCAGAATTATGATGTCCGTCGCCAACAGCCCTCATGTTGCTTCTCAGTGCTACATTATATTTCCATGGATTTCGTTCATATGAAGGGTGATTGTTATATATATTTCAATTAAAACTGTTTCCATATATCGGAAAAAGTGTGCATAAAAATAGCAAAAAGTATCCATGGATTTCCATAAGTTTTTCGTATGCATTAAAACTGTCAACACAAAAGGGTATTGAAAGTTTAGTTATTAATAATTAAATTTATTTGAGCTAAATAATAGTAGAAACAAATATGAAGTCTTGTTTACCCCTTATCTTTAGAACTAAGCTTTGATAGAATTACAGTTATGCTGTAGTTCTAGTGGCATGTTATTAACACCGAAACAAGCAGAACTTCCTACATCTCACTCTGTATCTTTTAAGGGTACCTTTAACTTTCTAATTTACTTGTAAAAACGTAATACGCATAAACGTTTATCTGGGTTGTTTAATACCTGCCGAACTTAAATTCAATATAAAACCTTGAGATTCAATTAAGCTGTTTTGAACTACTCTGAAACAGGCTCATTTTTAGACCTGACTTCCTTTCATATTAGTACACACTTAACTCTTTTAAGTAAACACCATTTAACAGTTAGTGACAAAATTCAAAAGCTTTTCTATTAAATAGTCCTTATTTTTGAGTAACCTTTTTTCTGAAACTTCCGCCTTAAGATTACATGGAATTAAAGTCTTTGTTACTTTTTCGTGTTTTAATAGCACTAAAAGTCAACACCTCGGATGTTGTAAGCTTTGAAAGGGGATTTGTATTGAAAGGAAGTTCTACTTCTCAATTCCCTCAGGTGCCTTTATTCCAGTGCTTGAAGTGGCGACTGAAGTCTATTTACTCAATTTTGGCATTAATACTTTATTTCAAGCTTTTTCTTTTAAAAAAAAATGTTATGTGTTCAGAAAGGAAAGCATTAAAGTGTACAGATATAGTGTATTAAAAATTCGTTTACATGCATCTCAGAAGATATTACACATGTCTTTTAAATCGTTTTAGGATTAAAAAGTTTTATATCATGGAATTTTTGAAAGTTGCACGTTCCGTTTTAGAAATTTCCTAGATTTGTACAGCATTTCTCTTTCAATGATTTTCCGTTTCGATGTTAATGGTATAATTAATGATATAATGGATTTTATTATAAAATCAATAGAGATTGTAAAGGCAATTAATGATTTAAATTTTACTCTAAAAACTCTTTACATTTGGATTCAATGCTTGATTTTATATTACTTTCGACTATTGACTATTGAGATAAATAAATTAGATATCGTTACATTTGATAATTAAAATCGAAATTTAAAGTTATTTTTTTAAATCGTTGCTTCATCTTATTCAATGAAAATAAATTATTGGTATTTTGAGTGAAATTTGGAGTAACTGATGAGTTTTCATCCATTTTTAGGTAGCAATTTGAGAGTTATCATAATGAGATTTGTACGTTTTTTATCATATGGTATTTCTGAACAATTTAATTTCAAAACATTTAACTGTCATCGTGTAAGTTATTTACTTATTTTTCGTTATGATTTAAAAGCAAAAAGTAAAATATTTTTGAAAATAAATATGTACTGATCAATGACTGTACTGATGAAAGTTCCATTCAACTTGTTTCTTTGTTTTATTTGTTTTGATGTTGAATGAAATTTGTAATCATAATTGGAATGAAAACAAATGTGTTATGTTTCGTTAACTTGATTAAGTAAATGTAGATTTTTCATAAGAGCAATTAAACACTTTCTGTTGGTTCACATAATAAAACACTTCGTTTGGTTTCAAAAACTAGAGTGAGAGAAAAATTTCGTGTTAAAAGAAAATATAGAGTTGGCTATGCGAAACTTCTTGCAGGTTTCCGTATTCAACCTCAACTGAAAAAAAGTTATCTCTTCATTTTATCAACTGCTTTAAATAGCTTTATCTTTATTTTAAGAGAAGTGTGTTTTCCCCGACCCGATTTCTTTGTTATTGTACACATATACAAATTAATTTATGTAAAATACAAAAAAGCTTGAAATTCACCAATTTTGACATAGAATTCGCCGACTTCGAGACGCCAATCATCAAATTCAAAAACTTGTAGATTGAAATGTGCTGACCTGTACCTCTACATACACAAAGACGAGTGGTAACCTGGCAACAGTAACAAGCATTGTGTAATTTGTTTGGTCTAAAGAGGGGGAAAAAATCCAAAAATCTGGGTCCGAAAAGCAAAATATTTTCTTGTTAACTTTGATTTTTGTTTCGTGTGGCTTTCGTTTCGCGCTAAAACTCAAATGTTTTTTGAATTTACATAGTATTTTGTCGGAACACCTTCAATATTTCTTTTTAATCGATTTTTCAAATTAAGTATTTTCGTCTTAAACATTGTAATTTACTTCAGTAATGATACGGAAGGTTCTTTTATTTTCCTTCTATTAAAAATATTCAGCAATCTTATGCAAGCTAAGTAGAATTAAGTATAGAATCGAAGAAAAGAAGCTTTCTTTTCGCATCAAAATCATCGAAAGACGTTTTGTAAATAAACTGATTTGAACAGCTTTTCAAATTCATTTGACCTACATAAAAATAAAAATAAAAAAATTCTTTTTCTATGTTGTTGGAACAAAATGGCATTATTAGAAGCTTTTTTGGCTGATGTCCTACTGGACCAAAAACACGCCATCTACAACATTTTTCTCCTCTTAAAGTTGATGCTGTCGTAAATTGGGTGGAAGAATAAAAGTAGGAAAAAAAACAGCTATGAAAAATGCATTCGATAAAGAGATGATCTTTTCGCCAAAGGCGAGAAGTGATGAAGACACCGGTCAAACGGCTTCTTTCTTGGTTGCTAAGTTAAGGATATTATTTACGGCGATTTTACTGGCTGTCCTATCAAAAATGATATATTCCGCCTAGAAATGAAACTGAATGGCGGTTACCGAATGTTATTACTATTTTAGATGTAAGAAACGGGGAAGATTAATTTATAAAAAGCAGTTTTTTTTTTCCAACCACAGTACCACTTAAGAGAATTGTAGGTGTGCCACGAAAATTATGAAAAATCAATTATTTTCTATACAAGTTAAAAGCGCTGTAAAGCGTTGTTTAAAAATTAAAGCATCTTTAATTGAACAAACATTATCATTGAAATAATAAATTAGTAAACATCTATTAGTTTCTTAAGAAGGTAAAACCTAACATTAAACGCACATCGAGTCGCGAATTTAATTATAAATTAATTAAAAATAATTTTTGTAATCTCTAATTTTATTTGCATCTTCATAATACGAGATGCACTGAATTTTAACTTTAGATTCAAAAAGACCTGGAGGTTTAAAAAAAAGAGGAAAACCTTAGATTTAAAGAATTGTGATATATAAGCCTTGTGTTTATTAGAAATTGTTATTTAATGTTTCATCATTTTGGCACTCCAAAACAAGTTTTGTTTATTTGGAGAATTTTTTCTTAACTATTAATAATATTTTTTCCAAAAACCGATAGCTAGATTTAAAACCAGCTGATAACAAAATTAAGTTAAATATTAGAAGACACTTGTTAATTTAAAATATTAACCTTTTAATGGTTTTGAACGAGCCCAACTTGTCATTCAAATAGCGCATCATAATGGGCACTGACGAGTTCAGCTCGTTCGAAGTTTTTGGACCCAAATGATTGCAGCCAAACCCTACTTGGGCTGCAAAACTTTTCCCCAATGAGCGCTGACGAACTGAATTCGTCCTCGTATATTATCCTATATTATTCGTGTTACAGCCGATATTTACTGGCAAAATTTCGTTAATTTGATAGCGTACAAATGGCGGTACGGGTACCGTAAAATTTTTCACATTATAAGGTAACATTTTGCCGATCCAGTTGCAAATCTAGTTATTTTTCTTGTGTAATTTAGAAGGAGTTCATTATAGAAAAATGGTGCATTTTATTGCAAAGACTGTAATGCTCCATTATGTGCAATTCCATATTTTAATGTGTGTCACACACACAGAAAGAATTTTAGATAAATATAACAATTTAAAGAAAGCTTAAAATGCTTTATTACGCTTAAAGCTTTATTTCTTAAAGCTCTATAAAGCTTAAAATTGCGTATTTATTTAAATATTTTAATTTAATATTTTACAAACTAATATTTATGATGTTCGACATTTACTGAATTATTTAAAAGAACGGTTTACAATTGTTGTAAATATTACATTAATAATATATCACAAATGATTGCTTAAAAAAATCCGCATTTTAGAAACTGAAATTTGTAATATTTTTAATTTACTGAGTTGTTTAAAAGTACAAGTTACAACTTTTCTAAATATTACATTAATGTACTGCAAATTAATTGTTTAAAATTTTAATATTTTAGAAAGTAATTTTTTAAATATTTATCGGTCACTGAACTGTTTAAAAGTGCAAGTTACAATTGGTGAAAATATTGCAATAATACACCGCAAGTAATTCTTTGAAAACTATCTTTTAAAAGCGAGCGAACTATCCGTACCACCTTCAGAAAAGAGTGACATTTTCGAAGACCACTAGGAGAGGAACTGCTGCCACTCTCAGTGATCGTTTAATCGTAGCGTTGCGCGTCATAAGAGAGCGAAGACTTGATTCGCCTAACCATCAAATTTTTAAAATTTTTATGTTGTTGAAAAATTCATTGAATTATCTTTTTCAATTGACATTAAATTAATTAAAAACGAAGTGCGCGCGCCCGGATTTGTATAGTAGTATTTCTATTATGGTTGTTTGGGCGATTAGGCAACTATCGGTTGTGTGGTTTAAAGCTTCTGTCAAAAGACTTGATTTCCATCTAAAACATCTGAAAAATAATTACAGCTGCTTTTTTGTTCAATTTGATTTATTTTCAAGTTCTTGAGAAACTATGTAGGTTTTTAGATAATGAAGTACTCGCCCGACATTATTCTCCCAGAATCAGGTCATAATTGAATGCTAAGTCCAAAGTAACCCACTGCTGTCTGATGGTTAGATCACTAGCTTCGTGGGGAGCAATGCTGACATCGATCTGTAGAATCGTGTCCAGATTCATCCAAGACTCATCGTTGTAGAATAACTAGGTGTCGAGGTACATGTTCCCGATGTATTCCTTTACAGTGTTTAATTTGTAAAAGAAGTAACACTATCAGCGATGCCTGTAGTTGGCTCTTAAAATCACGCAATAGACATAAAGAGAATGACTACTCATTTGAATTGATTTTAAAAATACATTGAGATAAGATTAATTTACAGAGTTAGAGATAATTATTTTACTTTCTTATGTAGTGTTAATGACATGATCGAACACGCCTGTGTTCACCGAGTGCTCCTTCTAGAGACCTAACTTTACATTGCATGCGGGAAAAAAAAGATACCAGGTACAAAACATTACTACCTCCACGGCCGCCATTTGGGTGCGATTCTCGCTTGGTTGGCGTACTGATGTTGCTGTTGTGGGCGCTGTGCGCGACAGTAAGAGTTGTTGCACGTTAAATAGAATGGCGTATCAGCATCTTTATGAAATGTGATTGGAAACTGTTGAGAGTGAGAGGGTAATATTAATTCAAGTGTCATCTTTGTCATTTAACCTTTACTCAAAATTTCGAGTCTTCAGCCAATAGCCTTCGAGTAATCCTAGAATAGTGGTTTCCAAAGAGAGAGTGGCTCGGTATCACTCACGGCTGGGCGTCGGTCAGATCTAAGCCCAAGGCAGAGGTATTCAAATTTTTAAACTTTGTTGAACCCTTTGAGCTTACTATTTTCTTGGAGGATTCCCTTGATCAAACAGAAGAAAATAGGATATCAAAACTTTATCCAACTCAAATATATAAAAATATTTTTGTATCTATTTTATCATAATAGAAACATCTTAATAAGATAATCAATGGTAAGGTAGTTAATGGGTATTTGAGGGGGGGGGTAGTTTCTAAATTATATTGTATGAATAATAAATAAAGCAACGATATTTTAAATTATTGTAAATTAATAAAAAGCAAAATTTTAATGACTTGGCTGTGATTGTTTTTTTTTTAATTGAAAAGTATTTTTACTCCTGGAGTAATTGTTGAAATCTGAAATCTAATGTCATCTTCAGCATCCAATCTGTTTTCAAGATTTTCGCTTACTTGTGTAGAAACATGACATTAGATGTTTCACAGCTCTTTTGGAAATTTCAGGGTATTCTTTTCTAATGTCAATCCAAAAATGCCTAATACATACTTGATTGAAATTTAGTTTCAATTGAGTATCAGTCTATATATCAAAATGTTGTTCGCTTTCTTTTATTGGGAGTTTGGAGATGTCATAGTCTTGAGAAGGAGTTTGGATTTAAGATAATTTTTCTTTTTGAACAAGGAAGTATTCAAGAAATGTTTTTTTGCAGATCTAATTAATGTTCGACCAAACTAATTTTTATCGGGATTAGCGTTACCGTCTACTAAAATATTATGCAAATTAGGAAAGCATTCAATATTATGTTTCAAAATGCAATCTGCCCAAAATTTTAATTTTAAAAGAATGATGTCAATTTTACTTTATACCATGAAAATGGTGAAATAAGTGAACGACTCTTCACCTGAGCAAAGAGTGGAGGCCAATATGTGACTTAATGTGTCTCGGTTAATGTACTTGAAGCACGTGACTTTTACGAAATTTAAGATTTAGTTTTATCCATAAAATGTTTATTTATGTTTAATTTTACAATAAAACTTCCTTTAAGAAATCGATCTTTTATAAAAAAAAAATTACAATTTTACTAAAATTTTGGCGCTTTGATTAAACAAATAGTGATCTCTTGCGGAACCCCTGTCAAAGTTCTAGGGAACCATAGGGTTTCGCGAAACCCAGTTTGAAGACCTCTGGTCTAAAGCATCAACTACCCCATCCCAAGGGAGGGAAGGGAAGCAATATTTGTTATAACGGCGACCACAAGCTGGATTATTAGTAAATATCATCTCCAATAAATAGTCTTTTTCAACAAATAGTCTTTTTCAACAAATAGTCTTTTT
>BMAW01059929.1:298377-379750 GCA_019974015.1 Nephila pilipes | reverse complement strand
ACAAATAGTCTTTTTCAACAAATAGTCTTTTTCAACAAATAGTCTTTCCTTATTAAAAGAAGGTATTGGAACATAGTTTATAGTATTGTTTTAAATACTTTTTTTTTGTGGTCGCGGTAGCCAAGTGGTCATGATCGCGGACTTGCGGCTGGCGATTTTCATCGAGTCGTGGGTTCGATTCCAAATGCCCTAAAAGACCTGCAATGTTGCCGGGGCTGATGCACTTTGAATATGTCAGGGCTCAAAATCCTCCGTTGGCGTTGTGTGGAAGTTTGGACACAGAGTGCCAGCTCTGATATCTTTCTTGTCACTTGACCGAGGTTCAAAATTACGAGGTCCATTGCCAATATCCCTCGTGTTGTTTTTGGTGCGATGCTAATAAAATCATACCAAATACCTTTTTGATTAGTGCACGAACGAGTCGTAACATACGCGGAAAACTACAATCTGTGTGTATGTTCCGTTTAGATTGACGAAGCTAATATTCAAAAGTTTCGACTCTTCACGAAAGGAATTCGACTCTTCAATTGTTGAAATGTCTCCCATCTACACCCCACTACGAATATTTGAGCATAATGTTGATTGTACGGAGTTTCTTACTTTTCTTCTGAAAGGTACTTTATTGCTTTTAGTCGCATTGAATCAAATAATTTCAAACGAGTGAAAAAAAAGAAATTCTTCTCCTGATTCTTGAATAAATATTTAAAAAAAAAAAAAAAAAAGATTAGAGGGAAAGGACAAGTACTTTTTTTCCGTGAAGGAGGTAGTAGGCCGGAAAAAAAATTCGGAGCCTATTCTCTAGTATAATGTAAAATCTATTCAGCTTTTTAAAAGAATTACTTATCACCCAGCTGAGCATTGCGAGTCCGTAATCGAAGAAATCGGGCATTCCGAGTGAGAAATTCAATTGTTGAAATGTAATCATTATGAAGAAAAAATTGTAAAATCCGAATTTTATTCCATGTTTGGAATCATCAAATTATTGGTACACGCACCGGAAGTTACATGATGCGCTCGAGGAGTGAAGCTATGGCTTGTGAATAAACTTGTTTATCACGTATCCCTCATCTTTACTCTTAAAAATTTCCTCCGAATTATTCGTATTTTAATTTTATAACCACAGTAAACAACTTGAAAAGTTCGTTTACATTGGAACAATAAAGACAAGAAGGAAATAAAACGTTTTCTTTTACCCTAGCTGTATTCCATTTGTTAACTTCATTCGTTAATAGAAAGTCATTTCCTGTCCCAATTTAAATTCTTTTAGTTACCTTTTTGTTGGTAACTCTCGTTAGTTTAGGTGTTAAGAGTTTTAAACTCAATTAAGGAGTGGACAGAGGATGGAAGAAGTTAAATTATTTTTCTTGTTGGGCTATAGTATTAGTTCAGTTTTAAGTCTAAAATATTTTCTATTCTTTCATCCTTTAACTAAACATCTCCGAACTTACTTGTTTGGAAAAAAAATTATAAACTTTCATATTTGAGAACTTTTTACAGTGCATATAGAAATTTACACTTATAAATTCAAAGTACCCATTACTCTCCTGTTTTACGATGGAAAGATCGTACATCAAGCACCCAGCTTACAACCCCTTTCCTCAATAAAATGTAAAGGAGCGTTCCGACAGATGCATACTTCTCTTGGATTCAATGGCCCATTATTCATCGAAGGGGTGGAAAAATTAAGAGAATGGCCGTAAAGTGTGGGACCACTTCCTACACTCTCGCCTTTTCAGCAAGATTTTTATCGTGGGACTTGAACCAGCCGCTTCTTGAGTTGCAAAACGCTTCAGATTTAATTATTAGTCTAGAGAGTTTTAAAGTGTGGTTAAACCCCCAAGTTGAGGGCTTCGAGTCCTTTATGTAAGCGAAACGACGAAACATTGTTAAAAATGGGCTCTTACTAGAGAGGTGGGTAATAATTAAAAATAGTTTGTGGTGTCCAGCAGACAAATTAATTAAAAAAAATTTCTATGGCTGTGTGTCTAGACAATATCCAACCAAAAATCCTTTACTAATATTGATTATTTCATTAACCGCAAAGATTTCTAGAAAGTCTTCAGAAGATTGGTATCATTTCGAGTGAGTGAAAATAATTGGTCCGATTGTGTTGCACGCGAATGAAATAGTCTTATTCTTGATAAAAAGTTGTCAATCATAATTTTATATTTGATTTTATATTCGGGTTTGAAGTCTTATCTGTAATCTAAGTTACTGGTTAAATTTTGTTTGTGAATGAAAATTGAAGTTTTGTTTCTGACACTAAAACTATATAAAGCATATATATAATTTTAAAACATTTAAACATTTATATAATTTCAGCTTTGGCTTAAGAAAATATAAAGGTGTTTAATAATTTTATTGGAGGGAGTATAGGAAGATGATTTCACTAAGCCGAATTGATTTAGCAGAATAAATAGCAATTAATGTGATCTGCAGTTTTCAACATTGTTAATGCTAAACATTATTGAAACAAGACTTCAAAGAATTCGTTGTTAATCTATTGCCAAGAACATAGCCAAAAAAATATTTTTTTTGAAAAAAAGGTTCGGTTAAAATTTCTTATAATTTATGTTAGTGTTCTGCGAATAGCATTTTTTGGTACTTTGGAAAAACCCATTAGATCAATAATTTTAATTAATAAAACAAATTTATTAAAACAAAAAAAATTAAATTTTTGAGCATTCTGAATGTCCAGTCACAATTCCCTGTCCGTGAAAGTAGTAATTGTAGAGTGTGCGTAATTCCACAACATTAACTTTAAATCGAGATTCTAACCATAAACCAGGGCGAAATAAATATTTATTAACTTAAACAAAGCATAAATCAATAAAAGAATGCATGAGGTTGTTGATGTGGTTGCCCGAGAAACTCATCATGCCATTCACGTGCAATTTAAATGATTGATTGATAGTTGTAATTCAATTGCGTGCTTTTGTATTTGCCTCAGTTCTATGCTCACGAAAATGTTCGTGAACTCTTATCCATATGTATTTGCATAGTCCTGTTACTACTGTATCAAAGGCAAAAGAGAGGTGATTTTTTTATGTCTTGTTAACTTTGAGTTATTGCGTTTGAAAACCGGATTTGCTGCAAAAATAGTTTTTATTTCATGTTCACTGTATAGGTGAAAAAATTAATAAGGGAAATAAATGCTTCTCAAAGAAAGTATTTTTTTTTCTTTCTTCCTTTTTTTTTTTTTTTTTTATAATCAATTTTTGGGGACGTATTTTTTGAACATAATTGTCTGCAATTTTTTTTTTTTTTTACTCTGAGAAATATAGTATATGCTTCGATTTTCTCATGAATCTGTAGAGTTAAACAAAATGAATCAGCCGATTTCAAAATTCCATATTTTTAAAAGAAAGCCACACAGAATATATAATTACAAAGGAAATATCTGGCAGTTTTATATTGTGAACAATAGGTGGCTCTCTTGTGTGCTTCTTGAAGATAGCATCCAAAACAGTTTGTGAAATTTCTCGGAGCTTCCTTGCAGTGGACCAAATGACTATATCACATAATTAGCCACCTAAAATTGCTTGATATGGCCCCATGCAATTTCTTTCGTTTTCAAACCGTTACTATATATGTAACTAAAGGAAGTTATATCGATTACTTGTAAAAAAAACATCCGTATTTTCCCTTTGAATTCGTGTATTACTTATAAATTACGTGCTCTTTATTTATGAGAATACAGCATTTTGAATAATTTTGTATAACGTTTTTCAATTGTATGTGTTTAACTTATACTATTGTAGTAGTTCCTTTTAATATTCTTAAACACATTAAAGTTTAAAATGAACTTAATTCATCTTTGTTGTGTAAATTGTTGAGTATATTAAGGATAACAATCTGAGGGCATGGTCGTGAGCTCGCGGCCCGCCAGTCTTTTAAAAAATCGTTGATTCGAGCCCCGAGGCCATTTAAGGCTCTCCCATGTATTGGGACTGATACACGTTAAGGCTCCAAGTCCTTACGCTGACGTGGTGTGGAAGTTTGGAGAAGGGGATGTCAGTTCAGGTGTTGTCCTCGTAACTTGATTGTGGTTCAAAATCAAAAGATCCGTCACCGTTAACCTTCATGTTGCTTTTGAGTAAGTTAATAAACAATCAATCAATCAGTTCAAATGATAAGAAACTAAATATGGAATCAAAAAAGGGGGAAATTTTTATACGATACCGTTATACGGAAGTAGTTTTTTTTAAAACAATTTTTGGAAATTAGAAAACTAATTTTACGTAATAATTTTAAAGCATTAAAATTTAAAGCATAAATTAAGACATAACGATATGTTTGACGGTTGGTTTATACAAGAAATACCAAAAATAAGTAAAATTCATATGAAGCTTAATTTATAATAATGATTTACATATGTAAAATGGAAATGAATAATAATAATAGCATATATGGTGGGGATATATGGATGGTACGAGAGCGGTTCAAAAAGTACCTGCATTTAAAGACCAATGGCATCATTAAGGCCAATTTTTGTTACCATTTAGTGCTGCCATCTGTTAAAGAGAGCTGAAACAAATATGATATTGATTCATAAGTTAGTTCTGATTTGGTAGTCATTTGCCGCCAATTCAAATGTCACCTTCGGAGACACTTGTATTTTTCCTTATACATCAAGCAACAATCAAAACAACGGGTTGCTTCCAGTAAATCTTTGAAAAAAAAAAGTAAAGAGGATCTCATCGGCCGATCTACACGAATTTCTAAGGTGCAAAAGGCATCTTGATTACGAATGCGATTAACTAATACTTCGATAGCTGTCTAGTGAGTCATGGAGTTTACTAAAAACAAACCATTTTGGTTCCTACGCTCTTTATCTCTTGGATTTTCCTAGAATTTATTGAATGACCCTCGTATTGATAATGGAACTGTGTTCCATTTAGTAATACTAAAGGACTATGCTAATAATGCGGATATTATCAAGGACAGTTTTGATGATCAGATGTATAGTTAATGATCATTATAACCTTGAGGTTCATTGAAACAGTTAATAGTCCAAACAGCTTTGATGGCCAAGTACAAACAGTGGTAATGATCAGCGTGTTGAGTAAGTAGCCAGCATGTACTCTCTAAGCCGTTGAAAAAAAATAAGATGTGATCGCTAATACCATTATCATTCAAGTAACACTATAAACAGAGTGGGTTAGTATAGTAAACTTAAGAATGTTATGCAGTAACAATATTACCAAGGCTGGGTAAATAAGGCTCTTTGTTAAGTGGGGCTCCCATTACAATTCCATTTTTTTACTTTAAAACTTTTCCACTGAATAAGTTCACACTTAAAGAGAATTGCTTGCAGTCTAATTCTAATTTTTGGTGCATCATATTACTGTGAAACTTAAACCTCCGCAATGAAAATTCGTGAAGTACTTTCAGTGGAGTCAAAGTAACGTTCATAGTTAACCAATCATAATCTCATAAAATTGCTGCGAATGGTTTTATGAAATTTTAAAAATTTCATTCCTCCAGGTCTCGCCTTCTTTAGACACGTGTAAGAATCACGACTCCGGATACTCTAGTGATCTTTTTCTTTCCCATGGGTGTAGTGTCTTTGATAAACATTGATGATGTGTTCCCGGGATACTCTAGCAATCTTTCCATATTTTCGGTTCTCCCTCTTTCAACCATTTTTCACCCCCCCACACCCATTTCTACAAATATCTGGACTACATTTACATCTTGTTTGGCTCTGTCGAGCAACATTTGGTTCTTGCGTCATTTAAATGCACTGCAACGACTCTCTTCAACAAAACCGTCAAAAGTTAAAATGCCTAATTAACTAGTCCGAAAGAGACTTCTTTTTCAGCCTGCTTTGTGCAGGCACAGTCGAAAACGATCGGTAAACTTTTTTTTGGTCCAGCGTTCGAAACAACCGCTGGCATTACCAGGCCACACAACTCTCTCCCCTTCCACGGTGTAAGAAAATAATTTCACACTGAATTACTATCATATCAAATATTTGACCAATGGCTTTCGCTAATTTTTTTAAATTTTTATTAATTTATTTTTAATTGTATAATTTTGAAAGTTATTTTGTATTTGCTTTCTCTTAGAACATGTAACCGTATTGAATAAATTTAATTAAGTTTGAAATGATGCATATTTAATGCTATGTAACTTTGATGTGGCTCTTTATAATATACGATTAACCATAATGTTGCCCTCATGCGTGACCATCCTTGCAGTATAGTAATAAACAACTAACACACTGAATATTTTCCTACTTTCGGGATATCTAGTGTTCCATCATAGTTGCATTTCTTTCTTTTTTTTTTTTTGACTCTTCCATTTTAAATTTGGTCTTGCTTGTCTGACTTGGTAAATGAAAGCTCCCACTATAACTTGCTCCCGTTTCAAAACAAAATTGGATTTTTAAAAAGGATAAAAAATATCTTGTGGAGTTGTCAACGAATGTTTGGCGCAGCATAACCAGATTCGGCTCTTGCGCCATAAACATACGATCGCCCATTCATTCCCACTTTCGGGATATGTTCGGTAGTTACGAGAACTTATTGCTTTGTGTGAATAGTTTTATCCAAGAATGTCTTCACGTTGAGTGCACATCACTACACAGAATTTCCTAAAACAACGGGAATTTATTTTCATTTTTTTTTTTTTTTTGTTATAGATTCTCTCTCGGTGCTAAATTTATATTCTTTCTTGAAGCTTGTTTACATTCCTTGAATCTTGTTCCTCATATATACGAATGTACAGCATATTTAACGCTCTCTCGTATGTTTTCACATAATTTCACCCCTCTCTCTATACCGTAACATCGGTAAATAACATAAAAACCAATGTCCATATATTGACTTTGCAAAATCGTACCATCACCACTTCAGCATCTCATAGACCAGCTACATAACAGGTCGAAAATCTACCCTCATTCGAAGGAAGGGCATTAGCATAAGCGGTAGATTTAGATGCATCGTTGGGGAGAGAATCTGCCTTTTTCACGTGCACCCTACCTCTATAACTCTTCTTCCGCATGATAAAAAATTCAATCGCATTGGTCGTACACATTGAAACAGTACGTGACTAAAAACCCAAAGCCACGCCCTTTGGACTAGGGAAGCCAGGGCGTAACTCTCTACAGGACATGGTACTGGAGTAACAAGTGGAGATAAAGACTCTGCTATTATGTCAATATTATGTCGTAAAGTTGGATAAAGGTTTTATCAGGCACGGTACTGTTTCGTACTTCTTTTTGCTGTGTTCGCTATGTGTTAATTGAATTTCACGTCATATTTTTTGCGTAGGAAAGTTGTAAGGGTAGTAATTTTAGAAAATGAATAATTAGTTAATGACTTTTCTTTAGTTTTGTGTGTCCTTGGAATGACGTTAGTAAATTATGCAGTGGATTTATTTTTGTGTGTGTATGTGACTGTTAAATCTAATCGATTTTTTTTAAAGAAGACTTATCTTTATAGCATATTTTTTCTGCCCACGATGAATGTTCAGTACGAGATATGCAATAATTATGCACTATTAGAAAGAACGAAAAAAATAAGTAGGAAAATCGTTTTATTAGTATTATCGTTTGATCCTTGTGTGATAATTAGTATTAAAGTGAAAATGTAGGATGAAAACATTTATGCTGTGATATGATTTTAAGGTTGAAAATGTGCTAAAATTTTATACGTTACAAAAAAAAAAAAGTTTAAGACTGTTGATTACTTATTTTTAAGGTATCCTATTTATATCGAATGATTAAGTGTGTTAAAAAAATGTCTTTTTTTTTTGTTGTTACTCGGCTAAAAACGAAAATAATTACCTGCTTATTGTAATTATCCGTATTGTGACCTGTACATGAATGCGAGATATGTAAATCTTATTATATACACAGTAACTAATACGCGATGAATTTATTACTTTGTGTGACGCGTTATTATTATTTTTTTTTTTGTCGTGAAATTTTTTCATGTGAAAATTCGTTATCTTACACTTATTGTTGAAAAGGTATTAACATTTTCGAACGATGTCTGGTTGGAGTTACGATTTTACTAAATACATTTTCTTGTGGAATAATAGAGATTGGAGCGCATTAAATGTAGCAATTTATAAAATGCACTTAAAATAATGCATAATTTCTAAATATTTAATTATAAAATAGATTGCAACACAAAATGTTCAAAAAATGTTTTGCTATTAAAGGAATAGAAAACCTACACTTATGAAATATGGCGTTTTTGTTGAAACATTGACTATTTTTCTTATGATATAAAATATATATATTACGATATATATTTTATGCTTCATGATTGAATGGAATGAAACGAAGGCGTACTAAAATATGTAATATTTAAGATAAACAAAATTCTAACGTGACACTAAAATTGTGTATTTAATTAATATTTTTATCGACCATGTCTAACGTCATTTCAAAAGAGCTGTATGCATGCGTGCCTCAAAAATAGTGAACCAAACTCCTTACAATTCCTTGTCTTCGTAGAAAACCGTCTTTATTAAATTGTCAAACAGACAGTTCTCCTCCAGATCTCATACCATACCATCTCCTATTGGTTCATACGTCAATCTTCATTTTACGCTATTCAACTTGATCTGTGCGGCAATCTTTTGATCAACGCCCGGTCCAGTAAGAAGAAAGCAGACAAGAACTGAAGGAAGTAAAGGAAGAAAAAAAAGGTGACCGATCAACGCACTGATGATGAACGGGAGGAGAAAAAAAAGGCGCTGCAGAAGCGATGTCCCATTTAATTGGTGATTCACACAGATGTCAAATCAAACATACCGATTGATCCGTTATTATCTCGGCAAGGGACCGTGTGAAATGTTGAGATTCGTTAAGATCAGGAGATATAGGGAAGTCCAGATTTGTGTGACAAGAACTCGCTTTGTGGCGATTAAATGCTCTTTATGTTAATAGCTGTTTGGAAAAGTGAAAGTGGGGATAGAGATTGATGGGAATAAGGTCGTGTGACCGGCGAACAAGAATGGAATATTTTTAATTTCAAGAATTTCTCTTTGTTTTCAAGGGGGGAACATTGTATAGAAAATGTAATTATAAGTATCTTAATGAATGTAATGTAATTACAGAGTTCATCGTAGAATTAATAGAAAATAAAGGTCAAAAATTTTAAAAAGGAGGAACGAGGCATCTTATAAAAGTTATTTTGTTTAATGAGGAATTTCCATTACATTTTTTTTAAAAAACATATTGAACCGTTTTTAAAATACCTTGTTAACCAGTCCGTATAAATAAATATGGTATAATTTTAGGTACAAATGTTGGCTAGAGAGAGAAGATATTTCATTAAAAACATAACCTGCGTTTAGATTAAGGTAACCAGATTTTAACATTCGAAAAGCGGGACACCATTGACATGGGGAGTCTTGATTAAAAATTTGGCTCTTAAAAATGCCTACCTTTGGTACCTAAATAAATTATTTACCTAAATTATCTGAATAGCTAATTTGTTGATATCACTTGTTTAACTAGCACTAGCCCGCAGTACGATGTGTATCGCATGAGAGACAGTTGCCAAACTCAATATGCGAAGGCGTTACTTCGTGGACGACCAACAAACTTTTTACACCCAGACCCTTCTCCTTTCTAAAATTAACCTCTGTATAAGATGTAATTCCTTTATAACAATATTCCAAATGATGCTAAATCGCAAGCAAAACATGTCGCCATAAGAATAATATCTGTGTAAGTGTACAAAAAGTTCTCTCTTCATTTTACAGCTACAAAATGTTTTCGTCGCTGCCAATGCCGAAAAATGTTTCTTTTCATTAAGTCCAAACAATGGTGGTCGTATTCAAGCAACTTGGCGAATTTTCAAGGCGAATTTTGATAAGTAGTTCCTGATAATCAGTTCATAACAATTATTTTTATTATTAAAGTATAACATTATAAAATTTACAAAAGTAATACAAAGCTCATATTCTGGTGAAATAGCTACATGGAAGCCGAAAACCGCATATGCCCTTCCCATTCTCCCGTCGTTCCCTAGCTTATCGTAACACATGGATCAATAAGTTCCGAGACTAACCCAGAGATGGCGCTCGTAGTAAACCAGTAACCAGGTCTTTCTAGAGTACTAACCTTTGCTTGAAACGTGTCAAAATTTTAAGTCGATCGGACCAGAAACAGCTGAGTTATCGAGGTTGGAGTAAAGTCGTTTTGTAGTTTGTTTAAAAAATGGAAAAAACCGAGTTTCGTGTTCTGATAAAACATTATTTTTTAATGGGTAAAAACACCGTGCAAGCGAAACAATGGATTGAAAAATGTTACCCGGACTCTTGTCCATCAAAAGCAACGATTTGTCGGTGGTTTGCCGAGTTTAAACGTGGTCGTACCGACACAAATGACGCGGAACGCTCGGGTAGACCTGTGGAAGCCATTACATTGGAAAATGTGAGTGAAGTGACAAAAATTATAATGAAAGATCGTAAAGTGAAGCTCCGTGAGATTGCTGAGATGACACAGATATCATATGGAAGTGTATTTACTATCCTTCATGAAAAATTGAGCATGAAAAAGGTTTTTTCCAAGTGGGTGCCGCGATTGCTTTCGATGGAACAAAAACAGCAACGAGTCGATGATTCAGAAAGCTGTTTATCGCTATTTACTCGCAACAAAAAAGATTTCTTGCGTCGTTACGTGACCATGGACGAAACATGGATACATCACTACACTCCAGAGTCGAAGCGGCAGTCATCTGAGTGGCGCACAGCTGGCGAAAGCCGTCCTAAGCGTCCGAAAAAGCAGCAGTCAGCTGGCAAAGTCATGGCGTCAGTTTTTTGGGATACGCATGGCGTGATTTTCATTGACTACCTCGAAAAAGGTAAATCGATCAACAGTGATTATTATATTGACTTGCTGGTGCGTTTGAAGGAGGAAATCGCAAAAAAACGACCGCACATGCAGAGAAAAAAAAATCCTTTTTCACTAAGACAATGCACTCTGCCACAAGTCGAGGAAAACAATGGCAAAATTGAACGAATTGGGCTTTGATCTGCTTCCCCACCCCCCATACTCGCCAGATTTAGCCCCCAGTGACTACTGGCTCTTTGCTGATCTTAAAAAAATGCACCAGGGGAAAAGATTTGGCTCAAATGAGGAGGTCATCGCTGAAACTGAAGCTTATTTTGAAGCGAAAGATAATTTTTTTTATAAACATGGTATTGAAAAATTGGAAAAGCGTTGGAACGATTGTATCACCCTAAAAGGTGATTATGTTGATGAATAAAAAAAAAATTTGCAAAAAAAAAATGTTGTTTTCAATGTTAGTCTCGGGACTTATTGATCCATGTGTTACATTCTTTCTAAAAATCGGGACTTTCCTAAAACCATGCGGAACAAATTGTTAAAAATCGAGACTGTCCCGTTAAAAGCGGGACGTCTGGTCACCTTAGTTTAGATTGAACACTAAATTGACTGAACTTTTAGATTGAACTTTTACGTTGAAAAGTTGTGAGGTGAGCCAATGTGAAGTTCAGTGTGCTAATGTTAACTCAACCAAATCCAATAGATTCAAATGATATTATAAATGAAATTATAAATGTAAAATTGCATTCAACAAAGATCAACATTCATGTTCAATTTTTACAGGATTGTATTTATCCTGGAAGATAGCCTTGGTATTTAGAAATTTTACCATTTTAAGCGTTATGAAATGTTTTACAGTTTTGTCAAAATAAGCTGAAATCGAGATGGAAAACTGTCACAACACCATGGAAACATATAAAAAATACCTAAAACTCCTGCTATACCACAACTAATGGAATTTAATTGTTTTCAATAACGTGAACTTTATTTTTTGAATTTGTGAAATGCATTTCCATAATAACGCAATAGGAAACAAATGATGAATTAAATTTCCCTCAAATTAACAAAACCCTTGAGATACAATTTTATTTAAATACAGTAGAACCTTGTTAAGTTGGATCCTCTTTCTTGGATACGTGTATAACCCGTATCGGTGTGCACGAATAATTTTTGTTGGTGGTGCTTTTATTATATTTCGAGAAGCGATCTTCAGACTTCTAGAATGACATTTATTTGTTTTATCCTCGTATTATGAAGGATCACATGCCGCCGGGATTCTCTTGCGATCATCTTTGTCAACCAAGCCCTTAGGTTCTTACCTTCTTTAATAAGGGAAATACGGGCATCATGACCTCATTGCACTCTAATGAGCTTTTTTCTTTTCCATGGGGTTTTAATGCTTTTGGTAAACACGGGTGAATGCGCCTGTGAAATACAGTAGCGATCCTTCTCTATTTACGACCTTCCTACTTATTAACCAATTATTACTCCCCCCCATTTTTTCGAACATCTTTATCAC
Source organism: Nephila pilipes (assembly GCA_019974015.1). Taxonomy (NCBI): domain Eukaryota; kingdom Metazoa; phylum Arthropoda; class Arachnida; order Araneae; family Nephilidae; genus Nephila; species Nephila pilipes. The sequence goes on along the minus strand of BMAW01059929.1, from coordinate 367,418 downwards.
AATTAAACTTATACTGGCGCAGCATAGCCTTATATGACTCTTGCGCAAATAAAATTTACAATCAAACTCGCACACTTATTTTGAAATTTTTTTTCTTTACTGTAATCTTCTTACAATTTTAAATGTATGAAAGAAAGGGAAGCGGATATTTTATACAAATGTGTTGTGCAAAGTTGATTAAACTTTTACCAACAGCGCAAATGGCTTACGATGCAACATTGTTTAAATGGAAAATGAAATAAAACAACATCAAGCATATTGTAGTTGTTCACAAAATCTTTATCTACTGTAAAAAATGATTTATGCTGGGTTTGTTCATTATAGATTATTTTCTATATGATTTATTTTATGTAATTTTTTTCCATTCTCTGATTATCCCGGATTTTCGATTTCCCAGACCAGTTGTGGTCCAATAAATCCGTGGAAATGAGTTTTCATTCTACTTATAAACACAAACTGGTTAATTGCACTTAGTTTTACCATTATAACTATTTTCACCATTTAGTATTATTTATCATTCATTAAAAACTTTTCATTTGAAGATAATTAAATACATACTATGACTCTATTTTAGGTCCCAAACTCCTGATTTTGGTAGTTTAATTAAACAAGAAGAAATCGACAGTCTCTCCCGCCTACTTCTCTTAATACGGTCCCGAAGATATACCGTCTTCCATAAAATATCCTTAACAAATAACCTCATGACGAATACATAGCAATTCATTTTTCTTCGAAATCATTTCCAAATGGATTCCCCTCCATGGGAAGGAATTGAATTAGTCTTTAAGACTCGCCGTCTGAATGATTCATCAATGTTGCAAACGCACTTCATTACTTGCAAGACGACATTCTTTCGTCATTGTTGATGAACGTTAAATTTCGGGACATCAGGAACGCCGCGCGCGTGTATCCAGAAATAATGTTCATTAATATTTATTTAGATTTACGTCATTGGTTTGGAGATTATCGAGTCCACTGTAATGGATCAGATAGCCGTCGTGAATTATTAATCGTTTCCGAACTCGAAATGGAAGAGTAATAAGTATCATATCGAGAAAAGCAATGCATTTTTCAACGTTTTGGACGACGAATTAGTCCGAATTCTCGAGCGTGTCCTTCGAGAATGAAACATTTGGTTTTAGAATCTAAAGTAGTTATTTGGAAAGCGACAATTTTTGTCCATTATTGTAATATGCAAATGCTTATCTTTGGAATAGTTAAGTTTGGTTTAGTGTAATGTGAGTTCCTGGTGTTTTAGTAAGTTAACGTTGGTTTTGGATGGAGTTTCTTTTTAACTCGTGCAAAAATAATTTTGTTGTGGATAATTTTATAGGAATGAAAGTAAGATAAATGTATGAATCAAGGTTGAAATATATTTGCAGCATAATGTAATTCTCGCATTCAAACAGTGTAAATTTAAATGGCTTATTTGTTATCGCTTAAAATTTATATTTCAAAATATATTGTATTTCTTAACGCATAGTTTGTGCGAGTATGTTTCAATTATTATATTTGCTGCTATTTAATATATTAATGTGCAACCACCATGGCTTCAATCATTCAAGGCGATAGATTAAATTGATTTTAATGAAAAATATTTAGTTGAAAATGACGTTTTTCAAGCGTTAAGGAAGCATTAAATAAAATAGTGTACTAATTCATGCTTATAATAGATTTTTTTTTTAAAAAAAAATATGAACTCTGTTTTCATACAATTTTGCTTTTGTTTCTCAATTGTTAAAAACTTACTTTATATATATGTGTGTGTGTGTGTTAGATGGACTCCAAATATTTTCAGTTTACCCGTTTAACAGAAAATGTAAGCTGAATTTTCCTTCAGTAAATTATTAAAACGCATCAAGTGACATTTTACCTCCTAAATGTTACTGAAATGTTTCAAGCAACATTTAACTTCTGAAAACATTTCTATGCTATTTAAATTCTATCTGAATTATAATCGACTCGTGTTATTCATCAGTATCGTAAATAATCCTTCAGGTATTGCATTTCTATTGCTGAATTATTTTAAACTTTAAAATAAAAACACTTCGTATAAGCCAAATCATGAATAATCTGTTCCATGGCTACAGAATGTCATAATTTTTTTTTTTTTTAAAAAAAAAGCATTCCAAATTGCAATCTTTATTATACATCTCCAAAACTGAAAATAGTTTTTTAACTGAAGAAACTATATTTGGTGGATGAGCACTTGCATTCTATTAAAACCTTATTTGTTTCACCTTTTTTTACATTGCAGCTTCTAAAATCTCACTTTTCCCCATTTGTCAAAAAAAAACAAAAACAAAAACAAAAAAAAAAAATATTTTTTTTGTAACTGTTCCAATTTAAGTGTATAGCGCAGTTAAACATTTTTTCATTCAACCAATTCTTCTAAACGTGAAATAATACAAAACTGCTCGTCGAAGCGTTTCTACGTCGTTTGAACTCAATACAAGCAACAGTCTTCATTTTGTTTGCTTCTAGAATTGAAGATATGCAATTAATTATTGTGCTTCTCTCAATGTATTCTTCTAAACTTTAACATTTAGTCGGACATCAATCCATGCAAACACTTTCAGCGCATTTTAACCAAATCCGAGCTGCAATTTTCTCTACCTCAACTGTGTTTAAGAAAAGGAATTTTACTTCCCCATTTCCTTTCGAATAAAGCATTTTCAAGCAACATTTCACCTTTCCCCCCTCAAACCCACGTATATTGGAAAAGCAGAAGTTCATGGCATGTCAAGGCGTTGACACGAAGGTCTCTATGACTGCCCCAACGATATTGTTGGACGTCGGGAGTGACAGCACAATTCCTCCTCCGCCTCGACAGCTACCCCTCTCTTCCCCTTCCTCCTGCAACAAACCGTGGAAATCTTTTCTCTGAGATAAATCGCCAGATTTTCTGAGGCGTCGTTCGAAATAATCGTACTCGATTGGATAAGATAATGTTATTTATTTTGTTTATTTCATTTATTTTTTTATGGTGGTGATGTAGACTTTAAAAAAAAACCTAGCGAGAAAAGAAAACGAAATCACTAAGGTGTTTTTGTCAGTTTGCTCTGTACTTGTTGTGAAACCAGATTTAGGTTAGTTGTTATTGTTTTTTTTCGGCAACAGTGGAATTTCTTTGTGTGTTTTTATGCATGTAATCCCTCTACAGGGAATTTTTTAAAGCGGAAATTTTATTTAAAATGTTTTATAGTTAAATAGCATCATCCTTTTTACTCTCAAAGGTTGCGGAAACTTAAAAAAAAAGGGAACAAAGACAAAAGTTAATGCATTGAATTGTGAACAGAAATAAAAAATACCAAGCTTGTTTTTTTATACACAATAAAATATACGTATACAAGTTTACTCATGTCTGAATAAACATCAAACGAATTTTAATTAAAACTTAGACGATAAAAAACTCTTTATTGAAACTGTTATTTTGAAATACTTGTGTTACAGTTGAAACCTGATAATGTATTTCCTTTTTTACTATATATATATTTATATAATTTTGCGATACAAATCCATTTGAACTTCTAATTTATGTGATCATGCACCATAAATTTACATGAATTTACTGTTTCAAACCCTTAGGGAGATTTCCCTGTAGACTTTTTGTTTGCAGATAAAATACTTAAAGATACCTATCTAATACCACATGATCTAGTGAAATCCTTGCATTCATATTCCAAACAGGCAAAATTTCTTCCTCTTTTGCATCAGCTTCGGAAACGAGAGGACGCACTTCCACTGCTATTGCAATGTAACTGCCTCTCTCTCGTAGTTTATTAATAAATTCCTACTTTAAATTTTTTAAGGTTCCTTCATGATGCTACCAAGAATGGACAATTATTGTTCAAAAATGTAATATATATATAGTACTCACTCGGTCATCTGGTAGGTATCGGAGCAGAGCAGCGCCGGATATTACTGGAAAATCACAATTAATAACTCATTTAAACAGAAATTATCGCATAAAATACACTACGTGCCAATTATGTGTTAAACACAATAAATCACTAAAATTACAAAAATTTTATTCTTTTGTTAACGATATCTTATTTTATTCCGTTGAAATAGAAGACAATATCATTTTCTATGACTGGTTAGCCGTTATAAAAGCGCCAGATTATTGGCAGAGTAGGATAGGTGAAGTGCCGAATTATAGAGGGAGTGCTGAATGTAGTATTATGGTTGTTATATAAAATGGCTTTATAACTTTGTCAGAAAGACCTCCTATTTTTAAAGTAAATGTCGGTTGAAAAATTTTAGGTTTCTAAAACCTTTTGATTTGTATTTATGTTTATAGGAAGGGTGGCATAAAATGCTTTACATGAGCGTTGAGCATAACTTTTATACTTCACACATAGATTAATTTTTCAAAAATGTTATGCCGCATTCAAGAATTTTCTTTTGGCTATATCTAAAAATGTAAATTGTATTTTAAGTATTATTCGATATATGTACAAATATTTCGATTTTGTAACTTTAATCAATTGTAAATGGAGAAGATAAATATATTGTACAATTGCAATAGAACAGCAGCGTGTGTGTGAGCGTTTATTTCTAAATATTCCATATATATCTTGACAACATCGAAATCGATATTTGTCACTATAAGTTAAACTATAAATGACATTCTGGCAACGTTATTGTGTTCACCGATCAAACATGTGAAAATAAAAATAAAAGAATCTTTTTAGCTAGATTATTATTCAGACGGGAGATATAAGACTTTAGTAATGTTGGATATAACTGAGATTATAGGTTATTCTTAGAATTTATTACCATTCGAAGCTACTGAATCATTAAAATAATGCTGGCGTACCGCATTGCCAGTTTAGTTTCGACATTTGATGAATTATGCAAAAAGTACCGTTTATTATCCAACAAAATGGTTCGTTTAAGTATGCAGACCGATTTTTATTTCCTTAGAAATGAAATTAATAAATTTTTTGTTACAAGTACATTTTGCTGTCTAAGAGAGGCAAAAGTAAATGTAGGGTTATATATCAACTTAATACTGTAAAAATATCACAATGCTCTTTTCTTTACAAGATTTACTTTTTTGTATCAATCTATAGAAATTGCTGCATAATTGAAAAATAATGTCTTTACATTCTGTCATAAATCAAAATGTTTCTTTCATTCAGATTGTTAACAACATATATGGATTACATTATAAATGGCAAGATTTTGCACAATTGAAAAAAAAAAAATCGCCATTTTGTTGAATTTCTCATTGATGAAATTTGGGGGGAAAACACACACACATTTCCACAAATCCATTCAAGTGTCAACAAAATTTTGACAGAATAATCGATAAGATCCCAATTAAATCTTGATTAAACCTTTTGAGAAAAACAAAAATTCGTGAGACTATTTCACACTTATCTCCCTTTACATTTTCTTCGTTGTGGAAAGAGAAAAAAATTAATTCTTCGAGGCAATACTTTACAGAGGCGGCTACCCATCATTTCCTAGACACGAAAGGTGTGTTTATTTAAATTTCACTCCCTTGCAAATATTAAAAAAACTGACCACATCACGCCTTGACCGTTCAAACACTGTTATAAAGTCGTTGCAAGGTTCCCTTTCTTCAAAAGAAACACGTTCTAAAAACTTCTTTATTTTTCTGCCCAAAAACTATCTCGCTTCCCAATCTGCATACTTGCAAGTAATCGCCCAATTATATCCTCAGCTCTCCCCACCCAGTGCTTATCTGCGGTCTCACTTTCCGTGATTGACAACAACCCTTTATCTCTTGGCTGACCAGGAAAGTGTAATCCATCCTCTCCTGGTGGAAATGGCTCGAAATTCGCGTTTGATGACCCCCCACCTCGCATTACGATGGCTATCCGTTTCAGCGTTGCTCCACGACTTCCGCGATGGTGTGAGTAAATGACCATCATATCCGAATGGACCATCTGCTTCTATCTCCTCTCCCATGCAAGGAAAGGGCCACTGAGCGATGGACTGTCGGCCAAGGGCGGAATGTGTTGTGTGCTGAGGCTTGTGTGGGTCTGCAAGATTTGGCTGGAAATCGCTCTTTTGGGGGATTTGGACCTAGTGTGATTGTTTATCTGAATTATGTGATGCTTGCCAGTAATTGTACCACATTGCCATGATGAGGATATTCTATTTAATTTATTTTCTATAAATTACAAGAAGGTTTTATATTACAGTAGTTAAAATTAGAGGACATGTAGTATAATTTAGATATTGAAATGGTGACGTATATTGTCATTTAACCTAGTTGATGTGTAATTGAACTTTAATTTTAGTTAAACTTATTTGTAAATTTCTGTTATATATGAGAATATTAGTGAATAATAATTAGTCATTGTATTAATCCTTCTCTTAAGCACTTTCTCCTATTATATTGTACGACGTACTTAGCAATGATAGTAGTTTAGGGTTCTAATTTGTATTTTATGATTAATCGTAGCAAAACTTATAATTTTTTGGGTGCATTAGTATGTGGAGAAAATTAAAAAGAAATATAAAAATAACATTTTTGATGCATTTATTCTATTATGAAAATTCACTTTCCGATACCTATTTTTGTATTTCAAAATCAAACTGTTTTTGAAAATATTCTTGATGAATCACATTTTGAAAAACTGATGAAACAGTTCATTAAACTTTTAGTGTGAACTATTAAAAAAAAAAGTGAAATAAAAATGTAACCTTGAGAAGATAAATGCTATATTATACGATCAAATACTAAATCAGATGTAAAATCAATTACTTTAAGAACTTCTGTAAACTTTTTAAAGATTGTACTGTTGTGTTAAAAATAAATTAAAAGTAAATATGAACGATGGATGTTATTGTCTTTCACTTGCAAAAAATGCATTCATGCGGGAATCATTACAAGTTGTAAAACTTTAATTTAAGTTACTCTTGCACAGATAACTCATTTTTTTTTCATAAGTTCGCTCACTTTTAAATAAAATTGAACTTTTTGCGAAATGAATGTCTTTCTTTAATTTTTTAGTATCTTAGAGGCCCTTTCCTTTAATAGTATATCTTTCTCTAATATTTTAACATACGACTTAATTTCTTGTTAACTGTGGCTAAAGTCATTTATTAATGCTGAGCAAAAAGAGTTTTTGTAAAATTAGAAGTGGGGGGGGGGACCTTGAAATTCAATCAAATAAGATGCAACAGTTACAGGTATTAAAAATGTCATATACGTATTATTAATAAAATTTCGATTCTAGTAAGTGTATAGAGATCCCTGATATTTCAAATTATCAAAGCTCTGATTTCAAAGAAACGAAACATCTTTTAGCCTTGTGACTCGAATTTTAGGTAACAAAAAGAATTTGTTACAGTAGTAGCAGGTTCTTGAAAACAAAACCGAAACAATACTTGAACATAAAATTAATTAAAGAAGCCGAGTTTTGTTTTCCCGAAATGAAAGTGAATAGATATCGTCGAGTGTTTGCATTTCTCATAAATAAATCATCATCTGTTTCAATCAGAGAAGACTAAATCATATTTCTTTTTATTCGAGGCATCGATGACACTATCTAGAAAATCAAGAATTCTCTTTCGCGAATGCTTTGTTTTGAAGATCTTTTAGATTACGTTCCAAGTGGCACGTCATTTTCTAAGAGAAAAATCGCTATTTTTAGAGAAGAGACACGGCGAATAAACTGTGAATAATTAAGACTTGCAATCCATGAACGGTGAGTGGAAAAAGCATCAAATATTAATTCCTACTGAGTGAGGAAATGGAAAATTCTAGGAGACTTGAATTTAATATTAATAAGAATCTCGTTTTACAAAAACGACTTGGGCAATTGAAATCGAATGGAATTTTTCTTTTGTTTTTTTCCCCAATTTTCATCTAAAGGTTAAAGAGGCAGTTAGCAAGAACCATAAATGTTAGAAAAAATGTAGAGGGAAGAAACTGCTTTAAAAACCCATATTTAGAATTATAGTATATTTAACGTAAATATCCATTAAGGTAATGAAGTAGGATTTTTGTTGCAGGATGTATGTTGTGTGTATTTGAATATTAAAAGAGGAGTAAATAATGTAAGTGGAAGAGAATAGCATTTTATGCAATAAAGATATTTTAATAAGAACTACGTTCTGTATTTAATTAACTAACCAATTTATCTTTCATGCTAAGCTTTAAAGTATATCGTGGAATAATTCATTTCATATAATCAAATTTGTAAAAATATACCATCGGTTAATTTTTTGTTTTGGGCTGAAATCGTTTTTGATTATATAAAAACGACATTTTGGCAATATATTTTGTAATTTTTAGTCAAAAGGATGACAAGTGAAAAGGATGACACTGAGATGTGTGTGTTGTCGAAGGCGAATATTGATTCAAGTTCTTTTGCCACCAAAGAGCTTAGTGCAGAGTATTGGAAGTCTTTGTGTGCTAGCTTAAAATGGTTCTCAGTCTTCATTTGGAGTGATAAGGATAGATTTCACACACATAGGTTTTGTCCTCGTCACTCAACCATAGCTTAAAATTACAGAAAGCTCATCAATAGCTTCATATTGATCTAGAAACATTATTTGCTAACCAATCAAATTTGAAGTAACTCATAAATTATATTAGTTGAGAAATATTTGTGTCGTTATAAAGATTCGAAAATTTAATATACGAGGAGTTTAAGTAAAGTTTTAATTATTACTAAGTGATAACCGCGAGATATCTGGGTAAAATTTAATCTGTATATCAATGGATCTTTATGTACATGTTATAAATTACAGATATTAATGATGATTTGTTAGTTTCAAGAAACTTTGGATTGAAGTAATTCACAGTATCGTAAAGTTTTTAATTAATACTAAAAATTATAGGGATAGAATTTTTTTTTATTTATTCTTAAGATTTTTGTATCATTCATCTAAAAATGTTACTCGTCTGTGTTTAAATAGCATGAATTATTTTAACTGACAGATTGATTTATTACAACATACTCCAAAAAATCTGTGATGGTTAGCAAATGAAATAACAGGAAATATTTTCTTCTAAAAGAAATGATGAACATATTGAACTTTTAGTTTATTTATTATTTTGATTAGCTTTTTGTAAATTTTTGCTACATAGTATAGTCATTTGTTATTTTATCGAAATCATTTAATTATTGGAATAATATCAATAATATTTTTTTAGGAAAGGAATTGTTTAAAATTTGTTGCCGAGTCTCCAATCAAATTCTGGCTTTAAAAGAGAATTTAAGTAAACAGCTTGACTAAATTGACGAAAAAAGGAGTGTTTTAATACTTATTCCTCCGTTGACATTAAACCAGATATGTATATATCCTTTGATTAGTGCAGAAACAAGTGGATCCTTGAGATATTCCTCATAATTCAAAAGTGCACTATTCAAACTTAGTAACCGTTGGAAATAATTCTGGAGAATCCTACACTTCTAGAGGCTTGCGTCGATAAAAAAAAAAAAATTAGCACTTATCAAAACTTTATACTGCTTAAGGAATTATATTGGAAAATTTATTGCACATTAATTAAAGTCGCATTTTTCCCCAGACCACGCGAGTCAAGGTTTCTTGTATAAATAAACCTGAACTAGCTGAATAGACAATCTTTAAACAAGTACACCCTGTAACTTTGTAATTCTTTTATTTAGGATTACATATCCATCATCCAGGATGTTAACGTTTCTTAAGAATTCATTTCAATCACCGTTTGAGTCACCTGTAAGGTTTCAATAGCAAAAAGCCACGTTCCCAGATGTCACTGAACTCCTTTTAACTCTTTCTTTCCCTTCCCTAAACATGTTTATGTTGGATGACTTTCTTTGTGTTGGATCATTTCTTTGCATATGGATGAGATATTAGCAAGAAAAAGGTTGTAAAAAAACCTTTTTTGCGCAGGAAAAAGGTAAACGCGATCACGACTGGACGCACAATGTGCCCTGAACTTGACTCTTCCTTGCCCGAACCGGTTCTCTTCGGCAATTGATAAGAGAATTGAGCGTTACAATGTTGCCGAAAAATACCGCAAATCAAGATTCACGTTCTTTAGCCTCTTCGTTGCATTCCACGTTTTAAATAAATAAGTGGAGCCTGGTGTTATCGATGTCGAGATCTCGAACCGTTTAAAAACACTCCTGAAAGGTAAATGATCCCTGTGGAAAGTAATTGTGGACACGTATTGAGAAATTTACATGCATGTTTTCTTTTCATTAACCTTTCGATACATTCTAACTAGAAATCGAATCAAATTAAATCGATGGAATCAGCACTGAATTATACGGAACATTTTCGAATGCTATTATGTTTGGTTTTTCGTTGAGAGTTGCATTTTTTTTTCAGTCCAATGCATATTCCACGCCTACAATAGCTGAACATATCCGGTTGAAAAAGAAAACGTGAAGGGGAAAAGATAAATAACAAACTTCGAAAAATTGCGCTCTTTATATTTTTTTATTGAAAGTTTTTCTAAGCAAAAAAGTAGTGTTTAATGTATAATATCTAAAATTTTCGTACAAAATAGTACTAGAATTCATTTGTGTTTTTGAAAGGATATCAAGCAAAAGTTAGAGAAAAGATGATACTAATTGCATATAAAGATATTAAAACTCTATGAAACATAGAAAGAAAATAAGTTTCACTCTTGAAACTATAATTTTTCATAATAAAGGCATTTTATTTACTCACAAGTTATAAAAATTTCCTTAAATGTTTTGTAAAAATTGCTTACGCAAATACAAAGTAAACAAAAAGTACGCGTAAGACTGGTATAAGCAGGGGATGCATTGAAAATTTTCTCTTCCAATAAACTCTGTTACAGCAAATGAAAAAAAAAATTGTTTTCTGTACTATAAAGTAAAATTCATATTAATGTTCTTGTTTTAAAGTACATATTATCAAAACAAATGTCCTTTTATGAAATTTATACATTTTAATGCCAATCTTTCTTACTGAATTTTTGAAAATCGCTTTTTGATTCAAAATATTTATTAATATTGCATTGGTTGATATTTTATTCGACTCAAAATTAATAATATCGTGTTGACTCGCATTCGCAGTGGGTGAGTTTAGCTCGGCTACGTTTGGGACAGCCTGGCCAGATTTCAATCCAAAAAACTCTACTGTCGCTCAATTTTTAATTCTAAATTTAAGAATAATTAAGTGAATTTTTTTTCACACTCTTATTTTGGATTAAATTTTTTTTTTTTTTTAAGCATGCGTTCTTGTTACCATTTTTATGGTCAAACTAAAGAACGGTTTTGAAGCATTGTTAGCATTTTTATTTCTGGTTAATTCTTATCAATAAAGCACATAAATTTAAATCAAATAAAAATCATGAACTTGATAGTACTTTCTCAATATAATTGTCATTGGTTCTCGAATTAAAATTTTTGTGTGAATTGCCCCTTATACTCTAGAAATTATAGTACGTAAAATTTATTTTGGGCCAAACATTTTTTTGTTGACTTTGGAGTAGAAATATGGCTAGTGAAGTACTAATTTTTAAAGCCATTCCCGTCATATGATCAGAATTACTCCATTGGATCATCATTACATAGTTGTATACCTTCAGGAGCTTAACTTATTTCAGTAAGTACGGGAATCATGATGCGAAGATACTCTAGTGATCCTTTTCTTTCCCATGTTTCCTGTCTTTGGTAAACACGGTAACGTACCGGAAGACTATAGCGATTCTTTGTTTTCGACCCTCCTTCTCGATTATAAACAAGCGTCGTACCTTAGTCTATCGGTGCTTTACCCTCCTTTTTGGGAGTGCTTCCAAAAAGGAGGGTGAATCGGTATTCCTCCCATTGTTTTCCATTTACTTCCACTCTTCCTACAGCTATATCACATTCATGGTTTGGCGCAGCGTTACCATTCTTGGCTCTTACACCATAAACCAAGTTTCACTCTCTGATTAACTAACTACGCAGTTGCGTAACTTGAAAATAGCTTTAATTAAAACAAATTAACAAAATCGGTTAATTTCTTCTTTTGTTACTTTTTTTAATCTATTTCAAGTGGATGTTTTGTAATTTAGAATAAAAAAACTAACTTGCCGTTATAATGAGATAACCGTTATATAAATAACTGATAAGCATTCTTAAAAATAATCATGAGTCCTAAGTTCCTAGATCTTTTACAGTTATCTTGGAGTTTTTTCTCATTCTTTAAGCAGGTAAATATCTTAAGTACTTATTCGACATAATTTTTAGACATTAATTAACAGCAAAACAAAAACAAAAAAAATCGAATTGACAAACTCTCGCAACACAAAATAAACTATTCAAAATATTTAGGTATTTGAACAAGATTGATTTTAATGTTATACAATCTTCAGACAAATGTGTTATTCGTATTTCAACAGTCGCGAAAACAGCTAAACGGAAGTAACCGTAAACATATATGTCCATAAGAAATCTGTACAATTTAAAACTAAAATAAAACAGAAAAGTGTTTTTTTAAAAAAATAATGTATTGAGAAATCAAATATGTTAAAATAATATTAAAACTAGGAATAAATGCTTTCTAAAACGAAAATTTTAAATTTCCAATTCTAGAACAATACTTATTTGTTGGTTCGATCTATTCATATTTACAATGCATAAGTTCGAATTAAATGCGTTTTTTATCGCTCAAAAATGCTATTTTAACAATAATTAATGGAGTTGGTCTCTAAATTAAATAAGATGAAGTTGTTTGTATATGTATATATTTTTTTTTATTGAACACATTTCGCTATCTTATTCTTTTGTCATATGTTGTATTATAAACCAGGAGTCGGAACCTCCTGATTTCTTGGTATATTAAATGAGGATTTCGAAAAAAAATTTATAAATTTTGTGGAAAAATTCTCCTTTTCATTTTCATTAATATGTTTTCCTTACTTTTATTCATGAGTATAACCACCATTCCCGATTACTTTAAAAAGTACTCTAAAAATATTTATCTATAAACAAATTATAAAAACTTACAATAGAACCAACAATGATAAATTACATCTTGTGTATAGATCTTATGCTCATATTGCTTTAATGCGATAAAAAATACATTAACTTTTTTTTTTTATTATCGCTAGTATCTAAAACTTATTAGAACTGGGATTAAAAAACATTCGTAGTTGCATTAAGCATAAAGAAATCTCTTCACACTTGATGCATAATATTCGTATATTTTATTCCAAATGTTTAGTAATTGAAAATCCAATTTAATAAAAGTGATTAATGAAACAACATACTTAAATTTGATCTATGTTTTTACACAAATTAATTTTAATGTGATACATGGTAAATATATATATTTTTTTGCAAAATTAAATTACGAGTCACAAAAATCAATTGCGGAGCTGAAAGATATTAATATGGATAAAAAATTATTCTTTCACATAATTTTTATATTTAATTTTGATTGTGTATTTCGATATCCATATTTTTTTTTATATTTAGCCCCTTCTGTTTCATTTTGAAGGACTGAATATTTTATTTAAATATTCCTTGTATCCAAATAAGAAATATTTTGGAACAAAAAAAATTTATTTAGAAACGGAAATTTTTTAAAGTGAAACATGGGGTTTCCAATGTTCCTAGTTTATAATTTACTTAGGAAATGTATTGAGAAACGCTACTTATTATGTTGGCATTGTTTATTATTTAAATATCTGTGTTTCGATAGTATGATAATTTTATTTCAATAATATAATCCGTAGTTGATCTTTACTCTAAAAGCAGCGTAGCACATACCAATACAACCATATATTTTGCAAATAAATATTTTTCTCTCTTAGAAAGCATACCATTAATCTTTGAAACCTTACGACTGAGCTTCCGATCACGCTCGAGTGCTGCATCTATTTTTAGTCTCTAAACAAGCATCATCCTAAAAGTATTTCAAGCGAAAATTTTAAAAAAAAGTTACAAAGATTCATAAAACCCGAAACAATCTAATTATCAAACTAAAAGTTTACACTTTAATCCTTCGCCTTGCAAGCTCACGGAGGTGTAATTACTTTTCTTAATTACTTCCCCAAAAATTCCATTGAAAAGTTCTCAAAACGGGGTCGCATTTTACACTTCTCCGAACTTCTCCATCCTATAACACAACCACAACAATTATCCATAAATTCCTCATTTCCTCAGAAAGTCACCAACGCGTATAATTAAGACGGAAAATTTCCTTTTGGCGGTAATTATGGAAATGAAACTAACAAAGCATACATCGATGATGACCAGTACCCCAGTTTTAATCCACCGCAGATTTAGATATTAGAAGTTTTCGGACTAATCCAATGGTCCACTAGTCCAGGGAGACACAGTTGTTTAATTAGTGTACACCGATCATGTGGGGGGCTGTGGGGTGACAGTAGATGTTTGATGATGAACGGGTCGGTCATCAATGGATAAATAGCTAATTAGTGGAATTAGCGAAGCAAGCCCAAGTCATTAGTCGTCTGCGCTCAGAAAGGATGGAACGACGTGAACGGGAGAGGGATGGTATGGTCAGTGGCCGCAGTTGCTCGGCCTTGGTGGTGAATAATACGTGGGTGACAATGGATGGAATGTATGGGTGGTCTGTTATGAGAATTCTATTGGGAAAAATTTTGAGTGATTGTTTTTGGATGCAATGAGGTAATGAATAGATAGCAGTTGACTGTCAAGGCTCAAATTGTGACCTAAAAAAAGAACTTTATAAGAAGACTAAAGAACTCGGTGGGAAATAATTTGTGATTGAAACAAAATCGGGATTTTTTTTTCTTTTTGTACAATAGGAAGACTTTATAGATTAATCCATCTTTTCTTCTAAACAAGAGCCAACGTAGCCATTTCATTTTAATATATTTAGTATAATTTGAATATTGTTTTTATCTAATCAGTTTTTCATAGAAAAATGTTCAGCTCATATTTTTATTTTAATTAAAGTTTGCTTTTAAATTTATATGCAATAGATTACTATATTTTTGTCTGTGCCTGTCTGTCGCGAAACAAATCTTTGTGTCCTTGTTCAATATAAATAAATTTTTATAGTGACTTGTCTTAAAATAAATATTTAACACTGTATAGAATTTTTCTATTCGTGTTTCCCTTCCTTTCCCCCCTCATCTTAACTAATTAGTTACCTACGTAATTCTATTTGGGAAAATGTGCATTATACATGTATATATATAAAAAAAAGCTGTCTACGACAGGAGAATTTTGTACTGGAAGGGATCCTTGTAGAATAAAAGCGTTAGGAAAAAGAAGAAGAAAAAAAAAAAAATAGATGGAATTATTATCATTCATTCTGTTTTCAGTAAAATAAAAATAAAAACGTATTTTTGGAACTACATCAGGGGGATAAATGAGAATGGAGTATTCATTTAAAAATTGTTTTCTTTTTTCTTTTTTAACCCTCGGAATATCTTTGGAAAATACTTCTAAAAACAATATGATTAAAGTTTTTTTTATGATTTTAAAGTCGATCTTCAAGAAACTCACATTATTTTAAGCGTTCTGTGCTTAACAAAATGTTTTCCTTCACCTAATTCTTAGAAGGGCATTCAAATTTTTCATCGTGAATATTTTGAATTTTCAAATGTGTGTGTTTGGAGCTGATGATGAGTGTGTTTGAAGTTGTGATGACGTAAAATCTATTTGGAAGTTACTTGAAAAATATACATCAGATATTTATGCATGCTAATTATTTAATGGGAAATGTCATTTTTCAATGTTTATTATTACTTTTTTGAGCTTAAAGTCGGACTGCCAAGTTAAGAATGCTTCCATCCTGGCATTAACTCACATTTAGCTGTAAATACGACTTTACAGGGATGAAATAAATTTTTCATCTCGCCTGAAACGTTTTTATAACTAAAAAATAAAACGAAAATGCAATTTAACTCTCTATAACGCCTTTTATCCTTGTATTAGTTTCTTTGTAGATTAAGAGAATTTATTGATTTGGGGTTTTTTCCTGACTTGAAAGTACATTTTGCATTCTGGGAATTCGTTAGCAGACTAGAATACATATTAAGAGTCCTCTGTGGTTAATTTAATAGCCACATTAAGAATCCTCTATGGTTTCTGCTATCCTTTCTCAGTGGGAATTTGGAGAATGGGGTGACAACTAAGGTGTCATCTTCCTCATTTGACAATTTTTGGTTCAAAATAACGGTTTTAAGCCAGTGGTAACCCTTGTGTTGTTAATTAGCAATCATTTAAACAATAAAAGGCAATTTTTCTCCTTTATAAATTGGCAATATTGTGTTTGATGGAGCACGAAATGCATGAGAGCCATAGAGATCTACCAAGGCCTGATTCCATCAAAACTTGGGTGCCATTTGTTGAATTCAACTTCGCCTCATGCAGTATGATGTGGAAGATAAATGAGTGAGGTACCAGTCCCAGTTTTTACCCGTTGGCGTGGTGTGGATGTTAGGAGAGGGGGTGCCAGCTCAGGTGTCGTCCTCGTCACTTGACCGTGGTTCAAAATTACGAGGTCAATCGCCAATAGCCCTCGTGTTGCTTCTAGTGCGACGTTAATAAAAACTAAACTAAACCAGCCCCAGTTTCTCCTTTATCATCTGATTTTAGTTAGAGTTGGCGAAGTCCAGTGTCGGTGCTCTTTGTTCAGATCCCAACGTGACTTTTATTAAAATAACCAAATTCTGTATCTGTTAATGCAATAGATCTTAATTCTGGAGTATTTAAAAGATACTGTCGTGTGAAGAACAATTGTGTGTGAATTTGATGAGTTGATTGTTGGTTGGTTGGTATTTATAAAAATATGCCGAAGAGAAATGTGATGAAATCATTGTTAGTGAATGTTGAGAATGATTTTGCGTGTGCATTTCAAACAACTAATTACGTGCAGTTTTTATTAATGACTTCTTTTCTTTTGCAGAGGTCGCCCAGCGATGCTAGCCGGAGCCGATGGGGAGGAGGAGCTGAGCCCGTATTGGGACCCTGCCGACTCCGCAGCCTTGTCCGAGGAGTGCGACTGCCCCCCTCCACCGCCCCCACGCTTCCTCATCCCCCCACCGCCCGCTCCCCCCTCTTCCCCTCTGTGCCGGGGTGGAGGAGAGGCGGCCAGCCTCCACTTCTGCCAGATGGAGCCGGTGGGGGCTGAATTCACGCAAAACAACTTCCCCTCCATGCCCATCATCGCCGTATGCACGTCCGTTCTTTTCGTGGCCCTGCTCGTCTTCTCCTTTCTCCTATGGAAGTAAGTGTACTCCTTTTTTATTCACCCCTCTCTATTTATTTCAATTTTATTTCGCCACACGACACTGTTGGATTGACACCTAGAGTATCACTCTTCCCACCCTGCGGCGTGGACGTCATCTGTGGGTGACGGCTTTTGGAACTGGTTGGATACCTCTTTCTCAAAATCAGCTTTTGGGTTTATTGTGATTGAAAGATTTTTTCCCCGGAAAATTGAATTGCTCCTTTTGAAAGTATTAATTTGATTGTTAGTAGGAGATTTTATAGAGATCTCACGTTTGGAGCCTATAATAAAGCTCGAAATAATTCGCTGACCCAAAATTTTCTTCAAATTCAAAAAAATATATCCATCTTGCCTAAATGTGACCTTTTTAATCGATCTTAGTTGCAGAAGTGCAAGAGTAATAAACCCCCAAAATAATAGGTTTTTATTTTATTTTTATGCGATTTTATTGCTCTGATAAGGATATGTGTTGCATTTTTTTTTTCATTTGGATCTTGATGTGTTCGAATCCAAATGGCTATTATTTTTATGTTTGATAAATGTAGTAACTAAGATTTGGATTTTTAACTGTTAATACAATCTTGTATTGCTGAAAATTAACATTTTTGAATTGAAATTAAATTTAAATATCGCGAATTTGTTTTACAAATGGATTAAAAATGAACTTTGACGAATTTTTGCTTCTCACATCTTTCATGTGCTGTTTTTTCGTTCTAGTTCCTTGCTATTTTCAGATCATTAACATCCCTAAATCAAGATTTGTTTTATGAAGGATTAATCTTTCTGCTTTTATGTCAAACGCCATTATTTTAAGATTTCTACATTAAAGTGGATAAAGTTCTTTTCTATTATAACATAATTTTGTAGAAGACACAGAAGTCTACTGTATTCACCTAATTGTATAACACATCGATCAATAACTCCCGAGAATAACCCAGAGATGGCACTCGTAGTAAACCAGTAACCAGGTCTTTCTAGAGTACTATCCTTTGCTTGAAACGTTTCAAAATTTTAAGTCGATCGGACCAGGAAAAAGGTTTTTTGAAGTGAAGTGAAAAAGGTTTTTTCCAAGTGGGTGCCGCGATTGCTTTCGATGGAACAAAAACAGCAACGAGTCGATGATTCAGAAAGCTGTTTATCGCTATTTACTCGCAATAAAAAAGATTTCTTGCTTTAAAGGGAATTTGGAAAAAAAAAAAAAAAATTGGAAAAGCGTTGGAACGATTGTATCACCATAAAAGGTGATTAACAAAAGGTGTTATGTTGATGAATAAAAAAAAATTTTGCAAAAAAAATGTTGTTTTCAATGTTAGACTCAAGAGTTATTGATCGATGTGTTATTATAGTTCATTAAAGTAGTCGCTTATACTTATATCAATCCATCCGTCGACTTTCTAGAGCATGTTTATAAGCAAACTAAACAAAATTAAATGCAATGCAAATTATTCTTTAATATCCCTTTAATCATATAAATTAAGCACAAAATAACATCTTTTCTTCACATTCCATTTCTTATTCTTCGAGTTTACGTAACGGAAAATGAACTAAGAATGAACAAAAGGAATTCTTTCCTATATCACCATTAGATCTTCAATGAACATGAAATACAAATCGAATCGTTCCATTGCATACGATTTTGTTCCTCATCAAGACATATAGTCCATAAGCACTTGCTTTAAGGTCTCCGAAAACGAATCAAATTGATGGAAGGCAATCAAACTGATCAAACAATGAAGGACCCTTACTCACATATGATCTGAAGAGAAAATGGACGAGCGAATCCAACGTTGCATATTTTTAAATCCATCGGCCTTCTTTGAATTGATCATGTGCCTATTCCCAGCGAACCATTCCATCTCACTCGTTTGAGAAGATGCGTCATTTCCATAAGAACGCCATTTCTTTTCCATGTTCCTTTCATCCCTTAAAGCCCCCTGTTGGAGCCTAGAGCTATCAGCGTAATGGGGAAATGTTCTGCGAGTTTTTTGAGTGCTCTTTCATTTAACTCTCGAATCTTCCCCCAATCTTCTGTTTCTTGTATTTCAATTTCCTCAGTTCAGTTTCTGTTAGGTACACGGATTTTCTTATGCATGGCTCGTTTTGAAGAATGTCGAAGAAGCATTTTGTAGAGTTATACTGGATGCATTTAATTCGTTAGAGATTGAAAAGTGACTTGATTTATTAGAAGGGAAGGGATAGTTGTGTCTGTACATTGAGAATAAGTTTTACCAGAAAAGGCTATGATATGACTGCAATTTATGACCTTTAAAATATTGAATATGAGTACCACCGATTACAAAGTACGGGGTGTAAAACAATTTGTCAGATATATTAAATTTTTAAATTGAATTGTTATCGATAAAAGAAGGAATTTTATTATAATGAATAATTCATGCTGGAAGGTGATACTATGGAATATAGACTAATGAATATTAGGAATAAATGCAGAATATATTTTTTTTTTCCATGAAGAAATTGGTTGGGTATATTGGATATTTCCCACTTAAAATAACTGCAGCTGTAATTTGAATCTTACAATGCTTTGAATATGAATGCGAGTGCTGTCAAATTTATGGTCAAACTTTTACCACAAATTAGGAATTGATACTAGTGAGGCAGTTAAGTAATAAATGCTACATATTGACTCATTTCATCCCAAAAGTTGTGTTGAAGTGCTATTATTTTTTAAAAAAATGACTTTAAAATATCGGGGACGAGTAGTATTGCATGTAATTTGTTTTTCGTTGAAAAATAAATTTGATTTATTTGATAAGAAAGGTAATTATTTACCCTAAAAAGTCGTACGGCATCTAGAATTATATCACTGGAATGACGGTTACGTTCACTGTGGAATTTTAAAGTTAAATCTCAATCTATCATTGGCTCAAAAATAAAGTTTACCATATATTTCCGCAGTTAATGTTTATTGGTTGAATCATAGAAAAAAGGTCACAAAGAAGATTGAAATTTATATAAATTGAAACTGTTATAAAATAAAACATCGCTCGTCAATGTATATTCCTAAAAAATCCTCATATTCGTCACTTAAGGACAAAAACGCCTTAAGTATATCATCGCTTTCATTGTTGAAAAGTTGTATGGGCTCCATTCTGTATCTAGCAAGTCGATTTTCGCTTCGTCATTAGTATCCCGTAGCAAATTGTTCTCAATGTTACCATAGCATTAGAAATTTTGTTCCAAATGATCATCGCTGATCTAAACTAAATTCATATGCCGTTGATAGTTGGGTGTAATCTTATAGGACAGATATATGCTGAAACTATAAAGCTTTAAACTTAATTTTATCTGAAGGTCTTCTCATATGCGGAAATGTACGGTATTTTTTAATAGTGAACAGTATAATTTGAAACAGAAAAATCTTCACCGAAAAATCTTGCAATAAATGTTACTTAAATGCTGCATCATATTCTAAGAAGTGAATTGGTATTATTACCGAGAAAGCTTGTACATAAATGTTTTTTTTTAAAACGAACTAGAAAGATTGTTTTCAAGAAATTTGCATAAAAAATTCTAACATTTAATTTACTATAAATAAATTACTAGTAACAGGAAAAAAGTCCTCTATAATTAGAAACGAATTGCTGAGTGTTGCAAAACCTTGACGTGTTGTGTATCTTTGGCAATAAATCCCTGTCGACTTCCTTATAAATCCTATACATTCTCATATCTATCAACTTTTCACACCTTTTAGAAATGATGAATGTAGATTGTTAAATTATTTGCATTGGGCGTTTGCGTATGTTGGTTTAAATCAAGTTTGCGTGCCGATAACCTCCAGAATAGCATATTCTCTCCATAGTTGGATGCGAATGTCCTATCAATCATTGCTTAGTGTGTATACATTACTTTTCTTTCTCTTTTCTGTCATTACTTCTCTTAATTTTGAAAGGACGAAGATCAATTTCATCTTCGTAAGCTCCTTTGTCTGTAACCAACGACAGCTGGGAAAAAGTAATTTACATGATTCCTTAAAAACTTCATAATATTTCGTTTACACCCATGCTTGTAAAGAAAAAAAAATTAATGCTGCTTAATCAGTGTAAATTGGACATCCCCCCCTTGATTAACTAAAAATTAATTTTTGTTTAATAACTCACATAAATATTTAGCGGGTATCAAATATATTAATTTTTAACTGAAAAGAATCGCAAAAACTACTTTTAACTAATTGCATTCTTTGCTTTTTTTTTAAAAATTCTGTAGCAGTTTTGTTGATACAAAGATAGTGTTTTTTAAATACATCTTACTGCACCCTCCTTGCATATGAAGGACATTATGCATATAGTTGATACATACTTTTATTCTTTAAAAATGTTTAACTTAAATTATCTTTTTTGTTATAATTTTTTCTGATTATATGTCATGTTTACAAAAACACCTTTGCCTTTCCGCTTTACATATAAGTAAACATTTCAGTGATTCTCCTAAAATTATTTCTAGATTTTTCTTTTATCGTCAAAAATGCTTTGGGTTTTATATGTTTCGGAAATTATTATCTCATTTTTTTTTGTCAGGCAGTAAATATAATTTAAAATGTTGATCATTCAAATTATTTATGTACTAAAGACAAAAAGCATTTGATAGTTTAATGGCCTGAAGGCCTGATAGTTTTTACTGAATGTCTTCAGAATTAGTGAATCATTTAACTTTTTAGATAGTATTAGAATCATTATCACAAGTTCGCGGCCGGCATTGTTTCTGTTGAGTTGTGGTTAGAGTTCTGATACTTCTAAAGACCCGCCATGTAGTGGGGTTGATGCATGTTAAATCTGCCGAGGTTCCATGTCCTCTCGTTGGCATGATGTAAAAGCTTAGAGATTGGGACCAGCTTAAGATGTCTTATCACTTGATCGAGGCTCAAAATTACGAAATTCCTCGCCTTCAACCCTCGTGTTACTTCTAAATGTGACGTTAATAAACAATCAGTCAAGTGTATGAAAGTTAGACATTGTAATAATTTAACTTACCAATCAAGCATCTGTTAAGAACTGTCCATGTTAACATATTTGCACTCATCCTTTTCCTTGTTGCATCATAATCCCATTATTTATTATTGTTGCCATGGCCTCGCGAGTTGTTAATTATGTCATCAATCAGTTAATTATTGCTGGACGCTCGGTTCATTCGCCCGAGGAGGAAATTCCGCGTTGATGGCTTTCTCAGACTTTGCTTGATTATTGTTCCTTCATCATTATTATTCATTAGAATTTTGATAATGTGACAATAATGAAAAAGCATATGATTTATTCTTAAATTAAGTCGAAGTTTCACAAAATAATCTTATAACTCGCTAGAAATTGTTTTCGAATGAAATCGCATAAAAACGATGGAATTAATTCTGCTAAAAAAATACATGGTTCAAAATTTGGAAAATGAAAATGGTAGAAATAAGTGATAAAATATTTTGGTTCATAGAAAGATAAAATTTTGTTAGGAGAATATTTGTTGGGGGATGAGTTTATATTCATACATTAGTATTTGTTTTCCTGAAAATAAAAAAAATATTTATTACCGAACTATGAAAAATTGTTCGAAAAACATTCTATAATTAATACTTAACACAGAAATAAAATGGCGCGCGAGAGGTACTAGTTGAGTATATACCTGAGGGCAAAAGCAAAATCTCCTCTCCAAACTATTTTAGAATTAACATAATTGATTTTCATACCTTTTGAAAATTCTTAAAAAGATAAAAAAATTTATACATTTAAACTATTTTTTTTAAAAAAAAAAAATATTAATTCATATAAAATGTAAACACACTCTTCAATTTTATTTCTAACATTCCGTTGCGATGCGATAAATATTAAAAACATATGACTGTAGCAGAATTTACTTTGCTTTTAAACCATTATTTTAATTATCAAATTACAAATTTACATTCAATTGTTGACTGAAAATATTTATAGTATAAGTCTAAACGAGAGTATTTGAAACATTACCTGCCACACACTTGAGACCATTTCAGAATTATTGCACTCTATTCTTTATGTTGGATTGGCTCCAGTTGGCTTCTCGATTCACTAAAAATTTATGTTCAGAGAAAGAGCTGTATATAGCGTCCTTTCCATCATTCAAGACTCACCATACCATATTTAACTTAATTCGTGTACTGTGTGGATGGACGATGGTTAATTACATATTTTCATTTATCACCTGACTGGCGATGCGATAACGCGTGTCAAATTGTTTTGCTACCTTTTTTGAATTTCAAGCGGGATTTTAGGGTTAATTATCACCCTCTTTTTGCTACGGGTGATGGAAAATTTAACGGATTCCACGCTTTTGTTCACCTATCTGTATCTCGTTAGTGGGATTGGTTCGGTAATGTTTAATGGTTACGAATGCATCATCTCTTCTATTATGCATACATTAATAAAAAAAAACATGCTTTTTTCCATCATAATTTGATTTGGTGGTAAAAAGACGCATTTTTATTTAATTTAGACATTGTTACTTTATTTAGATTAACATAGCAATGATTTCGCATTATTTCGTCAACATTGGAACCAACTACAGTTGGCAAAGAATTTTAAAACTTTCTAACCTGTTAACGTCCTTGTATATTATCTCTCGTGAAAATTTTACATAAGGTGTTGGCTTTGATATTTGTTTGGTTATATTAGCAAGTTTGGTGATTGTAGATTCATGCGAAGACTGTCGCTTGGACAGGTTTGTCCAACCAAAAAAAGGACTTTGTGGGCTGCTTAGGAAATGTGTATTTTTGCAGTGGACCGTATTGTATATAGATAAGTGATGAAATTTTTTATTACCTTTTTAATTTTGGTATTTTTAACCTCAATCCAAATTAATTCCATTTTCTTATTTCTTTCTCCAATAACGTATATAATTACCGTGTTTTGTTTTGTAATGTCTTTTCTCATTGTATTTTATAAATACAACAACAGTTTCTCAACAAATTAAGCACACAAATATGAAGTTTTGTGAATAACATAAATAGTATTTTTCTTCCCATTATTCGCTGCATTGCTAGTTTTCATGTATAATTTTTCTGTTTTCAATGCTGTATGAAAACTGTTTAAAATGAAATTTATTTTTAATTTTATCTTTTTAATTATCCGATTATATTTATACGAAATATAATTTTAAAAATTGTCCTGTAATTGCAGTACGATGCTTTTTCTAAATTTTTAGCAATCAAACGACATCGACCAGTCAGCCCATCTGGACCCATACGTTTCGGGGCCGAATGGTTAAGACAGAATGGCTCTTCGCTCCCTCGCACATCATATACCCTACCCGCATCAGATCCGCTTGTTAGGTATTTATTGTGTATCACCCAGTCACATTAGGTTGCCCGTCGCTTTTTAAAATAAAATAAGTTCAACTTTGTAATAGTCTTTGAACAATAATGTAGCAGGAAAATTGGAACGATAGTTGAATCAATGTACTGAGATGTTTTCATAGTAATGGGATATGATACGAATGACTTATGGTGGAATGCTCTTGGGTACTTTAAAATTCAATAATTGTTTAAGTTTTTGCTCGTCTGACCCAGCTCCGCGAGCTGCAAGTCGACACCTGGAGGACTTCATATGGACCACCGATTGGTCAAACCCGGCTTAGAATATTGAAGGCCGCTACATCAAACAGGACTCCAAAGTTCTTTACAGATTAGTTTGAAACTTGATGAATCTGATATTAGCTATAATCTTTGCAATTAGATCGTGGTTCGAAATTCGAATTTCGTAATTTAGAACCCGTTGTTGTGTTCTTGCGTGATGTTCTTTGTAAGCAAATCCTCCTCAAGAGATAGTTTGAAAGTCTTATCTAAATTTAATACATCAGAACCAAATTCCTCACTACGATCGATTTCGTCTTAATCACTTGACCGAGGTTCAAAATTATGAGGTCCGTCACTAATAGCCCTCGTGTTGCTTCTAAGTGCGACATTAATAAAATCAAACCAAGTCCACACTACGATCGTTGGTAGAATAAAGCCACAACTAACAACTTGCAAGCCAGTAAGCTACAAATTTCTTTTACAAGCTATTCTCCCCAAATGTGTGTGAATAACAATAAATGCAAAGTACCACTTCAGTTGGTGTGTCAGGGATTGGAAAGTTAAGGGATCATATATAAAATTTGATTTAATGATTAAAACCACTGTACATAACAATAGTTAATTCTGCTATATCCAAGTGGGTCTCTCTAGAAATAATTTGGAATATTATTGGTTTTGTTTGAGTTGATGTCTCTGTATAGGGTGCTAGTGAACCGTTGACGACGAACCCTGTTGTTATTTGATTGGCAGTGCGCCCTCGTATGGCATGGGGAATGAGCCCTGATGTCATTGTTTATTACTTGATCATAATTTAAAATTGCAATGTTAATTTCCAGTTATCCTATGAGCTGTTTCTATATTACATTGACAAAATATTTCAATCAAAATAAATTCGTTTTATTTCGAACGTACTCGTATAACACCTTATTTATATCCCTTTTCATTTTTTGCCGATTTTCTTTAATTTCTGCAGTGTTAGGGGAAATCTATCATATCGCACAGTGCCGTCATTTCCTTTTATCAATGCTTATCATATTGTTACTTCTTTAGACTTTTAAGATACTCCATATCATATCATGGTTACCCAAAATTACATGGCTAGTTGGGGTGATGGAATCTCATGTTGTTTGTTACTAATTTGAACTTAGCGCTAATTTCAATTTTCCTATTTCTATTAATTAAGCGATTATTTAAAGTGATTTAAAAATATATGAAGCGTTTAGTATACGCTTAATTTTAATTCTTCATTTAAAATTATTAATTTAAAAGTTATCAGAGTATAAAACTAATTTAAGTACAGCTTTAGCAGCTATGAATGCGTCCCTTTTAACTTTAAATAGAAATAAAACTCTACTTCTACTAATCTTTCCTAAAATTTAAAAATAAATCCACGGCACTTTTTGGATAGAGGAAAAACCCTCCTTTTTGTCCGCATGATTGAACTGTCTTGGATCATATTTGTTAGAGTCGGCCCATCGCTGAAGCATGAGACGCTAATTTCTTTCTTCGCTAGAGAGGCGTCCCAAAAAAGATCGAACAACACCATTGAGAGGCAAAATGGCACCTGCTTTTTCTCTCCTCCCTCCTCCTTTTTTTTTCTTCCAAATATATATATATACAATATCCAGAATTGATTTTTTTTTGTTAACTTTTTATGCAACTTTTTTTATTTAAAAAACCCCAAATATTATTCGGCTGACTTGTTTCCAACAATGAGATCTTTTTCTTATTCTACATTTTAAGCCCTTTTTTTTTCATGGTGAGCTTTCTTCGGTAATAATTCTAATACTAATAATAAAAGATGTTAAGTGGAAAAAGTTTATGCTTGAATTGTGTTTTCGACTGGAGAGAGTAGTCAAAATTTAGATTTGACGATTGACTAACTACTGTTTTTTTGGCTTTGGATGTTATAATAGCTATTATCTCTTTCTCGCTCGTATTGGTATCAGGCATGCATGTTGAAGTGTTTTTTTTTCCTGCAGTCTTCCTAAAAATTTCCCCCTCTTTCTGACATGAATGCTTGTTCATTAGCATTTTTGAAACTTTTTTCATGTTTTCGATGAGTGTCGAAATAAAAACCATAATGAACTGCACACCTCCTTAAAATCTTAAAGAGGTTGTAAAAAAGTACGCCGAATTTTTAGAAAAGTTTCTGCATGGTGAGTTTGTCTTATGTTATAGCTGTTTGAAGAGTTAAAAATAATGATGGTGGGGAAAAAATGAGTTAGATTTTGCTACCATGTTTTTTAAGGCTTTCGAGACTTAACTTTACAGCATCATGGCCAAACTGTCTGTCTTTTTTTTTTTCCCCAGAAAGAAAAATGTTCCAGTGTTAATATATCTTGACTTCACATACAAAGCCGCACATTTTATTTAAAATCATTTTTTTTTTGAAAAATTAATATATTTTGTAATCATATAAAGTACAGTCCGTGTTAGCTTTTCCATACTGGGATGATAATCATTTTTATTTCACTTACTATGATAAAAAAAAAAATGTTTTATTGTAGAATGCTTCTAAATATTATAAGAATATGGTATAAAAAATTGATACATTTTTTAACCATACATTTACATGAATATTAGATATTTTCCATTTTGAAAATGCGTTCACTAGGTTGAATTATCGTTTAGTGATTTGATGATTTTAAATTATATTCGTATATTACTTTAAGCATGGAATATTTTTTTACTTAACTATTAACATTTAAATGTTTTCGTTATTTTTCCCCCCTCTTGAATGACATTTTTAGAATAAAAGAGTACATTTGAAGCAGAATAGCATTTTAATAGAATTATCTGGTTTTCGTAATTAATATAAATTGATATGCTTTTGCATTTCACTTACATGAGTTTGTTTTCGTTTTTCTATGTAAATTTTCTTGTTGTATCTAATTCATAAAATAGAAAGTAAAGAGATAATGAGTGTTTATCATCTCTCATTTCTGCTTTCACCCGTACTGAATTAAATTTTTGTAAATAAATTAAAGTGAAAAAATTCTTTTTTGGAGTAAAGCAAAACTTACACATTATATATATATATATATATATATATATATATATATATATATATATATATATAAAATCTAGAAATGGCCGGAAATAGTTAAATTATTCAGAATTGTAAGACTATTTTGAAGACTTCATTTTTGTCTGGAGTTCATTTCTTCTTGATTTACCTTCCTCTTTGAAATGCCTTGTAATGTATTCCCATTACTTAGTGTTTCTTAAATAGTTCTTTACACATTCAAAATTCCGATTGTTCGTTATTAAAATGTGACAAAAATATTGCTTCGAGTTTTAATAAATTGCTAAGGAAATTCTTCTGAAATATATAATTAAATTATTTACATTTTACTTTTATTTATTGGTAAAGAGGAATGATTGCGATTTATCTAAACGCCGGCGTTTTGGTGTTTAAATTTTAATCATAGATTACAATACAACATTAGATTCCCAACACATTTCCAGATATTTCTGCTACTTTAATATAAACCAACGTATGTTCGTATCTATTATACTTCAGATTTTTTTTTTTTTTTTAGCATTTAGTATGACGCACTATTTAAGCATAATTTACATCATGACCCGAGGTACCCCAACGAACCTTCTCTATTTTCGGCCATCCTTCTTGTCAACCAAATGTGTCTCTTTTTTTTTTTTTTCAATTTCTTAACATCTAGACCACAATTAAATATTGTTTGACGCAGCATCGCCATATCTGGCTCTTGCGCCATTAAACTTTACATTTACTCACTCACTTAAGCATAATTTATGAATAAATAACATACAACTCTTATCGCTTCACGAATAGCTTTTTAAATAATTTTTAATAAGATAATTTTTATTAGTTCATGAACATTCCACAAACTGTAAATGAAATTTAAATGATTGTTTTAAAAGTGAGCCTTGAATCAAGTGAAAGTATAAGCCCTGAAATTAAAAAATAATAATAATAAAATGAAAAATGCTAAATGCTCCAGGTCATTATTGTGAAGAATGTTCATTCATTTTGAAACTTGTCATCCAACTCCATATTTTAACAATCGATCTTACTTCATCTTCTTGTTCTAAAATGCTTGGCAGCCAAATTAAAAAGAAAGAAAGAATTACAAAAACACGACTATTTTTCGTAAGAGACATTTTTAACAAAAACAGGTTTCTAAACAATCTTTAATAAGATTTCGCTGTTTATTTCTGAAGCGCGAACAAAATTAAAAAAAAATCTGTATGATGGAATGGTTCTTTAAATTGATTTTCTGTGGCGTTGCCACTAACCCTAAACAAAAAGAATTTAAACAATCTGTTGTATTTAATAAACAAGTATTTTCTCTCCTAAATTGAATTCTGAACTTTTCTCGGAAGCTTATTTTACATCGGCACCGTTGTGTAAAATAATGGTAGTTCAATTCTGTTTTGTACATATTTTAATACGCATATATATATTTTTTATAAATGGAAGAAATATATTTACTTTTTGGTGTGATAGGTGGGAATCTTTTTAACATATGAAAAAAGATCCCTTTCTTTAGAATTGTCTTAGCGGAAAATCATAATATATTGCTATTTTTGAACTTTTCAATACATATAGACGAAATAAATATTCTTTTTTTGAGTTTTTGACGTATAAACAAATTCGTGGAAAGTATATTAGAAACAAAATAACTTTGCGCTCTCTTAGATGATATATTGTATCATTTTTATTCATTACTTTTATTCAATTTCCTTTGGAAGTGGCGTCTGAAAGAGTTTTTTTTTTTTTTTTTGGTGGAAAACAAATTTGAAAATGGTAGTTTATAACATGGATAGTATGTACATTTATCTTTTGTAAAGCGCAGTAGGAGGTCTAGCTTTCTTATTCTGCGATTTAGATTTATATTATAGAAAAATGATATTATAAAATGATTTACTGGTATTTTATCAATTACAAGTAATTCTTTGGCTACATGATCGAAAATCTGTATCTTTTTAAAACAAAATGGATGACTTAGTATTTTCGTTCTTTATTTACATATTAAAATTAATGTTATGAGTAAAAATGAATCGCATGAGTTTCTTTTTCAACATTACAAGTTTATTTGTTACTTAGATTAATTTTTATTTTAAATACTTGAAATTCGGCTGATTAAATACGTATAATAATTTATGATTATCATTTTTTTAAAAATTAATGTAACAAAATTAGTTTATCGGCAGTTTTATAATCGATTTGTTTTTAATAATTGGTGTACCATTTTGAATTAATATGTGAGGCAACCTAGGCTCATGTCTCAATTCTGCAAATATGTTTTTACGGTGATTTTTGTAAGTTATGGTGGTGTCATAACACACTTTAAATCCAACTTGTCCACAAATTCGTCTTGTTGCTTGGTTTGGTCTCAATAAGCAGTTTCTTATGCTTAATTTTCAACGATGATTATATTATGGACATTATTACATTGTTATTCTCCTGGTGTGTTTGAAGATGTGTTCATTTAAAAGGTCGAAGGTTGTTCATTTAAAATCATTGCTCTTGCATCTTGTAAATCTCTTTATTGCCGTGCTAATCAACATAAGGAACTTTCACGCAATAATTGCACTTTCTGATGATCACCCGAATTCTACAAATATTTTTCCGTTCTTTGAAAACTTTTTGCTATTTAAGACAATAGTTTACCGAGCCCTCTAGCGCAACTTATTGAACTACTTAATTTTCTTAATTATGCTTAATTCGCAATGGTAGTTATGCTTATTTTTCTTCTGGTATTGTATTCAAATATGCACGCTGGAATTTCGTGAAAAATTGTGCAACTTATGGTCTTATTTTTTCAAGTTTTTTATTTCAAGCTAAGCAAATTTTAGGTTTTTAGCGCAATCATTGCATTTTTAAACACCATATGATAGAATCGAATTTTATAAATTATCTGCCACTTAATGTCCCTTGAAAATTTTTTACCGTATTAGAAATTTTCCAATTTAGTTGTTATAAAACGATAAAACTTTTTAAGCGATCGTTTTATCGGAAGAAAATAACCGGCTTTTCTCGGAAAAATCTTTTCAAGAATGATAATTTGTTTCGGGAAGTTTCAAAATCCCAACCGAGCGAGAAAATTTTGATAAAATTCGTTACAATGAATAACAAAGCGAAACAAAACGTAACTTTACATTAAAAAAAAAAAGATGAAAATAAAATAAATAAAAAATATAATAAAGAAAACTATAGTTTAAAGGAGGATGGAAAGTTGCTCTGAAGACAAACAGATAAAAAAAAATATTCCACCCTGAAAAGCATAAAGTACTTGTTTAAATATTCTGTTTATACTTCTTCCAGAAAAGGCATTCCCCTCTTTTTTTTTCTCTTTTATCATGCATCCGTGAAAGTTAAAAGGAATATTTTTCCTCCCAAAAAGTTCTCTCGTCCAAGAAGACTCAAAGCTTGATCAACATGACAGAAAAGGAGTTCTTGGTGGTGAAATAAGTAAGGCGGAGTTCTGTTGTTCTAAAAGAGCAAGCCAAAAAAAGAGTTCTTTTCGAATGCGATGGTAGTAAGAAAGGAGCGCTAACGAAGGAAACATCTGTGGTTGAGGGATCTCACTTTATTTGATGTCGAAAGAAGTAACTGGAGGCGTTGCTTTGGTTCTGTTTCAAGATACTTGTGGAACGTTAAAAAGCTTCGGTTTACATTTGAGAGACTCCCTTCCTATGAAATATGTATGATGTATTAACGGGATGAACTGCTTGGTTTTTTGGGGAGTTTCACTTTTTTTTTTTCCCTCCGACTTGTTATAATGTAGAGTGAAAAAAAGGTTATAAATGGAAAGTATATTTTTCGAAATTAATGTTAAGCTATGAAAAATGTAGCAACATTTATAAGTTTTTATAAAAGCTGCTCTTCTTTTCAGAAGAGTGATCATTGTGTAGGTAAGGGAATAGTTTTCGGAATTTTTTATTTTAGACATTATAAGAAAACAAAAAAAATATATGATAAAATACCGTTAAGTATTCGCGATGATTATAAAGTCATTATATTCATGTTATGCAAATTTTATGCAAACAAATTATGAATAAACTCGTAAATTTTGAAATATATTCCTAAAATTTTTTATTGTACTATGGGTTATTTTGAAATTCGTCAGATGTCGTGTGTTTGTGTTTTTACAAGTGCCTCCATTTTTTTTTTATCCATTTATGAATAAATTGAATATTTACCGCTTCATTTGTAATTATATTTTAAAAACTACGTAATGTGACATATGTTTCTGAAAAGGATATGATCTTATTCAACAGAAAATTAAAACGCTTCCAATTATAATTCAGTAGCTAAAATAATGAATTATGCGAGATTGTGCTAAAAAACTACTCAGAATGAATATAAAATATTCTAGAAATAAAATTGTGTATACTTTTCATTCTTGACTTTGTATTAATTTTACAAAAATTCAATTTATTGTACATTTAATTTAAAAATATTAATTTTACAAAAATTCAATTTATTGTACATTTAATTAAAAAAAATATTAATTAATTTTACAAAAATTTAATTTATGCACAAAACATCTATTAACGAACTTTTGTGTGTGTTTGTGGTAAAAACAATTATTGTACTTTTCCTTTTGCAAGGGAATTTTAACAGATATGCCATGAAATCTTATGAATTATCATTGATCATTCGAAAGTATTATTTTTGAGCGTGTTCATATTATAGTATAAAATGTATTTGATAAGCGTAAAAAAAATCATGCTGATTATTTGTAAATTTAATTATATTTTAATTGTTATTTGTTTTTTAAAATTTGTATTAAATAAATCATTATTAAAAGTTCATTATGTTCTTTTGACCGTTTTTCTTTCATCATAATTAAAACACGCTGCGGAAATACAATTATAGTTTCAAATCATCCATTTATTTAAAATATTTGGAGAGAAAAACATTTAATCTTTTTGAACTCGATGACATAAATACACACTCCGATTTCAATTCCATTTTTCTTTGTTTAAATCATTAATTGAAAACGCGTTACATTGAAAGAGTCAACTAATTGAAACACACACACATCCATTTGTAATTAAACACCAATATTGAATTAAAAGCAAGAAATTAAGTTATATCAATTAAAATATAAAACAATATGTAACAAACTATTTTTTTTGCCATTGAGTGTATATGTGTGTGTGTGTGTGTGTATATATATATATATATATATATGCACATTCATACCAATCCATAAAAATGAATGGATAAAACATCATAAACAAAGAAAAATGGGGAAAAAAATTACTATATTTCAGAGCACATTTGAGTTGGGTAAGTAAAGAACAAGAAATGACAGCAACACTTTCTCTCCGTTAAAAAAAGAACAACTTCGCCACACACACACAAAATGAAGTCCCATAGCCCTTCTACAGCTGCCACATCAAAGGACTTACAGTACCCTTGAGGTAGATTGTCGTTTGAAAGGGCCTCTACATCTTGTTCGTTGGTCCCCGCAGCCTATACGTGCGGAGCATTGGGTACAAGTCCTCAGTAAATCGTTCCCAAACACTCTCCTCACAGATTGAGATTTCTGGGTTTCTCTCTCTCTCTTCCCCTTTTCCTTTCTTTTAGTCGCTTGGGTTTCTGGCAGTGACGTTTGTCCATTGACGTATATGCAAATGGAGGTGTCAGTCGATTTGAAGGATGGGTGAGGTTAGGACCTATGTTTCGTTTGATTGTTCGTTTAACATGCGGTGGGGCTTGAAGTTTGAGATTTTGGGATTGGCAGCAGTTCCGGGTGCGATTGGGATCGTCTGAGTTTTTTTTTATAGAAAGATTGCGCGTGGAAAATCTTACGATTTTTGTTTCTGTGATGGTTTTGGTATTAAGGAATATGTTTGTTGGGATGGCAAGTGGTCTGAGGTGTTTTTGTGTTGATTGAAAATGGATGAGCTGTCTTTTTAAAAATATTTTAAGGGATATATATTATTTTTTTCGAGGAAAATTTGATTTGTATTTTTCTCACAACTTATCTTGACCTTTCACGATTGACTAAATATTTATTTACATTTATGGACATATGCACGCATAAATACCCTGTTGTTCACTGTACGTCATACGTGAATGTAGCTCATCGGATACTCTGAGATTAGTATTGCATTACAGTATATTGTTCGTATAAAAATCGTCACTTTTTTTAGTTATATTTTTACCAAGACATTTAATTTATTGATTCTGGAATTAAAAGTCTGTTTCTTGTCATAATTGTTATTACTAGTATTATAAATTTTTGTGATCTCTGATTAAATACTCTAGATTTTTTTTTTTATTCATTATTCGAATTATCGTAATGAATTTTGTACTGAGGAATGTCGACGTTTTTTAACTGCTGAAAATCGAGCGTAACTCTCCATCAGATATGGAATTTTTAAATTTCTTTCTATTCATAAGTTTCTGAAGGCTTTCTGTGATTTTATTTTTAATATGTTATGCTATTAAATGCACTTCTGAAGGAACAATATTGTTACAAAAATTACCTTGAAAATTTCTTAGTTTGGAATGTGTTAAAGTAGTAATAACAATTTTGTTTTATATATCAACGCGCATTAATAAAAATCAATATTGTGGAAACGAAACCAATATTTTCATTCTCATTTATTGACTCTCAAAATTATTTATTTTGCTATACTTATTTTAATATCAATTGTTTCATATACTTTTTACTAGGAAATTTATAATATTACGGATTAATGAATCATTGTATGTTTCTTTTTCCTATGTACTTAAAATATTTAAAAATATAGATATTTCTAAAAAGTATTTTTAAATATATTACTTTCTGATAAGTCTATTAATTCCCTTTTTATTTCCCTAATTGTCACAATTAACAGTGCGAAGTACGGATGAATATATTTCAAAAACCATTCTTTTAGATTGATTAAAGTTTGCGATGATTTTTTTTAATGTGAAAGTTCTCATTTTTTATTCGATTTTTGCTGCGAACAAGTTTTCTTAAAGTAGCACAATAGATTGTCATTTAATCATTTTTCCCCCTTTAATTCAAGGCTTTAATTTCTGACGAAAGCCATAACACTTTTAATTAGCATCAAATAGATATATTCTTTCTTTATCTTTTGCTCTTAAATCCAGAAACATCCTAAGTAGATAAATTCTGCGATAGGGGAGAGGGAACCCTTTCAATTTAGAAGTACGTCCAAAGTTATTGTTTAAAAGACTTTCGTCACCATAGCAACGCATTTCCCTCATTCTTTATAATCAAAACTCTAATTAATTGATGAAACTTCACAAGGAAAACGACACGAGAAAAGAATTCCAACTGCAGACGATAAAAATTTGGTTGGATTTTGACTGAAATGAAGTGATTGGATTCCTCTTTCCTACTCTTCTAAAAGAAAGAACAAAAAAATTAGGAAAATTAGCAATTCTTAAAGAGAAATCTTGCACAAATTAAATCTTTTTCCTAAGCAACGATTTGTTTGAAAGAAATTGTAGAAAGACGTTATTCGAATGAAGTTAGCGAGAGATTGGATGGATTTTTTAGTTTTTTCGAATTATTCTCCAAAATGCGTTTAAATTTAATCTTATCTTAATGATTAGCTTTCTGAGGAATTTGTTCAAGTAATCTTCAGAACCCGTGGACAGTTTTTTGAAAGAAACGATGCTAAATACTTTATAAAAAATTAGTGATATTTAAATGTCAATCTATCTTTTTCTCTCTGATGACATTTGAAAAGTTCTCTGTCAAATAAAATGTACATACATTTACTTTGATGTTCGATTTTAAACGAAAAGCTGATTAAATGTTATCTGTTCGACGATTTTTTTTAAAATTGAAAACTAACCATGATTATTAATTTTAAAAAAATACTCAAAGGAACTTTAAATGACATATCGTGAAATTTGATTTTTGTATCATTTTTGTCAAATGTATGCCGGAAAAGTTAATTTAAATTTTATTCTTCAAGATAATTCTTCATTTTTACAATCATGTTAAGTCGGGTATTTACTGAAGATTAAACGGAATTACTTATAAATACAAGTGAAACATATTTTCATTTGCATTTACTAAGAAAATATATCTTTAAAGTTTAAAAACAACACAATTATTCTAAACATAATAAAAATATTTTTTGTTTTGTGATTGCATACTTTCGTCGCAATCGGTTTACTTTGGTATTGATTTATTTCTTATCTCTCTCTAATAATATTTAATTATGAATATAGTAAATACATTAAAAATACGAAAGCATTAATATTTAAATGAGTACTCCAATTTGGTTTTTATATGGAAACTTACCATTAACAGAACAATTGCGCATTGATTTTCATTTATCTGGCGCAAAGTATATGCTTTACTGCAGTTATGCAGATTTTTTTTTCCAAACAGAGCAAAAGTGCTTTAAAGTTGACTTAAATACAGCTTGGAGACGTTTATAAAGTATTTTTAATTTCGAAATATATATATATATATATATATGAAAATTCATGTAAAAACACATTTGATCGAATGCTATAACTAAATAGCAAGGCAAATTGTTATATGTTGCCCTTAAAACTAATTAGTTTTACTACATATAAAAATATAGAAGATTAAAATTTATGTTTTTATATTAATCCAATCTATTACTTCGTGCTGTAGCAAAATATAAAGATAATCAAGACGTTTGTGTTATTAGATAGGCTTCTTAAATTATTGTACGTATGTCTAGACTGCTTATTAGTGGCTCTCATTTAATATCCAATGTTTATTACTTCACTTTAACGTTTGTCTAGTAAATTAAATGTTAAAATTCATCGTTCCTCTATTTTATTCAAAACTTCATGGTTAATATTTTTCTTGGAAACAATTTTGTAGAATTTCATTTGAATTGAAATATTAAGCACCGCGTTATTCCGTTAATGTATTTTATTAAATATGAGTCAATCGTTAGATGAAGGATATAGGCTTTAATTTGGGCATTACAGCTAATTCTCCTTAGTTTATCTTGAGAAATTATACTTGTGGTTTTTGTATTTTTATTTTATTTGTTTATTTTGCTGTTGTCCATGAGTTATTGCAAAAACAGCGTTTCATTCTGCATTTCTGAGAAACAGTGATTAGACAATTTGTGTGGTAAGAACGAAATTAAACAGTTAAAATGAATATATTTGTGTTGAACATTAAAGTCCATTTTAGTATAATTATTTTTCAAAATAACAGATGGAATGGCGTGGATTTGAGATTCAATTCGCATGTTATCTAGTTGGTCTGAAAGTTGGCATGGATGTGATGTACAACTTTAAAAAAATTAATTACTAACTTTAAGATAGTAAGATATATGGTTGATATTCGGGATGTAACTTCAATTCAACGTTTATCGTCCGTCGCCAATAGCCCTCGTGTTGCTTCTAGTGCGACGTTAATAAAAACTAAACTAAACTCAACGTTTATCGAAACAAAGAAATAAATAATTCAATCATTCGTTTAAAACAAGATTTTCGTTTAATTGTAATTTTTTATTTGATTTCTCCAAAAAACGTATTCAGAAATGTATGTGGAAGTTG
The DNA here is from genome assembly GCA_019974015.1 of Nephila pilipes. Taxonomy (NCBI): domain Eukaryota; kingdom Metazoa; phylum Arthropoda; class Arachnida; order Araneae; family Nephilidae; genus Nephila; species Nephila pilipes. The sequence goes on along the minus strand of BMAW01059929.1, from coordinate 330,189 downwards.
GATGTTAAGTTCAGCTGGACCTTAAAAGTCCGATTATGACGTGGTTTTTAAGTAAGGATGTGTCAGTTTGTGACGTATTTCCTTCATTATTTAACACTACAAGCATCTTAAAGTTTAATTAAATAGTCAATAAGTTCGAGACTCCACTTGAAATTGCGTAAGAGAAAGACAATACAGTTTATTACCTCTCAAAGTAGAATATCCAATATCACTCTCTCGAAACCCTCTATCCTAGTTTATATTCTAATTAAAGAGTCTTAACTTATTACCCCACTTTTTGTTTATTACAGATTTAACGTATTAATCTAAAATTAGGAGTCACGTTAATCCAAACGATTAATTACGATGATTCACTTCAATCTACACATTATATCTAACTACATTATCATCTATCTTGTGACTCTGTCCTTTCAATTCTATTTCACTCGCTCTAATTCAATTCACTGCACTTCTTAACTTCATCTATTTTACTCAATCGCGTTTCATTTTGTTTGGGAAGAAACTGTAATTTTGTGCGATTCAAATCGCCAAAAAAGTACCCAATGTTAATGATGTGGAAAATTACTAATAGCCCGATGTCATAATTTCACGCAATGTGTTGCAAATTATTGCACTTCATTAAGTCTCTCCACTAGACCAAAAGTTTTCAAGTTATCATATACGAGAAGTGTAACAACATCTCCTCTGTCAACCCCTATAGAATGTAAAAGAGGCTTGGGAGAAACTTTGGAAAAATTTCAATTGGCGCAGGTTGGATAAGTCTTCCTACCCTTTGTCAAAAATGTATTCCTTTTCTAAATCCATATCAAGTCTACAAATGCTAGTTTGGGCGTTAGCTATGCTAGTTTAGCTAGTTATCATCAACTTAATCTGCTACACTGCCGTGGCAGCTGGAAGGTTATGGTCATGGACTCGCGACCGGCGTTGTTTTCGTCGAGTCGTGGACTGGAGCCCTGATGGCTGTAAAGACTCACCGTTGTTGCGGGGCTGCTGCACGCTAAATATTGTCAAGATTCCAAGTCTACCCTTTGGAAGTTTTCAGAGGGAGATGCTATCTCAAGTGTTGTCCTCGTCAATTGACTGAGGTTCAAAATTACGAGGTCCGTCACAAAATAGCCCTCGTGTTGCTTCTCAGTGCGAGGTTAATAAACAATCGCAATAACACACCAAATCTTCTACATAAAATATCGTCACTGTCACTTCACCATGGTTCAGAATTACGAAATTTATCGCCATTAGCTCTCTCGTACAACTCTAGAACAAATTTAATCCAACTAATTTTTCGTGAGCTTAAGAAATAATGGAGTTAAGTAATTTGATATTGGTTTGATCTAAACCGGCTTTTAAAATTGGTATTCAATTAAATATTGAATGTAACGATAATTCATTCTAATTTATATGCTAAGGTAATCATGTGTCTGATAAAATATTCTTATATGTTTTTTATTCTGATAAAATATTTTCTATACATATATACAAATTTATCTTATACTTATCTAGTTATATAGACTATCTTAATCAAAATTGAGCTGTTTCATATTTAAATCTTTTAATTACTTATGTCCTGTTATTTTAAATACACATTGTTTTGTAAGAACTATTATTTTAAAAATGCGTATTTCACCTTTTCCTTTCGTCGAATAATTTTTTTAAGAAATTAGAAACCACACTCAGTTTTCTCATTGCTTTCAATATGTCAATGTATTTCATCAATTTTCTCCTTACGAAAAATAATTAAATTTATCATTGTTAAAGTATCGGAAAATAATATTCTAGACATGTGTAAATTAAGTAACATTTCATCACACGTTATGCATCGTATGAGAACTAAAAAACAACGTTCGTATGAACCCAAAAGCAATAGAATGCGAAGAATAAACAACTCTTAACTAAAAATCCTCCATTCAGAAACCTTTTTCTGTTTTTTATTCTGTTCTTTAGCATTTCATTGTCAGGAATATCTCTATAGTAGAAACGAAAGAGTTGAAAGAAAAACGAAGTCTAGAACTCTGCAGTTTGGCCTATAAAAATGTATCTTGGGAAGGTAACGAAGAAAAAGTACCGGCATAAAAAAAGAAGAGAAAGAAAGAAAAGTTCTGTGCAGAAGAAAGTGAAATGGAACGGTAACTGAGAGGTAGAAGGAGGAAAAATATCTTTATTTCTGGCGAGAAAAAGATAGAGAGGAGAGGGAAATATTTTTTCGGCCCCCGAAGCTATTGGGTCGTCGTGTAGCAGTCCATGTTGGAAAGGTTTCTTTTTAGGGTTGCCAAATATCGTTTTGGCGCTATCTGGAAGAGAAATACGCCATATGAATGAAACTTTTAAACGATTTATAGATGAAAAGAGAAATCGGAATTTTTAGAATTGCGGTTTCTTGAATTGAAAGAAATTAAATTAACTTTGCCAAAGTCATGATTTCTTTATTATTTGATCAGTGATGAAATCAAATACATCCATTGTACTATTTAGATTTAGGATATTTTCTTCCAATAAGAGGAAATTGTAGAATGCGTTCTTTGTATCCATATATATAAACATGTTATAATTAAAAATATTTAAGCTTAAATTTCAGTTGTTATCGTTTGTTGGTAATCTATATATTTCATTTAAAATTGCATCTTATAATTATTCATATAATTATAATTAGCACAATGTCTCTATTTAAATTTTTTTATCATAAATAATAATGGAAAAGTCTATGCCAAACTTTGAAAAAGCTAGCGTTTGCAGTTGTGTTTAAAGAATGTTAAATAAAAGACACTTTCGTTTTTATGGCCTAGAAAACCAAGCTTTCCATCGTTAAGTATATTTTGCTTTTATATAGTATTTCTTAACTAATAATTTTAAATATATATGTAATATGAATTATATTAAATTATCAGTTAAGAAATATATTTTACATTTCGAATTTTTTAAAAAAAATAATCCGTTCTTTTAGGTTACATTTTTATTCTAATCTATTATTTGACTGTTCATTACCAATGTTATTTTTTATTGCTATGATTAATAAACCATAGACGAAAAATAATGACCGAGATATTTTATAATCTTTCTTCGATGTGCAAGTTTTAAATTTTCAGAGTGGTAATAAATACTTTTAGTAATCCATTTCCAATGGTTTAGTATTTCTAAACTATTTGATGCGTACGATTGCAAACAGAAAAAGGATTTTAAAGGACCGTTTGAGCATCTGTAAAAATTCTTTTTGATTGTCCACCATAACAAATTCTTTAATCTTTTAAAGATAACAGTACTGTAAACAGAAAATTGTCGTGGTGGTACATTTTAAATTTTGTCTAAAAATACATCAATGTATTAGAAAGAAAATCACTGTTGAAGTTGATGACTGGTATATTTTTTCTTGGATGGATTGTATTATCTTATAAATTATAAAGTCGTCTTCCTTCATCAAAATGAATTAAGTAACAACATTAGAGAAAATAAATTCATAAGAATCTGTCACAATGTTTAAGCCATGCTCAGTTTCTGGCACTATTTGCATGCTATGAGGTTGCTTTCTTAAAAGCATACCATGCATTACTTTTAATATTTACATTAATATGCAATCATAAGATACTGTTTATGCAGACATGTATTGACAGAGGTTGCTTATGGTATTTAAAATTGTTGAATTATAAAAATATTTTTAATTATATATTTTCTTAAGAACAGCGGAAGAAAAACGGAGGAAAAAAAATGCACACTTTTTTTACTTCTAATAATAAACGCGTAACATTTAACAAAAATGTTTGATAAAATCTTTGAAATTTGGCATAAAACTTGTAAAAGCCATTCCCAAAAATTCGAGTTAAGGGCCGGTCAATTGTGAATGATATTTTGACAATTTTGGAGCATTATATTTACAGCAGTATGAGACCCCAATACATTGAAAATAAGCAGCCAACTGCATTTTTTGAGCGTGGATCTTTTGAATCTGACACGAGTTCCCTCAATTCAGTTATAGAAGTCAACTTGTGCTGCATTAGCAATGTTTGATCCTTTAACATCAGTTTGGAGAGGGTGGTGCCAGCTCAGGTATCACCCTCGTCTTTCGATCGAGGTTTTAAAGGACCGTCACCAATAGTTCTCGTGTAACTTCAGAGTGCGACTTAAAAATGAACAATCACAATCGGAAGCCATATTTAATCCAACAAGGAGTCGTCTGCGTTTCTGATATCAACATTTCCTTACCTTTTGAGAAATGTATATATAATTTTATTCAATAAATATTAATGACATGCTACTTCGTAACATAACAAATATTTATTAAACGAACCAAGAACGGCACAAAACCTTTCTTGATCGCCAAGACAGCACCGTGGATGACATAATGGCACTCCTTTCCCACTGGACCCCGGCGAATGTATCTCTTTCTTCTATATTTTTCCATCTCTTTTTCGTGTATGGCCTTTATTGCTCTGCCGCTATAAGTCATGAGCAAGCAGATCTCTGTGAAGGTTTGGCTCCACTTTCTTTTGGGAAACACAGCACCTCGGGATAAAAAGAAGACAAGAGGGAAGAATGAGATTATTTTTTCGCTTCACTTGCTTGAACAGATGCCAAGTATGTGGTCACTCGGGGCATCTTTGGCTTCTTGAGGCATCGGCCTAGCCACTCTAGACCAATTTTCCATCGGTTTCGGCTTGTAGAAGATGTCACAGGGCACGTTTTATTGTATGGTATCTGCGTGGGTTTCCAACAGGAAGTATTAGTTAAGGTTTCGAGTTCATGTGTGAATAGTTAAGAATAAGACTAGTTTGGAAAGATGTTTGTATATAAAAATTGAAATATTTCAAACATACTGAAAAGGAAACGTTTTGTTTAAAAACAGCTTTAAGAAATACTGCTTTTTATGCCGGGAATTTGGCAGAAATGTCCTTTTGTTTTGAAAATAGTTCCTTAATTTGAAAATAAAAAGAAATTCTTATTCATTTAATTTCATAAAAGAAATTGTATATTTTATTTATACAAAAATCTTCGCATTTACAAATTTGTAGTGACAAGTTAACTATCTATTTTTTGATTACATACGTAAGTTATTAAAGAAATATAACGGAAAGACAGAAAATAACGAACCATGTTTGATTAATAAGCATATTACACGACGTCTTAGGCTCATTTAAACTTGTTTTTATTAAGATAGATATATATATTATTGCATTCAATGTTATTCTATTTTATGACCCAAAATTAATCTTTTATTGTTCGTGCGAATTATCGATTTAAGATTTAATTTATTCTTTCTTTCATATCATTTACTTATGTTACAATGATGATTGATATCCTTTTAATCACCTTTCTTACTTCTCACAGTTTTTCCATTCGTGAATTTAATGGAAATGATATAACATGTCAAAATGTAAATTAAATTTGATATAATGTTTTGGTATTATAAGTATCGACCTTAAATACATTTAGACGTAGTGAAAAATTATTTAAATTGCATCTCCTGTTGAGGGTTTAATTTCTGAATTTTTAAATAAATTCACAAGATTTATTTCTTGTGTTATTAAAAACAAACTGTTTGTTCTTTCAACCTTTAGTGCAAATTGGTCGCATGCAAATTAGCTGTTATATATGTATTCCATCTACATTGTCAATTGATAGCTCATTGAAAGATTGACCTGTAATTTATTAATAGTCTTCTGTATCTGCGATTTAGTAACAGTTAGTGGTGCACTGTTTCAAAACTATCATAATAAGTTTTATATAGCCAACTTACTTTTGAATTACTTTGTCTATTTTATAGAAGTATTTATTTCATTTAATTCGTGGTAAAAAAGTTCTTTAACTCTGTTTCTACAATTTTCGATTTTATTTATTCAAGTCTAATTGTTTTCTAAATGAGGACTGATGGACTGAAAATACTCTCGTTTCGTGCCGAGTACTTTTTCATTTTTTATGTTTATTATTCTAGTGACAAATCAAAGAAAGAAAAAAGTAAAACAGCTTACAGTTCCATCTATTATTCTGTCACCTAATACATTACTAGAATCACACATCCCCTTTCACCACTTTGGTAAACCACTTGCCCATTTTGATGAGCGCTTGCTTTTCTGAGTTTTATATACACCGAATTTTTATCCCTCTATTTATCACCCGTCCATTCATTGCAAGATCCATGGATCGCCAACCCTCTTCCCGCAATGGTATCGTGCATGGATCTGCGTCTGCATTGGATTTTTCATCTCCCGAATTGATGTCACGGGCTGGAAAATATTGCGCTTTCTTAGGGTCACTTCGATTTTGTCATATTCTCTGAGGCAGATGATGCAAATGTTTTTCCCATAACTCACGTGTGTCTTCTGTGTTGGCACAGTTCGGAGGGGAAAGAGCTGTATTATTGACGAGCTGGAATGATACATTATTGAAAATTCCATTTCTCGATGTAATTCTGCTTTGTGTTGGTGATCCCCCTTCCTCTTTTTCTATTTAAAAACTGTCGCATATTGTTATATTCTCTTAGGTATTTCGCTCTTTATTATTTAATGCCTCAAATTTTCCTGTGTTTCTTAACTCTATGGTGAAGTTGAGAAAATGTTAAAACCTGTCGAGTAAATTACTTATTAATATAAATCTTTTTAAAATATGCTTATTTGATATCTGTGTGCATCAGTATTTGCCTAGATATTCTTTCTAACAATTCAGATGATAATGCGAATAATTCCTTTAATTGCTAATGCGTATTTCTTACGAATCTAACTGCAAGCTTCAATAACATTTTCATGCTTCTTTAATCTAGGATGAGAGCAATATTTTGAAGTATCCATGTGGCATCTTATCCAAAACTAAGAGTGCTGATAATTTTAAATTTATTGATTTTTGTCTGAATCAGCACCATTTGTCCAAAAAAAGTTAAGCGGAAATTTTTTTCATTATATTTGAGCTTTTCCTTTTGCATTGAATGTGACTATTATTATTGAACTGTATTACTATTATGTAATATTATCGCAAAATTATGGCATACATTCTGATTTCAAGTTTCGTAGTTCCTTTTATAAGGTTCATTGTAAAAGAATAAATAATATATAATGTGACGATAAAGGTATTGCAAGAAAGGGATGCAAGACCTTAAGAAATTTTTCAAAAATGTTTTAACTGCTTTCAGTCTTATTAAAATAAAATTTTAAATTTCTAGTGAACAAAAAAGGAGCATTGTGTGTGTCTCTGAATTCGAATCTAATAGACTCTTCTTGGGGCTTAGGAGACACTTTATTCTTATTAAAGTTCACGAGGCACCATTTTTAATTCTGTGAACAGCTCCATTTACCCTATAATTTAGAGGCCAATTGGGAACTTTGCATGTTTTTTGAGCACAAAACAACCATTAGTGCGTCGCTTGTTTAGTTTTATTTCGCAGTGTTCTCTGTCCATCTTCTTGTCCTTAGAGTCTTCCACTTAAAAGTACGAAACAATTGTTTGTTGGTGAGAAATTTAACTTAACTTTCCGGCATTTTTCACCAATTCGAATTCGCCAGTACTGGCCTCGAACTTTCCATTTCCCTTTCAGACAGTCCTCTGGAGAACGCAATTACCACGTCTTGAGCAGGCCTTGTACATTTTACACCACACACGTATAATGTTCTCTCGCTGCAAATGCAGTAACGCGGTAGCATACAAAATGGCCACCATGGGACACGTTAGCGACTTCAGTGGAAGCTTGCCTCGAGTTTAGTTGCTCTGTTCCTACTCCTAAGTGTGCGCTAGTTGTTTTCTGCTTTAGATTTCCTACGGACTCCCGGAGAGGAACAGGCAGAATCCAAATCTAATTTCGACTGATTCGAAAGAAATTAGTCGTCGGGAGTGAGAGAGCAAGAATTTTCTTTTTAGATTTTTTTTATCCACTTGGCTTTGGGAATAGAGAGCACGAGCAGTAAGGGAAGAAAGAAAAAAAGTACATATATGCTATATATGAAGGAGGATGGGGAAAGAGATCTTTTCCTTTGGAATTAGAGAACGAATTCCCTGTCCTAATCACACAGAAAGATCACGATGAAAGCACGACCTTCCCTTAGTTTTTTCTTTACCTTCCAGGAGTGGGGTCGTCTAATTGGTTTTCTCTCAAAGTTGTCTCATTCTATGCGAATCCTGAAGTAATAAGAATCGTCACCCGGGAAATGTTATTGTGCATATGAAATTGTAATCGTTTTTTCTAATATCTTTTTAAAGTATCCCTTTTTTAAATCGTTGAACATATGTTAGAACTCGTATCCCATCATTTTTCTAGATGTTCCTCTTGATATCAGGTTCTTATGCGAAGTGCTCATATTGCAATTTTCTGATGTCGGGGGTTGGCGCATAATTTTAGATACACTTGTTTATTTTTCTTTTTATCATCCATAACTTTTACATTGATATATTCTAATATTTATGTATTGTGTTTCAGTAATGTGTTGTTAGTAGTGTCACTTTGAAATGTTCTGTGGTAGAATAAAAATTATTATGAAAGTAGAAAAGTCCAACATGAACCAATATATATATATATATATAATTTTATTTATGCTTTGGCTTAGTGTAATCGAATAAAATTATTTTGTATGATTGCTTATATAATTTATTTATTGGGAAAAAAAAAATACTGAACTGAAAAAAAAGTTTTGACGTTAAAAAAAAAAGGCGAAATATTTATTAATCAATTATTGTATCTGAAGTGCTTTAGCAGTCAAAGGAAGAAAAGAAACTTTGAATACCAAATATTGGATGTTTAATAATCAGTTTATATATAATGTGAAAAATGAGAAATTCAACGTTTTCCTTTGACGAAGATATATTTTTAATGTGACATACATGTATATATTATGCAGAATTTTTTCTACTAAATAAAAAAAAAAAAGTTTCCAGGCAACTTTTAAAACTTTTTAATTTTTTTTTTTTTTTTACAAAATTGCATACACATTTCCGTTTAAAAAAAAAGTCAAGTACTTGACAGTCATTATTTTGAACAAGTCGTACACTCATTATTTTGTAAACCAATAAAATAGTTGCTTCTGCTATCTTTGGAATAGAGGACAAAAATATTTAAATTTATTTTTCGAGAATGTGAAGAATTTTAGAATATATGAGAAGATTCTATATGAGGAGGAATATATAAAATTTACTAAAAGTATCTAAAATATATTTAGAACTGTGTGTAATTTAAACTCTAAATGAAAAGGGAATTTGAAAATTGAATTACTTTCAAAAATTTCTTGTGAAAATTTTAAAATTTCATTCTGATTTTTTTTTTTTTTTTTTTTGCCTTTAAGCATTAAATTTGATGAATTTTTAATACTGAAATTTCCTTTTCATTCAGAATAATTTCATTATATTGCTGGAATTATTAATCATGTGCTATTCTTTTTTTTTATAAAAATGATTTTAAAATAACGATCGCTTATGAAAGAACGATGATCTATTTTCAATTACGAAATTCATTTTGGTGAATGATCATTCCAGAATAAAATTTGACTTCTGTCTTTAGCGATTTATTCCTATTCTTTATTTTATACATTTTTTTTTTTAAAAAAAAATTTATGAAAAAATCCAATTCGCTCTGCATAGTTTATTTCTTAGTGTCACGAAGTGATTCTTCTTAAAATCTTGAACAGGAAAAGCCACTACTTTTTTCTAAAATCATCGTTAGTATGTATTATGCTCAGTGAAATGCAAAACCATCTTATTCCGACCATGGATAAATCTTGTCTCCAGTCCATCTCTGTGGAACCCGTTCGCTTGCTTTAATCCCGGAATTATTCGGAATCGCTGTAAAGCTGTGTGAAGGATTGATGACGAACAGCTGTGTCTTCATTCCTGAAGATTTAGTGGCGAAGTCGTCTGAAAGATGGGGGGCTGGGCAAAGGGTGGTCGAGACGGGGCTCTCTCTACCCCATGTGAAATGTGGCATCATGCCAAAGGTGAGATTGGGATGATTAGTTATAGTTCCAAGGGAACATCGCTTGGAGCTTGCCTGTGCCTTTGATCCGTGGGATATAATACTTTGTAGGAAGTCATCACGTGATCTCTACAGAGGGTGGAAGGGGGATTTAAGACTTTGATGCAATTGTTATAAATTGGTATTTTTATCGTCTGAGGTGAATTTGAGGCGTGGGGTGGGAGGGAGGTATCGGATTTAGGACTTCAGTTTGGTAGTGAACATATTTTGTTGATTAATAAGTACAAGGGGGCTGGGAGAGTCTTTGGGACGGAATAGAGTATAGTATGTGAAAAATATAGTGAGTTTCCAAAAGTTTTATAGTTTTCTCATCTTTTTTATTGTTGATTGATTATTATGTTTTCAGTGTTGGCTAAAATAAATATAAGAGCCCCTATACTCTGAAGTTTATATGTACCTAATTTGAAAGGTGAGAGTGTAGATAAATATTTTTTTAAATTTATAATTGAGAGTATTTTCTTGTCGATGGACCATATTTTAAGTTGTGAAATATGATTCGTAACATTATACCTCTGTAAGTGATTTGTATATTTATTGAATTCGCTTTTATTTTTGTTTCTTTTATTATTATTTTTTTTTATCTTTTAAAGATTTGAGGACTTTGAAATGCGTTAGAATTCAGCTGAAGAATTTGAAATAAAAAAATCGATTTCTTTACAGCTTTCTAGAGTATGTTTTTGTCAGAGGAAAATTCTTCAAATTAGTAATAATAAATATATGCAATAGTAACAGTAAATTGATATTTTAAAAATGGATTGCTTTGGAAGATTCTGTTAACACATTCTTAACATTCATTCGTGTTTTTTACTATGGATTTAAATTCATTTCTGTGTGAATTTTGGGAAATGTATTTCATCTATACAAAATATGAATCCGTATTTGCTATTTCTTTTCCCCTCAGCGGAAAACAAATTTATTTTTTCTTATTCCTATGTATTTATTATAAATTTATATAATGTCGTATCCTAGCATATTTCACTTCAGTTATGTAAGAAATATCTTGCTGGAATGAATATCTTTAAACATGGCTTGGAAAAGTGCGTGAAGAGCTCATAAAGATTTTGCTTACAATATCGGGGAATGTGTTTCCTTGTAAATATTTCTCGTATATTCACAGTACACTTCTTATTTTTATGTAAAACTTCTTCCTGAAAACGGCGCAGGGATTTTACGGTGTATCAGGTACGAGAATATAGATATAGCATTCCAAAGAATATACAAGTGAAATATATTAAAGTTGATTTCTAAAATTCCATATCGCATATTTTTGTTTGACATGTCGCTTTTTCACCTGTATCTGTATGATATATTTCGCATATTCCCACATTTACTGTGCAATGCTTGTATGTTAAGAATATTTTTTTTTTATTAGTAATGCTTTTAAGACATTAAACCATTTTTTTTAAACAACTTTTGTTTTAATAATGAAAAAATAAGGCTTGTGATGAAAATTTGTTGTAGAGTTGAAAATATTATACCAGAAATCTCGTATGAAATTCAAGCTCACATATTTTGAGGACTTTTATATCAACGAACTTGAAACATTTTGTTAAATATATTCAAATATATTTTAAAGCTTTTTTGAGTGTCTCCGATTTAATTGTGCTGTATTTTGAATTGTTTCTGAAGGTTTTTTTTTAAAAAAAAAAAAAAAAAAAAAAATGCCTATAGTCATTTGGATGCGACATGCTTCAACAGCAGAATTGAAATAATATGCTAGTTTTATTTCAGTTGTGCATGTGTGTAACTAAGTAACTAAAAAATAAAGTTAGTTGTGATATACATCTCAAAACGAGGATGTCTCGTATAATGGACTTTTGTTGATGTATGGTTAAAAAACGCTTTTGGATAACAATTTTACTGTGTGCTTTAATTATTTTATTGATGGTATTATTGAAATTTGAATTTATTGATTCGTGTTTGAATATTTATGTTCACTGAAAAGTACATTGAGTTTTTGTCTGATTTGGATTTTAAGAAGTGTTACCAAACGGTGTGACGTTTCACTTCTGCCCGCCTATTGTGCCATAACTCAATCAAATATAACTAACACTAAAAGTCAATAACCTACAAAGAGATACACTAGACAAATCTCGCACAACTATTTATTCATTAGTCTTGCTGTATAATGTCTGATGGATATGTGCTCTCTTGGATAACACTTTAGATAGATTCCCCCATTCATCTAATACCGAACTAATAGTGTCTTGCCAAAATCTCTCCCAGTTGAGGTTGACTTGGTTTCTCGAACCCTTCGTGGCTGCTATCGCGTGTAGCAACTCTTGTTATCGTCTGCCGCTTATAAGGCATATACTTAGCGCTAGTGGCACTCGATATCTATCCTCTTAATTTCGCTTTGCTTATGTACTCTCCTATCTAGCCCTCTTCACTTTATTTCTACTTGCTTCTAACTTGAATAATCGCGTTTCATTTTGGTTGGGAAGAAACTGTTTGTTTCGTGCAATCAATCTCAGTTAAAGTCCCCAAGGTTATTGAAGCGAAAATCGTGAATAGCCCAAAACGTCACTACGGTATTCCAGACTCCTTCAAGAAAATTTTCAAAATTTTCAATAAAATGTCAAAAACCGGAAAACACTTTGAAAAACGCCACAATTTAAAACAAAACAATTATTAATCTGGCGTGTTTTATTTCTTTTACATTGCAATAACTTGTAAATCAACAAATATTAATTGGGAATAGCGAAATGCGTCATTCCTGTGTGTGAAATAACATGGTTAATATAAAATTTGTAATGTAACGAGTACTGAAACACTTGCCAAAAATAGCTTTTCCATCAGTAAAGCTTACGAGACAACCAATATTCTACGGTTACTTAGAATCTATTATATTTTTGAACGAATACGTTACGAGAAAAAAACGATAAAAATCTATTGCTATGAAAAAGTTCCTCTTGTAATAAAAGGATAAATGTGAAGAGGCTGTTTCTGTACTGGGCATTCCTGTGTACATAACTACCCGAAAAAAGCTTTACGGAATCTGCATCATATTAGAGGACATAGATGACAACATTCCAGAGTTACTTAATAAGAAGGACGGTCGAAAGAAGAGAGAACCGGATTTCCAAATTAATCTAATTACTTTCCAACGTCCGGTTATGGAGAGCTGCTGCCGGAATTATGAACCCGTGCTCGTCTGGCTCTCTCTTTGGCTCATTATTCAATGAAAGTGTGCACTTTTTTGTTGGATTATTATTTTGTTCATTCTTAATTAAGAAGATCGTTCGTCATCGAGATGATGCCAGATGTATAAATAGCACGACCTCAATTTGCACCGATCAATTGCCCGGATGAAGATTCGATGTTGGCTTTGGTTGAGGTTGAGTGAATTTGGCGGGAAATAATTAACTCTTTTGTCATTTTTTTTTCTTTTGATATGGGATGGGGATTAATATTAATGCTTTCTATAATTGGACAGAATTTTCTTGGTTCATTCCTATCTTGATTATAATGTTGTGTTCTACATGGTGATATGTTTAGAAATTTTTTTTTAAATGTAGAATAGTATGTGTGGAGTTGAAAAGAACGATTTGATTATTTTAATATGTATAACTATTGTTAAACTTAATTTGATTTAATTTTCAGTTGCATTTGCATATTGACGGTGTTTTTAAGTTTATTTATTTTTTTCTGTTTCACTTATACTTTTTTTTTAGTTTTAAATATTCAGTATTTGCCTCATGAAATGAAAATATGTTTCTGACAATTAATACATCTTTTAAAAAAACGTATTGTTATGTGCTATATTTGCTATCATCACCACACCTTTGCACAGAATAATAAAGTTCATCCCCTTATACATAAATCTAGTGAATTAAAAACGGAAGGCAATCCGTTCAAATATGAAGATTTTAAATTTGGATCTAAAATGTAATCGTATTTTAAAATTTATACTACATTGGGACTATTGAAAACATAAACGCTGTGAAATTTTACATTATGCTTATCTTAAATTTTAAACAAGATGACAACAATGCAAAATTTTATGTATAGCTAATTGGTCTAATGTTCGTAGTTTTTGCTTAAGGATATTATAATGGGTAATGCTATCATTCCCATTTTGTTGTTCTAAATCTATCTCCCGCACATTAATGGAAACTTTATTTCTAATGCCATCTGTGAGCGTTGCCAAGAGGGACAATCTCGACAGCAGTAATGCAAGGTGCATGTCCTTCAACGACGTAACGGATGAAATGTCGTTCCTCTTCCGACAATAATCAGAAGCAATTTATCGTTCCTGCATCTAGACACATTTCAATCCTCATTTCAAGAGGAATCCTCCAACTTTTCAACTGATAAGACCAAAAAAGAACCCATCCGATGTTGCGGGTAATTACACCAGCGTCCACAACCAGATAAATCATGGCCTTAATTGACGTTTAAATGCCTGGTTCTTTATCGAGAATCTTCTAGCCTGTGATGCTATCGACGCCCTACTCGTCTTCCATGTTTTTCCCCTCAAAGTCTCAGCCCGACTGTTACTCCAAAATCTAGAACTCCTATCTTGGAGGACTTGAGTGTAATTTAGCACTTCAGGTTTTCGACCTGCTTCGTTCTTCCAACGGTATCTTTTAGCAGTATCTTTACTTGTCAGGTCCTTTAAGGTATTTGTGGGATGTACAATATCTGCCTTTTGCTAAGTAAACACCTTTTTATTAATGTGACAAGACACGTTTAATTTTTTTGTTTTGTTTTTGTTAGGGCAATATACTTAGTTTTGTGATAAGATAACATTGCATTTTAACATCCTGTCTCCTAAACAATATTTAAATGTAACGTAAGATCTAAGTCGCATAATTTTCTTTCTATTTTTATTTTGAAAATTAAATGTTAATATAAAGTATTGTAAATGGGAAACAAATTAAATTTTTATAATTTAGAATAATTTATAATAAAAAACAATATCATGCCTTGTCTTTTAACTATAAAATTACGACTAATTTTTTATAGTATTTATAATTATCAAATAAAACAGTATCATTTTATTAATCTCTTGGACAATGGGGAATATAGTATTTTATAAATACCTATGACGATTAATTTCTGAAGGATGATGTATTTAATGTTTAATATAACATAGATGTGTGTGTGATCCATGAGTTAAAAAAGCAAATTTTTTAATCATTTTAACTTTTGTTATTTGAAGCCATTTAAATAAATTTATATACATTTTGAAAATTGGGTATTTTAAAATTTATTTAAATTTAATTTTGCATTTATTTAAATTTAATATTTCTATGCTATTAATTACGAGGGAAATATTTTAGAAATTCAGCCTGCTTAAAATTGCTTAAGCAAGAGCTGGTTTCTTTTCTTGTAACCACTTTCTCCCTAAAGTTTTTTTTTTTTTTTTAAAAATATTCTACTTTTTTCAAGTTCTGGCTCTGTAAATGAAGAAACTGTAAAAAAAGACGTAAATAGTTTTGTGACTCAATAATTTTGGCTCAGTTTGATGCAGAGCATAAAAGTGAAGTCTTAAATCTTGATTCAAAGGTATGCAACTTTATTCACGACTAGCTTTAATTCTGTCCTCTTACTTAAGCTTCTTTCAGCGCGGAGACTTCTTTTCCGCATTTCAAATATCACTCAGCTCGTAAATTTCTACGCTTTCCCAATTAATCAAGGTAATTACTTTCAAAAGTCACGTTCAAACAGATAATTAATTCTTATTTTTTTTTAACCAATCTTGTTTTAATGCCAAGGATGCACTGCTAATCCTTATTTTAGGTTTTTTTTTTACAAATTTTTGTTTTATTTGGCATTGTTAGCATTGTGGTAAAACTCTCCGATCTTGTCTATTACCCGACGTCGGACCAGAGCGTCTAGAGCGTATTTTTTTTTAAAGTTTTATTTCAGTACCACATTAGTGTTATCTGGATTCTAAACTACCTTTGATGCCTACGAACTCCGCGAGGGATGTTTCCCTTATTTTTTTTTAATTTCTTTTTTACAAAAAAAGGGGGAAAAAAAAAAAACACAGAGAAAAAAAAATATCTGGGATGCATTGGCGCAAACCTGTCCCTGACAATTTTATTTTTACTTTTTCTGTACACCATCTTCCATTTTATTCCGTTCCCATCTTTCACTCGAACTTGGCGAGATCTTTGTCTTTATTTGGCTTCCTTTTTTTCCCCTCTGTCTTCCCTTCTACCATATTTATATCAGGTTTTGGATTTTTTTTTTCTCTCGGGAAAAAAATAAGTAAAATTTTTATTTATTATTTTTGCTTACATCAGCACAGAAACTTTAAAGTTTTTTTTCCTTTTATCTTTGAAAATTTATTTTCCTTCCCCCCATTTTTTAAAAACATTAATGTTAGAACTATGCTTCATGTGATTATTTTCTTAATTTTTTTTTAATGAAATCGGATGATAAAATCCATCAACCACCTTGTTATGAGGATCATTTGATATTACGTTTGTCTATAAGACTACCACTGGAAATTTTTGGTTCAACTGATTAAAATAAAAAAAAAAAAACCAACTATTTACCTGAATATATATGTATGATTAAATTTCAAAATAGCTGGGCAATAAATGTAATTAATAGGTACAAAAACAAAACAAAATTCTTTTTATTTTTGTATGCTAAATTTCGAATACACCAATAGAAAAGTAAATAATTTTGTAATGTTTTTAATAAGTTTTGTTACTTAAAGTTTAGCAGAATACAAATTTACCAAAACTAATACTATAGCTATAAATGATGACAAGAAAACTAAAGTAAAAACATTAAAAAGTACAGAACAACATAATCAAAGATAAAAAGAAAGAAAACCAAAAAGAAACGGAAATGTAACAGTTTTACACTGTTCAAAATTTTTTTAGCAGAAAAATGCTATATAAAATTGATATTGTTGGGGGGGGGGGAATCAAAACATCTCAAATGCTAAATGAGAGAAGTTGATTCAGTAAAATATAAATGAAAACACTGATATATATAATAATTCTCAAATACGAAGAACAAAATAATTATAAATTATTAATTAAAAGATCAAAATAAAAACTTACACCAGACTAAAAATGAAACAGTCCAACATGGAAAAACGTCTTATAGTATCAGAAGGAAATTGAAAAGTGGATATGAAAACCAGTGTGCCATTTATCTGAGAGAGTGTTTCTGTGAAGATTAAACAAAAAATTAAATTTAAAATAAAAAAATATTCAGTAGAAAAGAAAAAACATTTTAATAATAATCCAAAATAAAAATAATAATAAAGATTAAAATAAAGTTTCTAGTTTTTCTAAGTATAATAGGCGTTGGCATTTGAATTTTTCGGGTTTCGAGGATTTTTAGCTTCTCTCTGCAAATTTTATTATAAATACTTATTTTATAATTTCTATATCTAACGCGTTTTAATTGCGTTTACCTATAGAATGTAATGAAATGGTGCAACTTAAGTATTATTTCCTTAAATCGGTTATATCAGACATTATAATATTATAGATTCTTATTACATTTTTATTCCAATATATTTTTCAACATTGCATTCATAATTGCGTCAACAAGCTATGCTACGTATCCAATAGAATTTTAATGCAATTGAAACGTTTTTTTTTCTTTCTCTTTATATGATTAACACATTTTTAAAAAAATTAAATGGCAAAATAATGAAAACTTTCTTAAATTTAAATGAAAGTCTAGCTTGCTGGCTTACAAATCAAAAATTTCATCTAACATCTCAAGAACTCTCACTTGTTGTAACTCAAACACAATTTAAGAACTTATCGCTGTTACTTCACGTATCTCTATACAAAAGAGTCGCGTGCAATTTTTAAATAACCTGCAGGTGCCGCCTGTTGGGGGAGGATGGGCCCAAACGTGATTGTTGCGTGAGTTTTCGCTCTAATCGCTCTCTTCCAAGGCACAGAATCTTGATTCCGTGAAGGTTTGCTGCATCACGGTGCTCTGCTGTTTTTCAGTGCTATCTCTTCGCAGTAGAAAACAAAAGATTTTTCGAGTCTCCCTCCCTGTTTCTGTTTCGGACTTGTTTGGAGGGGGTGGGCTCACTTTCTGTCGATCGTTTGGCCTGATAGGAAACATTTTATCGTCTGCCACGGAGGAATTTTTCATTGTTTTGAAATCCCCACTCTCCCATCAGAACTCATGAAAACCGTGATACTTCATGAAACCTGCAAAGGGGAAAGATAGAGATGTGCATTTGTATATTCATTTGGATAGGGTAGATATATATATTGTTAAAAATGGTGAGTAGAAGCGAGTTATTTTGTTTATATGAGGTGTGAGGCCTCTTGGCTTGGCCTTAAATTAAAATTGGGGAATTCAAAATTCAGTTTTTGATAGAAAAGTTCTCAAGAATATTTCATGGTGGTGTCAAAGAAAATGGCCTTTGACAAAGACATTTTAATTCTGAGATTTACAGAATTTTTGCCGAGCCTGATATTATTAAGAATTTTAAAGTAAAACAAATGAACTGGACTTCTCATATTGTTAGAATGGACGAAAAAAATCGTGCAAAGAAGATTTTTGTTGCAATTCCCTTTACTAGTCGGAAAAGAGGAAGATCAAAACTACTGTGGCTTGATTCTGTTGAATCGGATTTTAAGATGATTGGGGAGAGGAACTGGCAGGACTAAGGCAAAAAGGTAGATTATCTTG
The DNA here is from genome assembly GCA_019974015.1 of Nephila pilipes. Classification (NCBI taxonomy): domain Eukaryota; kingdom Metazoa; phylum Arthropoda; class Arachnida; order Araneae; family Nephilidae; genus Nephila; species Nephila pilipes. Next base: position 311,621 of record BMAW01059929.1, on the reverse strand, counting down.
GAGGAACCGTCAAAAGAAGACCTTAGCACACATCCTTGGCTTTCAAATATGATGAAACTTTCTTGGAGCATTTTGAATGATTTCTTAATTTTCATGGACAAAAAGCATTTAAATTTTCATGAGTATTTTTTATTGACATTTCATTGGTCTATACTATATTGATAATATTTGCCTGCCGATTTTAATACTAAGTATATTTTGATACTTTTAAAGTCTTGTAGAATCTTGTAGAAATATAAATTCCCTTCATTTTATAACTGAAAAACACTTAAATGCGGAAATGAATGCATAACTGTCATTAAATGAAAATTTAAAAATGGAATCCATCAAGTCTTAAAAAAATGCCTTCTATTATTACTTCTGAAATTTTTTTAAACATTAGGAGGGAGCTTGAGTTTGATATTTATGTTCCAATTACATTCAAAATCGTGCTAATTTAATCATGAAAGAAAAAAAAAAATATGCAAACAACGAATGTAGAGAAGTCGTATTTTAAGGTGTGACAAAAAAAATTTAAATTAAGTTAAAACTTGGAGGAAGGGGGACTTGTTATCGAAAGGAGATTAATTGAAATTTTATAGTGTAGTATTGTTAGAATATGAATTAAATTTCTCATTTGCTCGATGTCGGGCGCTCTAATCCGGTAGGAATGGAATGAAATGCCGATTAGAACTCTATTACGATTTATTTTTCAGGCTGCCTCCCTTTTCTAAAATCCTTGCTGTATGTGCTTCTAAAATTTCCCTCTGTATCCAGAACAAAATATTAATGATAGGTTAGAATAACTTTTCGAATTTAGTAGCACCAAATTTCCGATCCGGTGAATAAAGTTTAAATTACTTCAGATATTTTCTGGAACTTTAAAAGGATCTGTTGTGCATTTTGAATTTTAAATTGCAAAAACAGTTATTCTAATGTTAGTTAAAATTTATGATTAAAATATCCGAGCATTTCCCCCCATCAAATTTCAGTTTATTTTATAGTAACATTCTATTTTTGTAACTACAGCTTTTAATGCATTACTGGGAGTTAGATTTTTGTAGAAAACTATTAATTTGATCTTGTTATGCAGTTGATTTCAATTCATATATCAATGTTATTGATATTAAAAATGTTATTGCTTTATAAGCTGAAATAAAAAAAAATATCATTGAGTATGTATAAAGCTTATATGTGCACCATGCGTCCACGTATCAATTTCTAACTGCTATGTTTAAAAGAGTTTTCATTCAGATGAAGGAGGGAGAAAAAAATTCTTGAGTTTTTCTTCCTTTTATAGGAAAAACCATCTTGTGCAATCGGAGCTGAAGAAAGAAAAACGTAAACGTCCGAAAAATGCCTCTGGTTTCTTTCCATGTGTCAGATGAAGGGGAGTTGTGCATAAAGGAAGAAGCCCAAAAACTTACTAAAAGATTTCCCAACTATTTTCGAATCCTCCCCCAACTCTGATAAAGATGCTACTCGTCTCCCCTCTTCCCCCTTCTCTGAAAATATATTTACGTGTTTCTTCTAAACACCCTGGGTGTATCACTACTAAAGTCAACAGCAGTTTTTTTTTCTTTTTCCCCCCCTTTCCAAATATTTTTTTATTATCATTTTCCTCTTCTCTCTCTCTCTCTCTAGATGTTGTTTCCTTTAGGATAGGGCTAAAAAGTCATAGAGAGAATCTAATGTTTTCACAATTTCAAAGTCTTGAGAAAGAAAAGAATTTTCGCAGAAAAAGAGTTTAAAGAATATTTTTGGTTTTAGAAGAGTAAAAAAAAGAAGTTAGTAAAAAGGAGTTAGAGAAAGAATAAAGTAAAATTTTTAAGAAAAATATTTTGGTTTGAGTTTGCAATCAGTTTTCAAACTCAATAGTCCACACCGCCGTCTAGCCGAACATAAAAGCGTATTTGCTTCCCAGATTTAGTTATGTATTTTTTTCCCTTCTTGACTTTTTTTCCCTCCCTCTTTCCTACTGCCCTTTTGGATTTCTCCTGCATTTTGAGATAAGCCAGAGTAGGAAATATATAAAATTCCTTTTTGTTGTCCTTGCATTTTCCTTTTTATAAATAAATCTTGTTTGAGATGTTTGGAAAATAAACCGAAACTCGGTATTACCGTGTTATTCGGTGAGGTCTCTCAAGTTTTGGAGGAATAGGTTGCCTTGTTTTGAAACGCAATGAAAATTTCAAAATGTGCAGCAGCAGGATTTAAAGATGAAAGAGTTGTTTGATTATCAGAGAAATGTCTTTTTTTCTTCCTTTTCGTATGGGTCCTTTCCCACTGGTTTATTTTTAAAATACCCTCATGGTCTTATCAACGGTTACTTTTTATCAAGTTTCTTGTCTTACAATGTTACTGCACACATAACTGAAATTATAGTGCAATGTATTTGCGTGTTTTCAGACAAATGCATTGCACTATAAACCTAGTTAGATACCAACAAGAACGTGAAAAAAAGATTACATCAAGAATTTTTATGAAGAGTTTTGTAGGTTCTTAAAAATTATTCTTCCTAGGGAAGAAAAATTGCTTGTTCATCTATATTATTCGTTTCTTCTTTAAAGAATGTATCTACTTTTTCGTCCAAGACAAAATATTTTTATGCAGTGGATGGAATTCCGATAGCTTAATGTTTAGTTCCCGAATTGCCGGTGACAAATCTAATTATCCGATTCCACTTTAGACTCATTATGCGGAAAAAGAGGTGGATGGTTGCTGTTTATTATAAGTAGCTATCTAGGTTTTGAAATCATCTAGTGGCGTTATATGGACTTCAGGAGAAAGACGCTGTTTCATTTCGTTAATCGCCCTAGTCGATTGATTTAAATTCCGGCGTCAGTAGCTTTCATACTATTCTGATAGGACACTAATTCAATCTGAAAAAAAGGCTAGGAATGAATATTTATATGAAGTAAGAACGATTTTATTCAATTAGGAATGAGTAATCTTGTAGCTCCTGAATTATATTATAAAGAAAACCATTCAGCCTTCATAAATTAATTCGTTGCCTTTCGGTGATTGTAGTAAAATTTTATTAGTAAGTCTCCCTTGTGACATTCAAATTCTGAACTATTTATTTTGAAATTTTTTATTTAAAATTAAATTTTATCATTAGTCTGTACGAGTACATCTATTTTTCAGGAATAATCCTAGATGGTAAGACCAGGATAAGGCGATTTCTGGGTACAATGGTTGCATAAACAAGGTTTGAGTGTGAACAATATCGTGTTTCATGTTTAATTTATTTAATTTTCAAAATTTGTGGGTGATGTGTTTTGAAAATTTTGAATTTTATTGCAAGATTTTCGAACTTGGAGAGGAAAACATTTTACATGTAGTTCCCATTTTCTGACCCTTGTTATCTTTTTCTTTCCTCTTTGAAAAACACCTTTTCCTCTCTTTTAGTTTACTCTCTTTAGAAAACACGGATATCGCGCCCCCTATATACCCCAACGATCCTTCTCTCTTTTTCGATCTCCCTTCTTGTGAACCATTTTTAATTTTCCTCTTTTTTTTCAAACGTCTAGATCACAGATATATCTTGAGTGGCGCAGCATGGCCATATCTGACTCTTGCGCCATTTAACTCCATCATCACTTACTCATTAATAATTACAAGAGATCGTGAAATACATCATTATGTGAAGTGTTATTTATGTTACTAGTTTTCTTTTGAGCGTAACTTGTTTTGTTGTGTAACGAATCTGCCATTATGTAAATTTGTTTTTTTACTCAATCATTGCTGAAACATTTCCCGTTTCTGAGATTAATCTCCATTTATAAGTAGATATCCAGTTGTGATCTTAACGGAAACTAAATCAAGCTGACCTCAGAAAAAACAATACCTAGGTAATGTAAGAATGACGAGACTTATAGTAATATCTTACTAGATGCGCTGAAAAAATTATCAACAATTTTTAACCAGTATGAATGTGATTTTCTAGGGCGGCCTTTACATTTTGTATTTATATTTTATGTTTTACTTCATTAGAAATATAAAGATTGTTAAATATCGTATAAAGAATATCAGATACGATTACTTCTTTCTGTTTAAAGTTATTCATTTTTTTTCTGATGTAAAATGTTCTTTCCACGTGTTTAGCTGAAAAAGCCCTAATTATGATTTACAACTGCTTGCTTTTTATCTTTTTTTTTTTTCATTTTAAGAACATTATAAGCTCTCATGAGGCATTTTTCATATTAATCTATTCGTATTAAGACATTTCTTCTATCTAAAAATGTGTTCCGTGATCGGTTCATGCTCTTTAATACTAAGGAAAGATAGTCTTGTACAGAGCAAAATTAATGGTTGCATTTGGTAAATAATAAATAACAGTAATGATGGTAGTCATCAAATGTATCTTTGTCATTGATGTATAATAGTATTCGAGCATTATCTTATTGATGTACGTCATAACTATATTTTATCAACTGCGATAATATACGTCATCAATAACCTTATCCAATACTAGGGCATCATCATTTTTATTCTATTCTCTGTTCGGATGCATTTAACCAGATATTTTTATCCGCGACTATAGCATTTTTGTTGAGTTTCATCAACGATGAGGAAACTATAAATTCATTTTGGGCACTTGGGTGCAATTTATGTTTGTTAAAGTTTCTTTAATTTTTGTTTGTTACTAAATTCGTACTGGCTTTCCAAAATGATGTATTTTAATGTATTTTTTTTATGATAGTCGTACGATTTCTAAGTGAAGTAATGATTTCAGTTGTATTATATACTAGGATTTTTCTGTTTCAGGTAAAGTATAAGATATTGATCGAAATACTTATTTTTTTTTTCAATGAATAGTTTGATGGATATAAATATATTGCTAACATTTCGTTTTCACTCTTGCCTTGTTTTATTGCTTGAAATATAAAAGAGCATAAACGCTGAATGAAAAATATAGAAGCAATGGGAAAAAAATTGTTCAAAAAATATTAAAATAATCTTCTCTTTTAATATATATATATATTTATTAGAGAGAGAAAAGTTAAGTCTTTTGTTACATGAATTAGATAGAATAATTTAACTTATTGGACTTAAGAATGACTATATTTAATTAAAATTTAAAATAAAACGAAGTAAGAATTGCAATTAAAGATTTGAAAAAAAAAGTATGAAATTACATAATATTTTCTTGTACTCTGTGGTATTTCATGTTAAATGTTTTTCGTTGTTTTTACACATCAAAGGAATAAAAGATAGCTTAACCTGAAGATCCAATGGCACAATTCTTCTTTTTACCTATCACTCAAAGATAAAGGGAAGTGAGTGCAAGTTTTCTGCACGCAATAAAAATTATGACATGATCCAAAAGCAAGGGAAGAAACGAATAACAAAGAAAGAAAAGATGTAGGTAAAAAAAAATATATACGTCACCGCCTCTGCCCTTAACAAATCCAACAATAGGTGCCGACTTCTGAAATAACAACCATCATCTTAAAAACCGGCGAAGTCACTCAAGTGGAGCTGTCAAGAGCTTAACAACATGACGCCGCGCGTCTACACGAGACCATAGTTCTTTTATTTTTTCACTTTGCTTGGCTCTGGCAACAGAAGCTGAAGATAGAAACCATCCAGGGTGAAGATTAACAAATTTGCAATGGTAGTCATCAGCCATGTTATTTTTAATTAACAAGACCTGCTCTGGATGATTAAAGGACAGCTTCAAGTGACAGTGGGCGAGGTTGTCTTTATGCAACTCCCAAGCTTGATGTAGAGATAAAAAGACGCTTACGTAGTTAAGTGAAATTTATCCTACACTTATATTAAGTTTGATACCTGTATGGAAATTAGAAGTCATTTTGTAGATGACAAATTAAAAGCTTACCTTGAGTTTTTTAATCGTTATTTTTAAGATATGGTTTGGTTAATGTCAGCAGATGTTAATTTTTTAAATATAAAAAAATACAATAAAAATATAAAAATTGCTACAACAATTATTTTTTGGTATGAATATGGATTCTCTGGTGTAAAATTAACGGCCTATTTAGTGAATGAAATAAAAGCCTTTTGGAAATAAATCTTGTTTCGATATTTTTTAAACCATTATTCTTCAAAGATACTGCGATTAACTCATGCCTGTAGAAGTCTTGTATTTCAAATATATATATGTTAGTTTTTTCTTCTTCCTCTTACTTTAAATAAAATTGAAGTGTAAGAATTAGGGCCATATCTGTGCATCGTTAATTTTGGTACTAAACTACTAAACCACGAGATATGTGATTGGAATAGTCTTTTTTTTTTTTTTTTTTTTTTTTATCGTATATCCGAATATGTAATTTTTTAAAAATCTAATTCTTAAGCATATCATAAGTGTAAAAGGTTTTGAAATCCCGTTCTTTAACCACTATCTTTCAAAAATAATAATAATTAGTGTATTACCCAGTTAATTTATTAGAAGTTCATTATTTTTGATGAAGGAAACGAACGATGTTAGGTTATTTATAGGATTTGGGAGCATTGTTTTTTTTTTTTTTTTTAAATGTATGTATCGAGTTTCTCTAATCGAAAAGCATTGCAAAAAATGCAAGAATTAGAGTGATGAAAGTTTAAGAAAAATATAAGTGAGAAAATAAATTTTGACTGCCACAAAAAAAAAAAAAAAAAAAAAAACTTTTTTAAGATTGCTACTCTCATTTAATTTTAGCAAATATTGGGTTAAAATATTTCATACTTTCTTGAGTTCAGTTATATTGTTTTTGATACATTCTTAATTTGTTCTAAGCATCACAAAACTTGATTTAAAAAAAAAAAATATTCGTTTATATGTTGTAAATGCAGCTTGTATTTCTTAGAACGGACAAAATTCGATAAAATCATAGTAAGGAAATAGCATAGTTAAGTGAAACAGTTTTCAAAAATCGTGGACTTACTGTGTTTTCTCACAAATTATATACTTTAGAAAATATTTTGTTACATTGGAATTAGAAATTTTATATAAATACTACCCAAAGCAAATAAAATTGTTTCATTCATTTTTTTTAAAAATTCATTTACTAGTTAACTAATAGCACATTGAAAATGCCACCCAAACTGTTTTCGCTCTAAAAACAAAAAATTAGTAAATGCAAACATGATTCTTCTACCATCAACGAGGTCAATCATTTTAACCCTGAAACTTTTCAGCCTCTAAGAGTTATGGTATCGTCTTCTCCGATCGAAGATCATGGTAAATAAGAGGCTATATTTCACGGACAAGAAACAACATACGTACACGAAAATCTCTCACTCTTCTTCTATAATACCACTTCCTCCGTTACACGAAACAAGCTACTCTGTAATTTCGCAATTCCTCTCTTCTTTTGATTGTCTGGCTGCTTTTGTTTTTACTCCGCCTTCCCCCCCCCTTTTTTTTTTTTTTTCTTTTTGGATTGCTTTGGATTGGGAATCATTCGAAGCTCTGCAATGTTGACGAGTTAACATTCTTTCTGCAAATCGCTTGCTTTCGTGTCCGGAGGCTTTGGATTTGCTTCTTATTTTCCTCAGTTATTTAGTGTTAGTGTTTTGGCAACGAAAACTGCAAATTGCACCCTCTCACGAATGACTCCTGAGGCGATGGTTTATGTTTTCTTCCTGGCTCCTCAATTCATTCTAACCACTACTATTTGTTCCTAGTTGAGTTCGGCCCCTTTAATTTCAATCGTTTTTTGCGTTTCGCTGTTTCGATTGGATGGATATTTTCTCCCTCCTTATTTTTCTTTTATACATTCGAGTGTTTGGTCTTCTTTTTTGTATTCTTTTCTGTGGTTGAAGAAAGTTGTAGTTAATATCTTCAGACCCATCTGCCGATTTTTCTCTGCTAGGCCTGGGGTGATATAGAAAACTTTTAATCGTTTTCACAACTGGAGATGTAATTTCATGCTGCCAGATTGAAGCGAATTGATCGTTAGAAAAGTGAGGGAAATAGAAAATTGTACGTTTAAAATTGGTAGGTTCGAGAAGTTAGGTTCACATATTATTAAATCAGTTGGAACATCAGTTATACATCAATCCATTACTGTGATTAAATGGTATGTAAATCACTTTTGTGCACGTAGTATAAAAGTATGAGTAGAAGTTTATTGGCTGAAAAGGCTTTTAATTGGTTAGGTTTGAAGAAACGTCACAATGTATGCAGATAGACGATGACTTATGGGTTCCCACCCTCCGCCTCGGTTTTTGGGTTCATTTTGATTACTACGAGTATATTCAATCATTAACAGTAATCAGATCAATGATCAGTAGGCCCTGTCTTAGCCAGCTTAGTGCAATGATATTTACGAAGTTCTTGTGGTATATGCTTTCAAAAATTATAAATTATTATACTAGTCGTTGCTGAATAGATAAAACATACCTTTTAAATGCATTACTAATAATAGCTAGTCAATGAATGAGAAACCATATTATCTGCCGGAGTTGTACTTAAAAAAACTGGCTTAGCTTTGTTACAGAAAACTGGTTGGGATAAAATTAAAATTTTATAAAATTCCATTTACAAGTTTAAGAGTAATGTTGTGATTTGCGTATTTGAAAACAGTTTATTCGCATTATGTTAAAATTTCTTCGTATTTTAGTATTATTTTGAAAGTGTGAGAAATGTATTATTACAAAGTTAACGTTCTTCAATTTTCAATCAAAGGACAGTCGTATTTTTGCTAAATTATTCGTGTTTTCTTAAATTTTCAAAAAAAATTTACATTAGTTTAGTGCAATGTGAACCATGTTTTTTTTAAACAATTTGATTTGATGTGAATGTTATTTTACTGATATTATTATTTATAAATTTGAAGTATATAAAAATTCCTCGAGAAAAAAAAAGAATGCCATTAATAGTTGATTTTTATATTTATATAATTCATTAAAATTTGTTTCTGTTCACTTTTACGTAAAATAAACTCCATTTAGATTTTTTTTTCTCTAAAAGTACCTTCAGTAGAATTATTTAAAAATATTGATAATAAATAAAATTGGGGGGGGGGGTTGATGAATTGTCAAAGTTATTTTTTCATTTCTAACCAAAACAAATCCTTCTTGAGGGAAATTAAGGGAATAAAAAAGGCTCTCAACTTCTATACGAAACCTGTTATTGATCGTATATTTATTTCGACTCTAAGACAATCTCCCGCGAAATCCAATCAGTAAGACAATTTTCCACGGTACCGAAATGCAAATGAAATTTAAAATGATTATCTGCCCTTCATCCTTAATATTGCGAAACCCAATTCACAAAGCTTATAAAATCTTATTTTGTTTCCTATTCGGTATTAAGTAGCAAACTAATATCTTACTGCTGCAAGAAAAATACTTCTTTACTATTTTCATCAGGAAAAAAGAAAGGCAAGCAATACTCGAAACTAAATATTTTATTTTCTTCCATTCTGATGAAAACATAATTTTATTTTGATATACATAACTACACTTTAACTCTATCCAACAGGAGAAAAAAAAAATCAGTTCTGTCAGAAAAGAAAATATATATTCTCGAGAAAACTTTTAATTGCTAGAATCTCTCTATCTTTCCAATACCAGAGGAAAATAATGATGGGTAGTTTTATTATCAAACAAAAAGAAAAAAAATTATTTTTATCTGCTTTCATTTCTTTCCTTAGATAATTAGATAACGCATTTACAAATGAAATGTAGCGTTTCGTGCGCTACGCATTCTCTCTCCTTCCCCCTTTCTCCTTCCTCTTAGGGAAAAAAAGGGAAAAAATTAAATGAAATACCAGTAGAAATTTCATAACCGTAGGGCTCCTTTTAATGATGATACAGATTTCTATTTTCAATAGGAATTCTTAGTTATCCTTAGAAATTAGGGAAGAGGACGAAATGTTATCCTGTTTTCGACGTTATAAGAGTCGTTTTTTAAATGATAATGCGTTGCGTTAGATGGGAGGGAGAAAAATGTAAGAGGAAAAAAAAAATGATGCTTTTGGAAAGTTTTATTGTTTTTTCCCCATTTCTTGAGCGGTGATGGGTTTTGTTTCTTTGGTATACTGATTTCGGGCAAAACACTTCTCTTAAGACTTATTGAATCCACGAAAAAACAATTGATGTTATTTGAGAAGGCAATAAAAGTTAAAAATATACGTTTACTTTATCAATTGCAATTTTTTTTTTTATTTTTTCATTTATGTTTTTCTCCTTCGCTTAAAGCACACCAAATATTTTTTTAAATAATAATAATAAAAAACTCTTGGTGCCGAGTGACAGTATCTTTCCTATGCGAAGAATACCGGGCCACTTAGACGAATTTGCAAAGATTAGGGGGAAAGCTTTTAAAATCAAAATGACAATTATGTTGATAAAACTCAAAGGTAGCAAATAACGAAATAGAGGGAGAATAAATCAATGCCAATTGTATTTCAATATTTGTTGAAAATCATACGAAAATAACATCAATATAAGATATGTAAGTTGTGTGTTTTGATGAGAAAAAAAAAATGTTTATAAAAAGAAGAAAATTTTTAAAAAATTCCCTGCTTCTAATTGTACGGTCTCAAGGAAATGCTCGGTGTCGAATTTTTATCTTATCGCTATAGCGTTTAACGCAGTCTCGGCGCTTCCCAGCATGAAATATAACAAAAAGTTGAATCCATAAACAATTCTTTTGCGAATAAGTAATGCAATTTATAGCGTTTTATAAATTCATTTTGAGATAGTTTTCCATTGGTGACCGGTTGTGAAATAATAATCTTTATGTAGCTCATTACGACTAAAATGCATACCCAGTGTCTAGGGGGTTATATCGGGGGACTTCAGGGGCTTGCCTTTTAAAGATAGGTTCGAGCATCATGACACTCGACGAACATTTTTAATTATTTTCTTGTCTATGGGATTACCGTTTTTGGTAAACACGGGTGACGTGCTCCGGGATACCCTGGCGTTCTTTCTCCATTTTCGACCCTCCTTGTGTCAACGAATTTTTATTTTTTTCAATAATTTCACACTAATGAATCACAGCTCTTTGGTGCAGTGCGGCCACATCTAACTCTCTTTCACCATTAAAATACTATCACTCACTCATTTCAATAGGTTTCTGGCGATGCGAGTATTTAAGTGCCGTCGCATAAGCAACGATATATCGTCGTTCGTGTTTTTCGCAAGTGTTACGAACGACGATTTTTCACCGTGCGGCGTTAAAAGGGTTAAGACAACAATTATATCATTAAAATTACGAATTTCGCCTTTCTTTCTTGATTTCTATAACAGGATCACTTGAGGCCAAGCTCATGCACACGCGTATTCTGTAGAAATTACCAAAAAGCGAATCTTATACTTTATTGGTCAATTTACCGATCAAAGGTAAAATCACTAATCTCGACAACCCTGATTAAAAAGAACTGCTAGGTGATTAGTTTTATGTTAACGGTAAGTAAAAATCATGCATTTTTAGAATTCAGATGTAGTTCATTTTTGTGTAACTGACTAATACTTCTTCACTGGCTAACAAATCGAAAATAATTACCGAGATTTCATGTAGATAAGCCGCTCTTGGCGCTGCATGCATGATAATTAACTAAAAACATTAGAAATTCATCGGACAAGACGCACCGCCGTATACACCGCAACAAAGCATTTCGAAACATTGCACTTAATGTTCATTTATTTTGTAATCCCCTTCCATATTGATGTAACTATCAATAATATTATTTTATAACATTAACAATATAACTATGTACAGTAATATTGAAACACAAAATAAACATCTTGCCTTTAACTTGCCAAATACGAACTCTGCTGATTTCTAATAGTCTTTATTTTTACGGGTTCGGTAAACTTTATCATCGAAAAAAATTTATTAGGAAAAAGAATATGTAAATTAGATAGTCAAACAGAATTTTATAATTATGATAAACAACATTTATTTATACAAAATTCAATTCATCAATGTCAGCATTAAGTAAACTTAACAAATGACCATCAATGTCGTTTCCATCACTCTATTCTAAATTACTTATTTCAAAGTCACTATCTTCCTTTTCGATGAATCAATTTAATGAAAGCTGATACGATCGTATCAGCTCTGACTGATTGCCATGTTTTATTGACTCACAAGTCAACCGTACACACAGTACGGTGTCTTGACAGTGAGCACATTACACCGTAGTTTAATGAGTTTCGAGAGATTTTGAACTACTGCCGCCCATTCTAAGCTCTCATATGAGACTAAAATGTCACCTCGAATTCAATATTAAGCCTTTTCGCTTGAGCATTACTTGCGTGGCCTGGTGGTCATGGTCGCGGGCTCGAGGCCAACGATTTTCGTCCAATCGTGGGTTCGAGCCCAAGTGGTGCCTGCGGTAGAACAGTGGCCATGGTTTCGGATTCATGGCCGGCGGTTTTCTTTCAGTCGCGGGTTCGATCCTTGGCCGCTGAAGACCTGCCGTGTAACCGGGACTGATGCACGTTAAATCTGTTCGGGGCTCAAAGTATTCCCGTTGGCGTGGTGTGGAAGTTTAGGAGATGGAAGCGCCAGCTCGGGTGTCGTCTTCGTTGACTGAGGTACAAAATTACAAGGTCCGTCGCCAATAACTTTAGTGTTGCTTCTCAGGGCAACAACATTAACAATCACTCACTGTCGCACGTGCATAACTCACAATGTAAACTAGCTAAGTTCCAAAGAGAGAGGAAAAATAAAATTCCAACAGATACGTCGCACATTTTAATTTTCAACTTTTAAACACGTATAAAGTGATGCTTATTTATACGAAGTTATAGTACATTGAATTGGATGTAATTGAATTTAAAGTTAAATTAAAATTCTAAATATTATTATGAATTTTTATTAATTTTTTGAACCAATTTATTTAAGAGAATTAGTTTTTTTAAGGTCGTTGGATCTTTTCCTTTCCTTTTAAAATTTATGAAAGTGTGCTTATTGCGTATTAAAACAATGAACAAGCCCAAAAATGGTACAAAATCCCGAGTGCTTTAAAAAGAAAATTACCAACACATTAAAATGGAATTTAAAAATGTATTCTCTTTATGTTGTAAGAAACATACTTATTTTTAAAATATTCTGCTGTGGTTATATATAGAATTATAAATGTTGTTTATCCAGATAAATGATTTCTTGTTCTTTTTTATCTGATTTACTTCCAAGACAGAACTCGTGCAGAAAAATTAACTTTCTTAAAATAAATAAGCAACTGCACTGCATTTTGTTTGTTTAGACTCGGGTGTACATCATACCGTATACATTCACTGAGAAAAACTGTGTATATATATATATATATATATATATATATATATATATATATATATAT